>CM053783.1:630093429-630585929 GCA_028749045.1 Cupressus sempervirens
GTAGGTAAATTTTCAACTTCCTGAATAATTAATTTAGCCCTGAAAGCATTAATCCCAGTATCTAGGAAACCAGTGGTATCTTTGTCAATTTCTTGTCCTAAAATGTGATTAACCCTTGGCTCCCTATTTACCCTGATAGCTCTGTCCCCTATATGAAAAGTGGCATAAGTGAGATCACATTGCAGGCTTCCTCCCATGGTAGCACTCCATTTCCTGGAGAGTAACATTCCATAGTGTGGAGGTATATCTACCACAAGGACAGCCATGGTTAATTCTACTTCAGGATATGTAGCCAATTTGAATGGTAAGGCATTTATGGTACCTATGACTAGGACTTCCCTAGCATCCATTCCTCTGCATCTACCCTACTTGGTATCCACCTTCAAACCTAAGGCTTCTATTACTTTGAAAGGCATTATAGTGTTGGAAGCTCCTGAGTCTATCATGCAATTTTTTAAGGTCTTCCCTTTTATGATTAGACTGAGGAAAAAAGGATCAATATCTTCCATAAATGCCACTGAAGAATCATCTAAAAACATTTGAGGAATCTGGGATATGATACCACAATCCTCTATTACTAATGGGGTTTGTTGGGACACAGTTTGATCTACAACAATATTATTGTTTCCTATTCCACCCAACCATGATAAAGCCTTGTTCTTATGCTCTTCAATTCTAAACAGTTCAGACAAGGGCACTTTTACAATAATTTGAGACAACATAGATATCATATCAACAGGTTCAACAATAGTGGGTTTTACAAGAGTACCTGGAGTTGGAATCTTTTGAGCAGCAGGGAGCACATTTTGCTTGATAACATCAGGTTCTGATTTCTTTGGTTGCATAACTGGTTTTGTTGCTTCACTTATCTGAAATTCAACCTTCTTCTTTGGTTCCCATTTCTTAGCCTTATTTTCCTTGATCTTAGGCACATCTACATTGACTTTCTTGTTTTGATCATTCATCTTATGAGTGATTTCTTTGATGAATACACTAGATGGCTTTCCTGCATCATTATTTACTACTCTATTTCTCAAATTGTAGTTACTATGGACTTGTGAAATCATTTTTGCTGTAATTCTGTCAATCTCCTCCTTGGAGGGCATTCTTAAGCTTGTGAGACCTACATTAGAAAATGTACTGCATACCTTATCTGTATCATACCCTTCATCATCTGAAAGCACTTGCTGATGATGTAGATGGTAAGCAATTCTCCGGCTAGTAATATCATTTTTAGGCTCTTCTGAATTAGAATCTATCAAATCATCACACATGCTTACCATATTGCAACTTATATCATCATGGCTTTTCTCTTCAATTTCTTCTTCAGGTTGCACTCCTTGACCTTGGGCAAATGACTGAGCAACAACACAATAATCAGCAGAATGAGGTGATTGACATATATGCACCATGGTACATCATCATTCATATTTACAGTGTTCCTTTGCATGGGATCTGGAGTACCCTTATCCTTCACATTGTTGGTCTGGTTGGGAACTGGCTTACCATATTTCCACTGAGTGGTGTAAGGGTAATTTTGCATTCTAGGCTGCCTATTGAAACTGTTGCTATTCATAGGGGGTCTTTCAGCAACATTTGGCTTATTGAAATTAGTGGGATTCATCTTCTTGAGCAATTCCAAAATTTGGCCTATAGTAGGTTCTTCTGGCTTTTTTCCTATAGGAGTTTTTTCACCCTCCCTTTTATTATTGTTCTTAGGATTAAAAAGCTTCGGATCATCCCTCCTACCCAATTTACCAGATGCCTTCCCATTATTCTCTATATTTACTACAATTTTATAGGCATCCCTTAAAGTCTTAGGATCCTTGTCCCTCAATTGATAAGCCATTTTGCTATCAAAAGCATTGAAATATGTTGTGAGACAGAAATCTTCATTTAACCTCATAATTTGAAATAGTCTGTACATACCTTTCTGGAATCTTACATTGAAATCAAATGTGGACTCATTTGAATTCTTCTTGATGTTGTTGAACTCATTCAACATGAATCCTGCATTAGCGTTGTCTCCATATTGCTCTTTGAACAATTTCTCCAAATCACTCCATGAGGTAATACTGTCATCAAGCAACCTCCTAAACCAATCCCTTGCATCCTCTGTTAGTGAATGCACAAAAAATTTCATTACCATATCTTTGTTAGTGTAGTTTTTATTTTGCTAGGTTTTTCCTACACTTTTAATAATCTCGCTTAGGTTAATAAAGCATGTTTTATTAGGTGAATGGTTGTGAGGTGTCACCTCCCTACATGTGAGCATCCATTAGCAATCTTGGAAAGATACTTTGCTATCTTTAGTCTGATAGATGATTGCTCCTCATTGGTTGGTGTTGCCACCTCCTCCCTCTTCCTAGCCTATATAAGCATGCTACCTGGCTTGTATTTGCATCTCTTGTTTTTGCACCCTCTTAATGCTATTTTGCTTCCAGCATTTGCATTACTCTCTTGGAGACTAACTCTATGATGCTATTTTGATTTTGTATCATTTGCATTCATAGTTTAGATATTTACTCTTTGCACTAGTTTTTTGGGTTATTAATCTTTTTAGATTCTAACATGGTATCAGAGCTTTTCTATCTGCAATAGTAGATTTTAGTTTCCTTATTTGAGAGATTTGGGGGGGGGGGGGGGGGGGGGGTTAATAAACTTTATTTTAGTTTTTTGAAAAATGAAGTATGCTCTTCTCTTGCATCTTTGGATGATCTTGAGAATCAGAAAAATTTTGACAAAAATGATTTTTCTCTGAGGTTTCAATCTCAAATCTGACAACCAACTTGCATATTTGGAGTTTTCAATCAGTTTCGCAGGTTCCAGCATGCCATTGATGGACTTAGGAAGCTGATCCAGCATTTTCATGTGATATTCTGGTTGTTGGAGTCATTTTTTGATTTTTGGAGCCATTTTTTACTGTTAAAGGCATTTTATTTACACTACAACAACATCTTCTGTACATCAGCAAGGAAAATGCTTTCTGGGTTTTGTTCACAGCCCCGAAAAACCATCTGGGTATCTTTTACATTTTGCATGCAAGCTGTATAGTTTGCAAAATTGAGCATGCAAAGCTACAACCATACCCCTCTCCATTGGTAGTCGCAGATTTGAACGCAGTTTTCAAATGTCTCGTTCTTGCTCATACGGACTCCGATTTTGATGATTCTTGTTACGAACTTGGCTATTTTTTTGTGCTCTATCCACTAGTGGAGTTTTTATTTTTATTTTTATTCACAAATTCTTCAAAAATTGCAGATTCTTAGCCGTGACTGTGCACAGTTCTTGTTTTGTAAACTTTGTAGGATCATAACTTTCTCATACGACTTTGTATTGAGGCGATTCTTTTTTTGAAAGTGCATGATTTTTTGAGTAGATTGTAGTGGCACTTTTTTATTATTATTATTGTGCCCAAGTTTCACTTTTAGCATATGCTCTTCATGAGGGTTTGTAATGCATTGAAATCAAGACCACTAAGTATCTCTTTCTAGTGGTAGTTGTAAACGCACTAAAATAAAGTGCCAAATCATTTTTTTTTTGGGGGGGATTCTTTGATTGAGTAAAAAGGGGGGGGGGGGGGGGGGCATTGTCGTGGCTGGGTTGTCTTCTTTTTAGCATTTCTTCATCATGGATCAAACAAATATACCCATCTTAACTCCATACAATTACTTTGAGTGGAAATCACGCATGACAATTCAGTTAAATAAAGTTGGATTAAATAGGATAACTATGGGACTTGAAACTGAACCTGCTAAAGATGAAGATAAGCCTAAGTGGTTTAACAAATGTGATGAGGCATATGGAACATTGTGTTTGTCTGTTTCTCCTAACTTTCTATTTCACATTGAGTCTTTAGATACACCAAATGAAGTATGGACAAAGTTAGAAACACTATTTGGCACACAAAACTCAATAAGGGGTCATATGTTGGAAAATGAATTAATTAGTTTGAGTCCAAGCAATTTCAACACAATCCAAGATTTCTTCACCAAATTGAAATCACTAAGGCTATAGTTAAAACAATGTGGAATTGAAAAGAAAGATGAACAATTAATTCTTAGTATTCTCTCTAAGCTAAGTTCAGAATATTCTGTGTTTGTCTCTACCTTCTATGCTACTAAGGGTGCACTTGGTACTCAATTCACCATGCCATATTTAGATGATTTTGATGTCAATCTCACTCGAGAACAGGACAAGCTAATCTAGATGGGCATTCTTAAGTCCTCTAAGTCACATGCCTTGGCTGCCAACCAAGGCACAAAAGAACAATAAGGACAAAGTAGTAACAACAATAGTAAGGACAAGAAAAAAAAGAATAGCGAGGAGAAGAAGGATCAGATGTTGGTTTCTTCAAAAGCAACTATTGATACACCATCTTCCAAGGGTGATAAGCCTAAGAAAGAAAAGGTCAAATGTGCCTATTGTAAAAGACCTGGTCATGATGAACATAAATGTTTGCAGAAACAACTTGATCACCTAACATACATTCTTGAGAAGAATAATATCAGTGTTCCTGAGTCTATCAAACAAAGTTATAATGAAGGGTCTAACAAAGAAAAAGAAAATAGAAAGGGGAAAGGAAAGGGCAAGGCCCTTCTTGCAGTTGCTTCCTCACCATCCACTTGGGTTCTTGATTCGAGTGCTTCACACCACATGGCTTCATCTAAGGAAGAACTTGCATCCTTGGAGCCATGTACTATGCCTTCTATTTTGATGGGTGATAACACTCTTGTTGAGGTGTGTGGGAGAGGGTCTGTTGATGTGGGGGATGACACATTCCATGATGTTCTTTATGTACCCTCATTGTCAACTAATCTCCTATCAGCACACCAGATCACTCACACATTTTTAGGCAAGCGAGTTGAGTTCACTCCTAATTCAGTGGAGATACGTGAGTTCTACAATGATTCTACAGTTGCAGTTGGGAGAGCAGATCATCAGTCACGACTCTATATGTTTTCTCACTTTGTTTCTGATCCTCCTTTGACTATTTTGCTCACTCACTTTAATGATGTGAGCAAATTATGGAATGAGTGATTTGGCCATCTTAACTTTCACTACTTGCATCAGCTTAACTAGTAGAGCATTGTCACAGGGTTGCCTTCTACTTTGACATTGGAGTCACTTGGAATACATGATAGATCTTCTGATGGGTTAGATTCACTTGAGCAGTCTTATACCTCCACTTTTGATGCAGAGAGTGATTTAGAGGACTCACCTCCTTCCTCTCCTAGTCATCATTAACAGGTTGATGATTCTCCTCTAGATTCTCCATCTTTTGGTCCAGTTTGGGCTAGACAGACCTTGCAGTTTGCAAGTGATTGGGTTGGGGATCCATCAGACACCAAGCAGACTCGTTCACAATTCTAGGATGCTCTACATATCTTCATTGCTACTGCCTCAAATCCACAATCCTTTCATGAGGCTTTTGGTATTTCTGAGTGGGATATAGCTATGAAGGAAGAGTATGGTTCCTTGATGAGGAACTACACTTGGGATCTTGTCCCTTTTTCTAAGGGAAGAAAAATTGTTCGATGTAAGTGGATCTACCGAACAAAATTTGCAAGCTTTGCTGGGGGTATGGGATGCTTCATCTTTTGGGGGGGCCGCTTCCTCTCACTTGGAGTCCTAATTTTCTTTGGGGAGTCTCTTTTCTCTCTCTTTTGGGGGAATTTTATGTACATGGGTACCTCATCAGGCTTAATTTGTTGGGACCCATTTCTACATCCACCTAAGCTTCGCTTATGGGGGGTGTTAGTGTAGTTTTTTATTTTGCTAGGTTTTTCCTACACTTTTAATAATCTCGCTTAAGTTAATAAAGCATGTCTTATTAGGTGAATGGTTGTGAGGTGTCACCTTCCTACATGTGAGCATCCATTAGCTATCTTGGAAAGATACTTTGCTATCTTTAGTCTGATAGATGATTGCTCCTCATTAGTTGGTGTTGCCACCTCCTACCTCTTCCTAGCCTATATAAGCATGCTACCTGGCTTGTATTTGCATCTCTTGTTTTTGTATCCTCTTAATGCTATTTTGCTTCCAGCATTTGCATTACTCTCTTGGAGACTAACTCTATGATGCTATTTTGATTTTGTATCATTTGCATTCATAGTTTAGATATTTACTCTTTGCACTAGTTTTTTGGGTTATTAATGTTTTCAGATTCTAACACATGTTCAACTTCATAATCATTCAACATATCAATGAAAATTCTCAAATGTTCTTCACCAGTAACAACATTATTCCTAGAGAATTTAAACACTTTATCTCTTAAATCAAATGATATGGGATGTGGAGCACCAAGAATACCAGCAAATGATATTTGTCTATACTTTTCCAGATATACAGGTTTCTTCTAGAAACTAGGAACATTTGAGGTACTAGCTATATTAGCTTGACTCAGAGGAGCAGCTTGGGATTGTTGAGGTGGGACAAATGGGACTTGGGTGCCAATAGTGGAAGAAGGGGTAGGAGCAAATTGGGGTACTCCCTGAGTTAAGATTATTGGACCACTAACTGGTGCAAGAATTGCAGGTGGGATAGACAAATTGGGCCATGAAGCCAATGCAGAATTAGATTTTATGAATTGGATTTTTCTCCTCGTTTTTGCAGCTTGAGCTTCATTCTCAACCTTCTCAAGTTCTTTTGCAAGATCTTCCCTCTCTTTTCGAGCCTTCTCAAGATCTAGATCTAATTTTGACATGGAGGGTTGTATAGGTTTTCTTGGTATAGCTTGAGGCTCATTTATTTGGATTCCTATAGCCTTGCTTTTCCATTTATCTGGAGCTTTTGCAGTGGGCTCTACAGGATCCACTTGAACAGATTTATAGGCTTGGATTTGAGCAATACCTAGTTCTTGCCTTTGATTTAGGCATTTCTCTTGTTCTTAAACTTTAGCTCTCATATTATCAACATCTCCAAAAACATCCTTATGGAGAGTTGTGGTATTTTCTTCTAACTTTTTATTTTGCTCCTTCAAAGCATCCATCCTTCTTAGCAAAGCATCCCTTTCTATTATGGCATCCAAGGTGGCTTGCTCCTTTTTTTTTTCAAGACGAATGCATTTAGCTTCTTCCTCAGCAATCCATTTCTTCAAAAATCCTATTTCAGAGTGCACTTCTTTAGGATCTGTAGAAGTTGCCTCTAAATTAGCATGATCATCCAGATCTATAAGGTTTGGTTCCACATAAGGGGCTACTCTGGGATTAAAAGGATTATCAAATAAATTCCTAAATCCTAGCCTATAGTTCATATCTGCTATAGGATCTGGCCTTGATGAAGCAACTCTTATTATAGACACATCTTTGTCTTGAAAGACTCTCTCATCTGGTAATGGGGTACTAAAAATGCCTCCTAAGAGTCTTGTAGTTTCGGATTCAGAACTAAGCGAAGAAGACTCTCTTCCTACTACTGGTTGGTAATGGGAATTGACAAATGCATTACCTCTGGGTTTCCAAGTGGGATTTGGATCTATCTTCTTCTTATTTTGGTTCTTCCTACCACCTTGGGGTAGATCATTATACATTGATACATCGAGATTGGCTCTTATGTAAGCTCTTGTGTTCTTTCTCTTATCAGCCATATTCACCTTTTGTTACAATAAGCACTAGCTTCAAAACCTTCACTGGGTCGCCACCCTATTTTGGGAAAATTTGTAATGACACTTATTGCCGACTCAAGGAAAATAATACACAAGTAGAAACAAAAATATCTGGCACAAACAGACCAATCACTGATGTCGTAAGACTACAACTCTTGCTTGTTAGATAAGACACTTGGATAAGTTGGATATGTTAGTGTGTAGCAATAGTACTTGGGCTCTATCTCCTTTAAATTCTCAAGGTTTGTCACTTAAAGATTCCCTTATAACCATGGGAAAAACTTAGATAAATTGACACACACATACACAGTAGGACCAAACAAACTATAGTGCCTTCTCACAAATGTGTTGGACAACTCCCTAGTAGAGTCACCATTTTGTTGGGGTTTTAAAATGCACTAAAACTACTAAGTGACAAAATGCTTAATACCAGAATGAAAGTACATACACAATCTAAAGACTAGCCAATTCTTATTAACAATTGCATATGCAAAGTATTTGGACCCAACTTCAACAAAACCACAGATGGTTTTCTACTCTTTTGGCTCTGCAAAACCAGGGTGGGTATACCCAAGGATGATTCAAAACTAGAACAACTGTATGAGGATTATTCTTAGCTTCATTCTGATTCTCATTTCAAAAATCCTCAAACATATACATAATTCTTTACTAACTTGATAAACACATCCCATAAAATAGATATGGCCAAGAATTCTTCTATAGATCTGCATATGTTCTTAACAATAGTGGCTAACTGAAGCTAAAACATTCCATGGAGACAAGTACTGGCCACCCTTTGAAGATCTACAAAAAATAAAAGTAAAATTTGATTTAATGTTGCATTTTGATAACCATTTATGATATATTTCTCCTTTAGCTGAATCAATTTGATTAGTGCCTAATCCATTGGGGTTCAGAGTCTATAGCAAGTTCTCAGATCTAGTTTGTTGCCTTACAACAAATTCTATCAGCAATTCTTATCAAAATCCATCATTCAAAATCCTTTCCACTACTAAAGAAATCTTATCACATTCATCAAAGCTTTTATTTAATCCATTGAATTAACAACAGTGATAAATAGATATACAACCTAACTAGATTGAATTCAATTGCACAAGCCTTTACTTATAGAATATCAAGACAACCAAGTAATTGGAAGGATACAAGATTCATAAAAGAATAATATGGGGACAATTCACAATTTGTATTAATCTTCTTTGAAAATGGTATATCATTTACAATAGACTCAGAATGACCTTCAAAGAGAAACACAACTCATTCTATATTCATGTATTCTTTGAGAATTGACAGAGAAAATACATTATAAACTTGCTTTCAAAATTTGGACAAAAAATAGAATAAGCATATTACTTAGAAAAATAGAATTTGTACCATTCTTTAGCCTTGGAATCTCACTTAAATAGTGTGAGATGCAACAAGCTTCAGGCTAAAAAAAAGTGACAGGTGTCTTTTAAAAGATACTGACATACATCTGTCATAAAAGACAAAAGCAAATAGCAGAAAGGCTATCACACCAAACATTCCTTGGTGGGTCCCTTTTTGTTATGCTTCTCAGTTGTTGAGACAAGAAAATATAATTTGATTCTTCAATTATTCTTCATCCTCGGAGTAAATAGTTGGTCATTCTCCATTTGAGACACCTTGTTTTCAAGTGACTGTATCTGTATACCTCTTTCCTCATATGCTTTTAAGACTTCTTCAAACCTAACATTAACTTGGGTAAACTTATCTTCTTCCTAGCCAAATACAACACCACCCAATTTTAGCACTTCTAAGGCCATTCCCATTACTTGTTTACTACTTACCTCACCAGCCCTGTATACTATCAATATACCAGTATGCTCTACTGCAGGAAACTCATGCTTCCTAGTATTTTACCTCTTATCTAAGGACCATATAACAAGGCCTTGGTGGTCATCACTAAATTTGACCCCTCTATGGGCCTGTAGTACTTCTTCAGCAGTTGTTAGTTGAACATCCTTCTGCTTCCTTACTGAATCAAAAACAATAGCATTTTCTATATCCCATTCCAGCAGAAGGAGGACTCCTGATTGTCTAACTATTTGCCTCCCAGCTTCAAGAGTAAACTGGGCAAAATCATTAAATTTTTTTGACTTTACCTCTTCTTTAATAACTAGGTCAGGTTTATCTGGTTGCTCAACCTTGATCTCCTCATAGGCTTTCTCAAAAATTTTCATATTTAATCTCCACAAAAACTATGCAAAGGCTCTAGATCTTGCAAAATTTTCATCATTAATAAATCTTTTAGAAGCCTGGGCAACAATTGGGTCAATTTCCTTACCTTGGTAATCAGCAATGATTAGGTCCAAGGAAGGTATAGGAGGTTCTTGTGGCTCTCCAATATCCAGGTGTGTAGAAGTGACAATCACATCCCCTTCTCCACCCATTTGTCTAAGTTGTTCCCTTAGAGATGCCTCATCATCTATCTAGATTGGGGACTGGCTTGAGGAGTATTGTTCCTTTTGAGAAGAAGAAAACCCCTGCTCTAATTTTTGTCTTTTTGGGGAGCTGGCTGCAGATGGACTTCTTGACCTTGATTTCTTATGAGGGGGTGCCTATTGCACATTTTGAATCATGACATAACTTGCCCTTTTCTGCAATGTATATTGGCCAGGAGCTATCATATTTGTACTACTTATTCTTCTTTGTACTTCTGCTGCCCTGTTTGGATGTGTCTCAACAAACATAGCTTTCTTTTCATTCATGGTTTGAATTATTATAGCAAAATTATTCATTAATGTTTGTATTTTAGCTCCCCAGTATTTCTTATGTTTCAATGGGTCATACTGGGGGTCAAAAGCATTAATGAATTACAATGTATTTCTTGTGATGAAGCTAGTGGTATCACCATTTTGGCATGGAAAGAGCATCCTATGGGATCTAATCAACATACCTAAGCAGAAGGCAAGTGGTCCTATCATGTCTTCATTTTGTCTATTCAAAGAATCATAGTCTAGTGTTGTCCTGCAACAATTTCATGATGTAGTCATAGCAATGGAAGTGGAGCTTAAGAAAGTGCTAGAGGCTAAGATAAAGTAGGCTGATAACATGGAGAAAGATGCAAAGTTCTTTCAAGGGTTGATTAAGAGAGCCTAAGAAGATGGAGCATGCAAGGAGGAAAAATGAGTGGAAGCAATGCTAGCATTAGAATGAGCACGAGCAGAGATTGCAGAGGCATCTCTGGCTACAAAATAGGTGTCATTGGAACAAATCCATAATGAGATGGTGTTGTTATGATCTCAGGGGGAAGCCTTCAGAGAAACTATGGCAAAGACTAATTCCATAGTGCACCAATCACAAAATAAATTAAATGTCACCAATGCAAGAGTCACCCACTTCATGAATCATATGCATGAGAGGGAGTCCTCAAAAATGACTATGATCACCTATAAGGTAGAGTATGATATTGTGCAATAGGTAATGACTCTACCTAAGGTAGAAATGCTATGAGCAGATATGAGAGAGGTCATGGAGAAGTTAGAGGAGTTGGCATGAGAGGTAACATACTACATGGGATTGTGCCATCAAGAAGTCCCCCTAGAGTATAGGAGAGGATTATCCTTCTCAAATAGGGTGTTTATGACATAGATGAACACTTTTTTGAGAAGTGGGCATATCCCAATTCCTATGGATACAATCTAGGAAGGTGTAAGACTAACACTAGGAGCTTCATCATCTAGGACTGTGTTGGGGTTTTAAAATGCACTAAAACTACTAAGCCAAAAAATGCTTAATACTAGAATGACAGTACATAAAAAATATAAAGACTAGCCAATTCTTATTAACAATTGCATATGCAAAGTATTTGGACCCAACTTCAACAAAACCATAAATGGTTTTCTACTCTTTTGGCTCTGCAAAACTAGGGTGGGTATACCCAGGAATGATTCAAAACTAGAACAACTGTATGAGGATTATTCTTAGTTTCATTCTTATTCTCATTTCAAAAATTCTCAAACGTATACATAATTCTTTACTAACTTGATAAACACATCCCATAAAATAGATATGGCCAAGAATTCTTCTATAGATCTGCAGATGTTCTTAACAATAGTGGCTAACTGAAGCTAAAACATTCCATGCAGACAAGTATTGGCCAGCCTTTGAAGATCTACAAGAAATAAAAGTAAAATTTGATTTAATGTTGCATTTTGATAACCATTTATGATATATTTCTCCTTCAGCTGAATCAATTTGATCAGTGCCTAATCCATTGGGGTTCAGAGTCTATAGCAAGTTCTCAGATCTAGTTTGTTGCCTTACAACAAATTCTATCAGCAATTCTTATCAAAATCCATCATTCAAAATCCTTTCCACTACTAAAGAAATCTTATCACATTCATCAAAGCTTTTATTTAATCCATTGAATTAACATTAGTGATAAATAGATATACAACCTAACTAGATTGCATTCAATTGCACAAGCCTTTACTTATACAATATCAAGACAACCAAGTAATTGGAAGGAGACAAGATTCAGAAAAGAATAATATGGGGACAGTTCACAATTTGTATTCATCTTCTTTGAAAATGGTATATCATTTACAATAGACTCAGAATGACCTTCAGAAAGAAACACAACTCATTCTATATTCATGTATTCTCCTAGAATTGACAGAGAAAATACATTATAAACTTGCTTTCAAAATTTGGACCAAAAATAGACTAAGCATATTACTTAGAAAAATATAATTCAAACCATTCTTTAGCCTTGGAATCTCACTTAAATAGTGTGAGATGCAACAAGCTTCAGGCTAAAAGAAAGTGACAAGTGTCTTTTAAAAGATACTGACATACATCTATCATAAAAGACAAAAGCAAATAATAGAAAGGCTATTACATCAAACATTCCTTGGTGGGTCCCTTTCTGTTATGCTTCTCAGTTGTTGAGACAAGAAAATATGATCTGATTCTTCAATTATTCTTCATCCTCGAAGTAAATAGCCATGAGGTTTGAAAGTGATGTATCATCTTCAGTTACCTACAAACTTACTTTAACCTAGGGATTTTCCTTGTCCTCATTACTAACTACAAGGGTAACTTTTACTTTTGCATCTTCCTCCTCAACATCTTCTAACATTTGTTCTTTAAACTAATTTTTCCATTTATTATAAGCAGCATCATCTGCCCAATCAAAATTTAGAGCCTCTCTTTGTATAACTAGTAAAGAATTTGCAATTTCTTCTAAATCATCAAGCTCTTTTCTGATGTCATTATAAAATAACTATATCTTTACCAACTCTTCGTTTGTCCTTGCCCAAAATGAGTGGCCAGTTTCACTCATGATGTTCTTGATCCTTTTATAAAATATTTCATCTAATTCCTTTTTCCACTTTTCTTTTTCCTTTATTGTATCAATAGATTCTAAAGCACAAGGAAATAAAGTGAATTTTTTAGAAATATACTTGGAAAAACAAAGTGTTAATCTTTTCTGTAAAGAATCCCTTTTATCATCAAAATCTTCTAGTTTATTTAACAAATCAAAAAATTTCTCTACTTGATGATAAGGCATTTGGACGACAGATATACATATAATTTTAATATCATTATTCCTCTCCCTCCACTTTTGTGCAAGGGCAATCAGTTTATCCTTATCTCTGTTCAACTCATCCATGAGGGTTGCAATTCTTTTCAACTGATCAAAGAAGGTTGACCATTGTATTTTATCCCTTAAATACATCACACCCTGCTTTAATTGTCCTTCATACTAATTTTTTAATTCTACCTGCAACTCATGTAATTTGGTTTTTTCTTCTTCAAAGTCTTCTGCAGTATAGAATTGGGGCCTTTCAGGGGTGTCTGGTATTTCAATAATAGGGGTTGGTCCAAAAAATGACTATGAAGGGTATGCAATTTTAGGTGCACTGGATTCTCCCACCTTTCTTTTCCCAAGTATCTTCTCCATTTGAGACACCTTGTTTTCTAGTGACTGTATCTGTATACCTCTTTCCTCATATGCTTTTAAGACTTCTTCAAACCTAACATTAAGTTGGGTAAATTTATCTTCTTCCTGGCTAGATACAACACCAACCAATTTTAGCACTTCTGAGGCCATTCCCATTACTTGTTTACTACTTACCTCACCAGCCCTGTATACTGTCAATGTACCAGTATGCTCTGCTGCAGGAAACTCATGGATCCTGGTATTTTCCCTCTTATCTATGGACCATATAACAAGGTCTTGGAGGTCATCACTAAATTTGACCCCTCTATGGGCCTGTAGTGCTTCTTTAGCAATTGTTAGTTGAACATCCTTCTGCTTCCTTACTGAATCAAAAACAATAGCATTTTCTATATCCCATTCTGGTAGAAGGAGGACTCTTGATTGTCTAACTATTTGCCTCCTGGCTTTAGGAGTAAACTGGGGAAAATCATTCAGCAATGTTGACTTTACCTCTTCTTTAATAACTAGGTTGAGTTTATCTAGTTGCTCAGACTTGATCTTCTCACAGGCTTTCTCAAAATTTTTCATATTTCATCTCCACAAAAACTGTGCAAAGGCTCTAGATCTTACAAAATTTTCATCATTAATAAATCTTTCAGAAGCTTGGGCAATGATTGGGTCAATTTCCTTACCTTGGTAATCAGCAATGGTTAGGTCCAAGGAAGGTATAGGAGGTTCTTGTGGCTCTCCAATATCCAGGTCTGTAGAAGTGATAATCACATCCCCTTCTCCACCCATTTGTCTAAGCTATTCCTGTAGAGATGCCTCATCATCTATCTAGATTGGGGACTGGCTTGGGGAGTATTGTTACTTTTGAGAAGAAGAAAACTCTTGCTCTAATTTTTGTCTTTTTGGAGAGCTGGCTGCAGATAGACTTCTTGACCTTGATTTCTTATGAGGGGGTTCCTGTTGCACATTTTGAATCATGACATAACCTATGCTTTTCTGCAATGTATATTAGCTAGGAGCTACCATATTTCTACTTCTTATTCTTCTTTTTACTTCTGCTGCCTTGTCTAGATGTGCCTCAACAAACATAGCTTTCTTTTCATTCATGGTTTGAATTATTATGGCAACATTATTCATTAATGCCTGTATTTTAGCTCCCTACTATTTCTTATCTTTCAATGGGTCATACTGGGGGTCAAAAGCATTAATGAATTCTAGGGTTTTACTAAAAAATATCCATTTCTCTTTCCTCAATTCTTGCTCTTGCAATGTGAAGATATTTATGATTATATCTTCTGGATAGTAAACCTAATGTACCATATGGGAAGCTCTCACCCTTTCTTTTAATAGTTCATAGAATCCTTCAGGGTCAATGAATCGGGCATGAGACTCTACCATGTTATACCTATCCAAAAACAAACTTAAGTGCTTCCACCCCTTTTTGACAAAGAAAAAATCATGCACTTTAGAAACCATTGGAAAGAAAGTGCCCTTCTTAACCAATTCCCTCTCATCTATAGTACCTATCTACCATAAGAGCTCAACAATCCCTATCTTCAAAGGCACATGAAATTGTAACACATGAGGTTTTCCCAAAAAACCATAAACTTTTATCACTGTTGAAACATTGTAGTGAATTATATCCCCCCAGTTATGACTGACAAGTAGCCCTTTAGCATGGTCCTTGGGTCTGACCAATTCTAATAATGCTTGTGGGATTCTAGGGCTATCTCCTCTTAAAAGCAGTCTAAGCTTTGATGCAAAATACCTATCAAATCTTACATAGCTAGCATCTATGGCTTTTGAAGTCATATCCACACTCCACAACTGCACTGGATTCCTCTCTCCATCCTTTGTTGTTTCCAAGTCCATACCCTTGGAGAAGAAAGTATATCCTTTGTATAAGCATACATGCATCATCAATGAATACCAATAGAATGGTTTGTTTACTTTTCTTTTTGCTATTCCAACCAAACCATTGTGAATCTCTTTTGCTAGAAAAGTGGAAAAATCCAAAATGGTACTCATTCCAAATTGAAGGGTTTGAGAAATTATAAGGACAAAAGAACTTGAAATTTGATCACCTTCATCTATCCCAAACATCTTGCAAAGAGAAAAATATAGTGCTTGAGCTCTCAAGTTGAAATGTCTTCTCAACAATGGACCTGGGGTACTGACTATAATCACAGGCAAATTACAGACCTTGGTAGCATGCTCCTATAGTGGTCTTGTTCTCAAGTACATTCATTGTGCATCATATCTGTCTTGCAAATCATCCATATCAATGATTTCATGCACAGAGTGGTTAGGGTTAAGGTTGAAAACCTCACTGAATAGCTCAAGGAAAACCCTAAAAAGATTGGCTCTAGAATGATTTTTTACCCATCCCATGATAGGATCATACTTCTTTGCTAGGTCCATCAATAAATCACTATCAAAGAAAATAGTGGGGACTATTAATTTTCCAATATCAAATTCCTAAACATTTCTCATAGGAGTGTCCAGTTTTGGCTCTGAAAACCATTTTTTAAACAACTCTAGACCTCCCATGGAAACCTGGGCATCCCTTATCCAATTAGCTTTGTCATAAAAGCCTTCTGCTACAACTATTCTAAGATTTTTCGGAATGAGTTCCCTTGCCTTAGTTAATTCATGCACTAATAAGGGGAATTTTTCAAGAAAATCATCATGTACAGAACATTTTAAATAATCCTTTTGACCAGTAAACTCTTTTTGGGGAGGCATTTTGAATGAACCCTAAGAAATTCACAACAACAGATGCTTCAAATTTACTTAGAAAGTCACAGAGCACTTACCTGCCATAATTCACACTTCTGCACTATATGATGTCTTCTGCAATTTTACTGGAGTATTAACCAAGAATTTTCATGCCCTAGCTTTGAAATCTTGAATTCCCTAATGTTCTTTCTGCACTTCGGTGGTTCATTAATGGTGAAATCATGGGCTCTTTTCATAAATTAAAACCGTACGCACAAGGTCTGAATCACATTTACTCTCAGTAACCAGTGCCTGTAATTTGCACTCAAGTTTGAATCCCATCCTCAGATTTTATCAGATCAGACGGTTCTAATTTAAAAATAACAAGCTTTATGGCTTTTTTAGAAAAATGCTACGTGTCACAAATGTGCTTCCCTACTTTAATTAAATTCCTACATCTTCATAATGTGGGGATGCGTCGTCCATTGATCAAGACAAGATCAACGATCAGACTAATCCACTTTTTATTTAATAACCAGCTAGTTGAGCTAACCAATAAGAAACTACCATATGAGCTCATACTCTCTGACAACATTCCATGCCAGCAGATCCTCTATCTTGTTTTGAGTGAGCAAGTAATTGACATCATCTAGTCCACGTGTCGCAAATGCGCTTCCCCGCATTGCTTAAAAACCTACAACTTCATAATGCGGGGATGAACCAACTGTAGATCTTTGAAAGATCAACGACAATGCTGACTCCACCCTACCGGGAATCTAAGCAAAATTTTGACATCACCATGGACACGTTTCTGCAAGGTGCATCCTCGCTTTGTTTAAACTTCACTCAAATGCAAAATGTGGTGACACATTGTTCGTTGATCAAGATAAGATCGACGATCAGAAATAGCCCTTTATTTCATGCTCACATTATCCACTTGTGCCAATGATATGACTGTTGTTAACTCGCGTGTTCTGACTATTGCATTTATTTCTAACACCTTTCTGGTCCACATGGATGAGTAGTTTCAGCTAAGCACAATTGTCAGATCCTATGGCGTGACTTCTACATTCTTCATGGTCTGGTCCCACTATGACATGCATCACAAATGCGCTTCCCCGATTTACTTAAATTCCTACATCTTCATAATGTGGGGATGTGCTAATTGTAGATCTTCGAAAGATCTACAGTTGATAAGATTTCACTTCCATTCAGTAGCCGAAATCCTTTAGTGCACATCTGGCAGTACACATCATCCATCGTTTACAGTGTAGCACACTAAATCAAAAATACTTGACCCCACTTTGCCATGCATCATAAATGCACTTCCTCACTTTGCTTAAAAAGCTTCATCTTCATAATGCAGGGATGTGTTGGCCCTTGATCTCTGATAGATCAACAATGTTTGAAAAAACTCTTCAACCTGGTGTCTTTTAAAAAAGAATATGGCAATTAAAGGCACATGAAAGGTTTATCACAAAGATTAAAAAATATTCTGATGCAAACAAAACATTAGGATAAAACATCCCGCCAAGATACTTGAAGAAAAACCCCCCTTTTTGTAAAATTTGAAAATTAGGGCAACATAAAACCAAGGTATAAGGGTTTTTTACGCACTTAGGGCCTTTTTATGGATAATTTGAAAGCCAAACCCTAAGAATTTAAAGGTAAGATACAACTTATAGAACATGGCATAACTAGGGTAATCTAACAATTTTCAGGATTTCACAAAATAAAACCCTAGTCTGCAAGAAAAAAAGACTTAACTGATTTTTCATCCAAATAACAAAAATTTTCTATACTGTGAAAAATCACACCAACAGACTGCACAAGTGGGAATGCCCCCTATAGGAAATCTGAATATCTAGCCTCCACGAGGAAGACCTCAACGAGCAATCATTTTGTGTTTTGGCTTTGTGTGAATAAAACTTGTGTGCAACAAGGTAAATTGGGTTTGGCATTTTGATGTATATGGATTTTTTATGGATTTATTAATAAAGCGCATATTCTTTATGTTTTCTAAACATTGTCTCCAATGTGTATCACCTAGTGTGATGATCTTAATTCAATGTGAATGTTTAGAATTTTTAGAAATTTTGTGAATGTTTTTGGATTTTTGAAATCTTTGAAATTTGTTTTTGGTTTTATTGATATATGGATGTTTTTGGTAGTTTTTAGAAGTAAAGCTCAACATAGCTCAAACAATTTTAGATTTTTTTTTAGTTTTCAAGTTTGGTATAAGTGGATTGATGTCATGTTTGAAAGTCATCATTTGAGTGTGAGAAATATCTATAGTAAAGTGATAGTAGATAGACATAGTTAGAACAATTGATGACTGAAGCAGGAGAGAGTTTCTTAGAACACTAAAGGAATCTCATGGTAGTAGAGCAACAATAAACAAACTTAGTTAGAACAACTAGTGACTGATACAAGAGAGACTTTATGACAGTATAGGACATTTCCCCCTAGCATAGGTAGGTTTCCCACTAGAATTATGACTAGTTTTAATCCATGTAGGTATGAGCAATGTTTCAAAGGTAACTAAGAGCTTATGTAGAAGTGAAGATAGAAAACTAAAGCATAAAACTTGCAAATAGAAAATCACTCAAAATAGGAAAGAAAAAGATAGCTGTATAGGATTGTTAAGCATTTTTTTGGATTTTTTTTGGAGTTTAAATTTTTTAATTGGTATTGTGAAGGTGGCTATTGCTAAGTTTTCACCAAGATAATGATTTTTTAGGAAATTTTCCATTTTTTAGCATTTTTGTTTAGTATCATATATGATTTTTTTTTTTTGAATTTTTAAGAAACATTTAGAGATCACTAGTTCTCAAGAAAGATCACATCATTTTGTTCCATTATTGAGCAAGGTATAGGACATGATGTAGCAAAAAAGTTGGTGGATAAGAAGAGGTGGATAGGAAAGGAATATGAAGCAAGTGAAAGGGATCCTCAAGGACTAACTCCTCAAGAGTACCCAAGCTAGGGAAAAGGATATGGCAATATTAGATCATGGTGTAATGGAAGGTAGCATATAGGATACTGCCATGATGTCATGAAATGTAAGTAATCCAAGAGAATGGACATGTCAAGAGGTTTCTAAGAACCAAAATTTTTTTCTTCTTTTGATAAAGACCAAGGGTAAAGTGAATAGGATAGAAAATTTTTTTGTGAAGGCTATGACTGAATGATTTTGAGAGTAAATACATTTGAGGGATAAGCAAGATCATGATAGGGTAGCATGGATGGAAGAATTACACATGATGCTTGTTTACCAGGTTTTCATCATGGAACTTGTCCAAGGTGCCACACAAGGTGGCTTTTTCCATAGGACAATTTTTTTTGTTTTTTTGCTACCAAGGTGCCTATTTACCAAGTTTTCACTGAGGCACTTTTTTTTGTGTTTTTTTTTCATTTTTTAGAAAGAGCTGAAGCTTTTCAAGTTAGATAATGCTCCTATAGAAAATATAAGTCATGTTAAGAAAGGCCATAGAAATGTATGCTCAAAGATGTTGATAGGGTAATGGAAGGGAGATTGTAGGAAAATAGATGTAGATGGAGGATAAGGTTGTAGGTTCTTGATGGATAGATGAAGAATGGATAATAGGGAAGTGTAGGCTTCAAAAGATGGTAGAAGGGTAGGTGTGAAAGTGGGAAAGATAAAAAAAGACACACACCTTGAAGGGTAGTGGAATGATTGAGTAGATATGGATGAGATAGCTTGAGGTTTTTATGTATAAGGGAGTAGA
Source organism: Cupressus sempervirens (assembly GCA_028749045.1). NCBI lineage: Eukaryota > Viridiplantae > Streptophyta > Pinopsida > Cupressales > Cupressaceae > Cupressus > Cupressus sempervirens. Next base: position 630,113,435 of record CM053783.1, read on the forward strand.
ATAGTTTTAGAGGAAGATGGAGTCAAAGATTTTGAAACCTTTTTAGGAATATGTTTGGAAGAAGATGGAGTGGAATCCTTTGGAAGCTTGAATGCCAAATTTGATTTGTTTTCAATATTCAAGTCCTTCAAAAGAGACTTGGGAATCCACATAGCTTTTAATTTTTCATTAGATGCTTTGGAATACATTTCTTCAATAATGGATTTAGGAACCCATACTTGCTTTGATTTTTCAACAGCAGACCTTTGTGGTCTCTTTTGTGCATTTTCTTTCTTAACATTCACATGTCAGTAAGACAAGACATGGTGATTATTTTTAAATGTATTTGTGTGTTTTTTCTTATATTGATAATGCTAAATTGCTTCCAACTGGTTTGGATGGAAATCTTTATGTGAAGGACTCAAGGATTTGTATCTTTGTTGATCTTGAGGTAGGGTGAGAGAAGTAGGTAATGAGCTAAGAGTGGAATTAGGAGATGGAGGAACATAAGGTCCCAAAATAGATTGGAGGTTTGAAGGGTTTAGCTTAGATGGATAAGGACCAAGAATATATTTAGAAAATACAAATGGATAGTGGATAGGGATATCAACATCCTTAGAGTGAGCAACATGACCTAGGCCATTAATAGACTCATGAAAAACTTTAATAGGAGAAACACCACTGATAGGAATGTAGAACCAGAATCAGTATGCAAAGAACATTAACAAATGAAGTAAACATTCACAAACCAAAAACTAAATTCACATATATGCTTAGACTAAGAAAGAAAATAAAAAGTGCAAACCTCACAAGAGAAAACACTCCATGCTTTCTTGATTCTGTAGATGTGTCCTTTTGCTGTGGATGTATGCTCAAGATGCTCAAAAGCTGCTTCAATGGAGATGGGTAATGGCAAATTGGTAGCTTTGTGAGCTCTCAATTTGGCATTATAAGGGTATGGTTGATGGCTTTGGTTCTCAAAATAGCATGGTAACTTTAGCTCAAAGATTGTTGATGAAATGGCTTGGGATGGGATTCAATTTATAGGCTAAGGGGTAGAAGGATGGAGGGCTTAGATGCAAGGATGGATGAAGGCTTAAGGAGGGCTAAGATGCACTCAAAGGGGAGCACATGGATTGTGCTTGTTTAGCACCAATGGGAAGGTGACACTTGTCACAAGGAGGATGAGTGTGAGAGGGTAGGGTTAAGGGTTGGTTAAAGTCATGATGAGTGGGGTTGAGTATGTAAGAGGGATGTAAGAGGAATGAGTGTGGAAGAGGGAAGAGTGTGTAAGATGAGTGTAAGAGTCATGAGTGGGTTTGTAAGAGTCTTTTATGTTTTGTAAGAGCACTCATGACTTAGTGGTTGGGTTTTTTTGAGGGGAGACTTTGGTTGGATTAGGAAAGTCTTAAACTTGTTTAAGGAATGTGACAACATTAGGGGGTGGATTAGGCTTGGGTTTAGGATTAGATTAGGGATGTTAGAGATGTGCAAGTGGATGGCATTAATGAGGGTGGGTGAGTTAGTGGCTAAGCTTGGTTAGTATGGGTGGATGGGGTGGATTAGGCTAAATGGAGGATTAGAGATAGGTTAGGGTTTTTTGAATTTGAGGATTTCATTTATCAAATAGATTTATTTAATAAATGGGGATTTTTGGAATTAGATAGAAGAATAGGATTTAATTGATAAATAATAGATTATTTGATTTATCAATTAGGACTATAGATGATTAATTAAATTAATCAACTAGGGGATGACAAAGGATTAATTAAATAGAAATTTAATTAATAATGCCTTTTTAGATAACTAAATAGGATTACTAAAATAGTGTAATCAAATTTAGGTGTCTACAAGGAACACTTATAGCTTGATTGTAGATTTGAAGTGAATGGAGAGAAGTAGAACAAGAGACTGAGATCACACTTAAAACATCATCTGAAAGTAGGTGTAAGTGATAGCAAGGGTGATGTATTCCAAGGTACAAATAGCCAAAAAATTGATGGCTAGAATAACCGATATATTGGACTATCATGACAACAAGGGATAACAACACAATAGAATAAGTAGAATAGTGGATCAAAGAGACTAGTTTAGATGTCGGTCAAAAGTGTTCAACTGAGATAGTTTAGTTTCAGATAGTTGCAAATAGAGTTATTTAGAGAGTTTTCTTAACATAGACAAGTGAAGATCTAAGAAGATGGTAGAGTTGTCATTTTCAACTAGTTTCTCATTAGATGTTTAACTCACCCTTTCAATTGTTTTGACTTGTTGGATGTTTATGCAGATTTTGGACTTTGAATACTCAAGCATGCATAACACATCAGCAATCCTATCAAGGCTTTCAACTATGATATACAAAGATCAAGTATGGGGTGTCCTCGATATACACAAAGTACATGAGGCCCAAATTTGTAGATGAAAGAAAATAATACCACACAATCAAGAGGAGATGGTAACCCAAATCTCCACCTTCACTTCCTAAAAGTATAAAGTTCTTTGGGGCTTAGCTAAGAGTGACAAGATTAAACTTCCAAGAGAGGTGTCTTTTGATTCAGCTCGTAATATTTATACTCTACCAGAACATGGGAGTTGAGGTCATCCCAAGGGGTGACAAAATCCCCAAGTAGGCCTCCTAAAAAATAAAATAAGTCCACTTATTTCTTGTGCACTCAAGATCACCCAAAGGTACAAGAGGAGTGAATACATAAGTGGCCTTGGGGTTTAAAAGATACTTGTTCTTTCCCAATGAATCTTAGATTTTGTAATCTACTTTTGAAGACACTCATGTTTAGCATGCAAGGTTCTTTCCAACTCACATCATTGTCAACATAAGAGATTGATAGCGATAAGAGCCAATTCCTTTATGCATTCAAGATTGAATGAGTGTTCTTTTTAAGCACCAAACCTGAGTGTTAAAGATTCATTCCAATGAAGCATGTAAATTTTCTTTAAGGATTCAAGATTGTGTTTTAAGATGCATTCCAATGAAAACTTTAGATTTTAGTTCATGGCATTCAAGATTGGTTTTAGCAACTTTGATTCAAATGAAAGATTTATTAATTTATTAAGACACTCAAGATTGAATTTGGTTGTTTTAAGTTTGAAGGCATTCAAAAGTGTGTTTGGATTTTGAATTTAATTGCAACATTCATTCAAAGGAAAATGATTAAACATTCAAGTTCATTCCTTTCTAATTCAAAATCCTTCCATGTTTTCTTCCTTGTCGCTTTCCACAGACCTGCAATGAAAAAAAAATTGATTAAAACTCAAAGATTTGCATCATGAATTAGTTCTTTTATGAAAAACACTAAAAAATTATTAAAAAAGGAACTTTTATTAAAAAAATCTTAAATTTTTATTGTGAGCTCTTGATAGTGTCCCAAATATACAATAAAAATTTCACATCCAAATTTTGTGATTTGTTTCATAAAGTAATTTTATTTTTATGGAAAACCATAAAAGAAATTATAAAAACATATTTTCAATTAGAAAAATCTGAGATGTTTACTGGGATATCCTGACGTCAACATAAACTTACAATAAAACTTTTAGATTTAAATTCTATGATTTGGATGGTAAAATATTTTTTTAATGAAAAATCATAAAAGAATTATTTAAAACTAATTTGAGATTGGAAAAATATACAATTTTTATTGTGTGCTCCAGCCATATTCTAGAACCTCCAAAGAAAATTTGAGATCAAAATGCATTGTTTCGTAGTCTCAAATAATTTATATATTAAGAATCATATAAAATCGATATAAAATAGAGATTTTATTAGAAAAATATGGAAATTTTCCTATGTTTTTTTCCTATTGCCTAGAATCTTTAATAGAAATTTTGGACTAAAATTCATTGATTTGGTCTAGTTTTTGTGAGTTTTATGAAATATCATAAAAAGATTATAAAAATGGAATTTTGATCAATTTTAATTTTTTTTTTACTAGGAATGAGAACATAAGAAAGAAGAAGAAGAGGATAAGTAGAAGAAGAATAAGATTGAGAAGAGGAAGAGGTCTCTCAAATGCTCATTCTAATGCTTGCCCCAAGATATGATGATTGTTGGGTGTCTTCTCAAAGAATCTTCAAACCTGCAAAAAACAAGATAATGACGCTTCTAGCCCCATGGTGGGAGCCAAAATGTGTGTGAAATGTGGATCATGTATCTGCAAAACCAACACACTTCAATAAAACATTAGATCAAAGGCTTAGCATATGAAAGATATTAAAATTAAGCATAAAACCTATGAAATTGTCTTATTGCTCTCTAACTAAGGAATGAGTATGTAAATGGAATTAATTTCTCTTAGAATTAAGACCAAATCAATGACAATAACACCCCTAGAATGAGAGATTCAAGCTAACATGAATTCAAGATTCAAATTAAGATAAATGAAAGGAATCTAGCATGGAGTACAATCAAGCTAAGAAACAAATCAATTAAGCTAGAATTGAATTAGAATGGAAATGAAACGAATTAGAATTGAAAGATAGAATGCTTAATTTAACAGAGTTTCTTTACTCTAAAATTGCCTCCCTTAGCTTTTAGAATGCCTTGTATTTATAGATTTTTCCAAGGGCTTGGGGTAGAATTGAGAATTTACCATGGTGAAAGTAAAATTGAATTAAAAATCATTTTAAGAGAATCCACTTTGATTTAAAAATTCATAAATAAAGGTCCCATTTGGATTATTTTATTCAAAATGGAGAACCCAGTTTGATTAAAATAATGAACATTTTGAAAAGAATAATGATTTATGAATCCACCTTGGAATAAACAATGATTATCCACCCATTATGTAAATTAATAATTTTCATCCATTATGAATAAAATATTAATTTCCATCCATTATAAATAAAATATTAATTTCCTTAAACCCATTATGAATAAAATATTCATAATGGAGTTAAGGTCCCATTTTGAATATGAAATTCATTTTTGGAGATAAATTTCAATTTTCAATTTATTTGAAATGAATATTCATGTTTATTTTTCAAATGGGTTGTAATAGTTGATTTGAATTAATTCATTTTATTCTTTGATTCAATTAATTCAATTTGAACCTTCACCATGAGATATAATTCTACATTTAAAGGGTTGAAATTTTTTGCATGATTATAGATAGGTAGAGTGTTTCCTTTTTAGACTTGTTTGTGCTATCAAGATCTTGATCAAAGATAGGTCATCATTAGCATTAGAGAATCCCAAACTAGTTTTATCTTTAGATTTACATCATTTAGTATGGCTTAGTAGTTCAATGAGAGGCTATTTTCCATTACTTAAAGGACCATGACTAGGATAGCCCGTCTTAGTGAGAAACTCATGACCTTTACCATACTTCTACAGAGCAATTTCAACAGTGAGTGTGACTTCTATAGTATCTTCTTCTTGGTTAATCTAATATCTAACAACTCTTTCTTTATTTTCATCTTCCAACCATACCGAGGATTGATCAAAGGTACCATAAATAGTCATAGTGAAAGAAGATAGTTTCATCCTTTTGAAGGCTTACCATAGGAGCATGGAGAGATAGGAAGTATTACAATAGAGTCTAAAAGATACTCCCCCATCCTAGGATTAAGAAATTTCATTTTCTTCTCACATTCAATAAGTATGTCTTAGTCTCCTCATCAACCCTATTATATGATACAAAAGATTCAATAGTAAGTGCATTAATTGACATAGTGTTATCCCCTAGAATAGATAACTCAGTGTCATTATAAGGAACTTAATGCATTGATGATAGGTGGAGGTAACTTCTCGCATGTCCTGACTGTGATAACTTCCTAGAAAAATGTTATAAGAAAGATGTAGGTCTAAAACTTAGAAGACAACATCCTTCTCAACTGGTCCCACCTGAATAGGTAGTAGAACAACACATTTAGACGATCTATTCTCCTCATCATATGCCTTAATATTAATATTTCTTCTAGGATCAATGGTGAATTTTGACATGCACAAATATTTAACCCATTCATATGTATATATGTTCAACCCTCTACATCCATCTATTAGGACACATCTAATACATGTTTTGTGGATTTTGACTTAGATGTGTAAGGCTAGATTATGTGGATAGATAAAAGGTAAGGTAATGAGGGTAGAGATATGGTTGACCATGTCTTGAAATTGATTTGTGTCAGTTTATTTAGGGATACTTTCCTAAGTAGTTCTTTCTCTAGGATATCTTTATTCATAGGAGAAAGTTTCAACTACTCAAATATGAAAATCTAAGTAGGGGCACATTGCAATTGTTGGAGTTGATGAAATCCAACTTTGAAGATGCCCAAGATCACCTGCATGCAAAAACTTGTCAAAGGGAAGCCAAGGAAGGAAGAGCATGGAGCAAGGGAAAAACTCTAAATGGACATGAGAGAGAAAATATGCAAACACAAGAAAATATGTATTTACAATGAGAATGAGATATGTTTTGATGAAAATACAATGAGGGAGCTTGAATATAAAGAGCTTGAGGAATCTCCTAGAACAAGCTAGAAGAAGCTAGGAGATAAGTGTGACAACTAAGCATACATCCACATGAGGTGAGAAGTCCTTAAACAAGGTGAGAGGATAAGTATGACTTAGGAGAGAACAAACTCCTGTATTGTCAACAACTTATAACAAACTCCTAGGCTACAACTAATAAATAAATGCATTTATCTAAGTAAGCTTAAGTAATAGAATAAATAATTAATAAATTAATTATTTACTCTAACACCCCCCCTTAAGTGCAACTTAGGGAAATTCCTTAAGCTCACAAAACTAAGAAATGCAGAATGGGTCCTAGCAACAAGGCAATTTTAGGTACCCATGAACAATGGGAAAGAGAGAAAACCACGTGGGAAAAACCCTCCCCCAAAAAGAGGTAAGAACCTAGTGAAGAATTGAAGAAGCCTCCAACTAGGGGAATGTCCCCTAAAATAGGAACAAGAAGTGATCATGTAAAGCAACATCACTAAAGCAAGAAGAAGCCAAAAATCTACCATCAAAAAAGAAAACTATTGATCTGAAGAACCACCAAGGAAGAAGAAGGTACGAACCAAGCATGTCTATATGGTAGATGATCCATCTCATCAAAATGCATAGGTAGCTAGCCACTACAATCACCTTGTATATATGATCAACCACTAAATACATAGCTCAAACTATCGAACCATCAAACCAAGGATGCATTAGAGCAACAACATAACCCCCCCTTAATGTAAATAGGGTGAGATGATAGGCAACTAAGAAGGTGAGCCAAAGTCTCCTACAAACGAACCAAGAATGACGAGAGAGGAAGAGGTAAAAACACCTATAAAGACATGGTTACACTGACATTGCATGGGGCTAATGTCATGGAAGGGACAATCACTTGACAAAGGGAGAATGCCTAAAAGAAAAAACAACCATCCCCCCATGGTGCTTTATAAAAATAGTGCAAGTACAACTGACTCAAGACAACGTTCATGACCCCCAAAATGCAAGAGTGGCACTTTATCTTAGTGTGATACATAAACGTGCTTCAAAATGATAGCTACAATGATCATAACTAAAAACAAGCTAAAACAAAACATAGTACAACCCAAAACAAAGGAAACCATGCTAGGAAAATGATCCTCTAACCTAAAACACCCAAGATATCCACCATATAGCAAAAATACCAAAATAATGATAGAAAGAGCATGGGCCAAAAACTAAGGAAAAGGATTACATTTCTGAAAAGATTACAAAACTAGCTTTCCAAAAATATAAAGTTTTCAAAAAACTAACATGGGATGCAAAAGATATGCATGTTAGAGTCAATAAGACAACTTTGGAATTCAACTAAGAAAATAGGCAACAAAAATGCATCAAAACTTAAAAATACCTACACCAATGTCTCTGTCTTAAACCAGCTTTCTGAAACTTCTTTCGGATCAAAAAAATACCTCAGTATGCTCAAGTTATGGCCAAAAAACTGAAGGTAGGTCAAAAAAGGACCTAGGAGATGTGCAAGAAGGATGATGATGTAGTGCTAATGTCATGCTAACATCAGCAAAAAATGGCAAAAAAATTTGACCGCTAAACTACCATCATAGCAAAAAAGGATGCCACATGGAACACCATGTGGTAGCCACATAGCAATGATGACATGGTAGGGGTGATGTGGCAGGTCCACATGGCAAGGTGCCATGTGGTACCCAGGCCATGTGTCACCCCTGCACTAGCTACTTTTACTAACTGGAGTAGGAGGTGGTGACTGTACCCTATGCTACACATAAGACACTTGTCAGAGGTGGGTTGGTTGGAACTGCTGACTGTAAAAGGTTACAACATGTTGGCAAACAATCTTTCCATGTGGCTACTAAGTCTACCTTGTGGAGTGGTGCTGACTATGCACAGGTTGTAGAAGGGTGGTGACAGAGCTAAAAACCACTAGCTAAGTAAGGTGTCGGTGGTAGAGACAAGAGGTGCTATTGATGGAGGTCTGTGGACTAGTGGCGGCTGGGCCACAACAATGTTGTGGCTATGCAGTCAGAGACAGTGACCCCTAGGCTAAGCGTGGGTGGTGCGGTGGTGGCTCTGCAGTGGTGTGGCGGCGGTGTGCCCAAATTTGATTTGTTTTTTTTTTATTTGATGAAATTGTCCATACGATAGCCCTAGAATGAATTTTTTTTTGCCTTCCAGAGCTCTCTCTCCAAAATAAACAAGTTTTATATGAATGTTGACTGTAAACGGCCTTCCATATCCAATGGCAGCGTTCGTTTGGGTCCAAAGTTCTCTAAAAGTTTGTTGTCCCCCTGATTTGAAGAAAAATGCACAAACAAATTAGGGTTTGTGACTCCAAATCATAGTTTCAAAAATCCCTCAACAAAGTAGCAATAGGAAGGATCTAATACCATGTTGGAGTTGATGAAATCCAACTCCAAAGATGCCCAAGATCACCTGCATGCAAAAACCTGTCAAAGAGAAGCCAAGGAAGGAAGAGCATGGAGCAAGGGAAAAACCCTAAATGGACATGAGAGAGAAAATATGCAAACATAAGAAAATATGTATTTACAATGAGAATGAGATATGTTTTGATAAAAATACAATGAGGGAGCCTAAATATAAAGAGCTCTAGGAATCTCCTAGAATAAGCTAGAAGAAGCTAGGAGATAAGTGTGACAACTAAGCATACATCCACATGAGGTGGAAAGTCCTCGAACAAGGTGAGAAGATAAGTATGACTTAGGAGAGAACAAACTCCTAGGCTACAAATAATAAATAAATGCATTTATCTAAGTAAGCTTAAGTAATAGAATAAATAATTAATAAATTAATTATTTACTCTAATAGTAATTAGTCCACTAAGTTATATCTTAAGTTGGTAGAGGTGGATTATTGTTTATATTATGTCCCTAATTGTTTAGAGGTTTATTATTTGTATGTTTCTTGCATATAATAGTTAGAACTATTGAGTATGATCTTGGGTTGACTAAGAGTCACAATGTTTAAGCTCTAAGTATGCAAGGGGGGTTAACTTCTTTAATAATGATCATAGGTTGTTGTCCTCATGCATTATTAGTTTCAATGTCATAATATAATAGTCATATAAAATGATAACCAACACCCCTTAGGATAATCCTAAGTGGTCCATCAATATCTAAATCATAATTATACTTGTCACTGTTGGACCTAAGCATGTTTGTGCTCTCATCAGAATGTTCATTTGTAAAATTTTGTATATGTGGAGTTTATTTATTCATCCCCATTATTCTTTATAGAATTTTCTCCTTGTTAATGTTTGGGAAAAGGTTCAACATAAATTTTATGAACATAGCTAGTCATGTGCCTGTCAACCCCAACTTTCTTGTCATCAATGATATGTTGAATGAGGCATTTAGGTTCCATACAATTTTTATTCTTATGACCCTTTTTCCTATGATAATTACAACAGTGATCATCATTCCACCATTTTGGCTAAACCTTAGGTTCATAAGGTTTAGATTTATCTAGCAATATAATGGTCTTGTTTGAGACTAAATTCTTCAACAACACCTCAAGTGAATCTCTTAGAGTATAGAAGTGTGCTTAAGTTTGGGTTTGCATGATGGTTTACCTTTGTTATATTCATTAGAATTTTTTGATTCTTTATTTTTGGAGGAAGCATCTTGTTCTTTTTTAGCTTGGATGCCACTAGTAAAATTAAAGATACACTCCTTAGGTTTGGGTGTATCCATTACACCCTCATTAACCACATGCTTATTTTTGCTCCATGGTTTTCTATTGTCATTTTTTTAGTTTTAGTTTTTTTTTGTAAGACTTATCTTTTCTCATAGTGAGTTCTCCCCTCTCAATAGTAACCTCTTCAATACATAAGGTACAATCCACCATTAGATCAAGTTTGACAAAGTGTTTCTTTCTTAAGTTCAAAGTGTACCTTAGGGAAAAGGTTATCAACAAATATATCAATCCTCTCATATTCAAGTATTTTATATAGATAGTGTGAGAGAATCATCCTCCATCATTGAAAAAATGCAACAAAAGGCTCCCCTATATATTATTTGTTGTTATGAAGATCAAGTTGTTGGAAGTCTTATTAGGAAGCAAGACATTGAGAGGGAGGTTGAATTAGGATCTATAAAAAATTTAATTCCTTGAAACAAAATAATAGATTAACTGCATTTACTCCTAATCCATTTCATATCTTAGATCATACACCATGTAATCATAAACTATAAAACTTAAATATATCTAACTATGCATCACATCTATCAACATGAAAAATAAATGTAAAAACATAACACAAAGATTTTGGTTACCCAAAAACCCCTCAAGGTGAAGGTAAAAATGGGGTGGGGATGATAGCCATAAAACCTTCACTACTGTAGCAATAAAGTTTGTCTATTAGAGCTATAATTTTGATCACTTTTGATGATCTACCTTGTGAGAGGTTTTCTCTATTAAAAAATTTACAAGACTATTAAGTCTGCTTTGATTAAAGGATTTAATCTCACAATAAAGTCAACACTCTATTAGGAGATTTAACTAGGTCTATTAAAACCACTCAATTAAGAGATTTTCCTTGATAGACTAGTTATAATATCTTAGTACGTGATCCTTCATTTATCAATTGATGCTAGATTATGGATCTCCTCTTTCCTTGTCTGAATTATTCTCCTTATATGATTTTCTATGTCCTACCCTTCACTTCTAGGTTGCACTGTCTCATCTCTATTTGTAATTGTCAAACTTAACCTTCCTTTACTCTTTCCTTAACCTTCACATGCATATAAGATCATCCTTCATAACACAATGATTTAGGGCTTGGTCCTTTCTTAAATTGAAACTTGCAAAAGGTTCTAGATCAGGATCAACAATCCAAAATTCCCCATTTTGTTGCTTAGTCCTTCTAATTTTTTGATTGGTTGCTCTGCCTTCCTAGGGATTGATGCCCTTTAACAAAATGCATAATTATCTTTTTAATTATCTCTACAATCTATAAATATCATATATAGAATTCAGCCAAAATGATTTATATAATATATAATTATCTCCTTAACTATCTCTACTATCCATAAATATCATATAGAAGTTAGCCAAAAAGATTTACATTAGTGTTTATGCTATTACAAACACATATGGAAAAACTAGTCAACTCGATAATTAAATATCTTGACACTTTGTCATAACTAATATTCATGCTATCCCTTAGCTTCTATATGCTTGGCAGTTACTATCTCATCTAGCATGAATTATCTTCACATTTCTCTACTTTTCTTTTCCTCTACTCAACATATATTGTGACTTGGTCTACACTAGGGTGCTTAGCAACCTTTGACATGCTTAGCATGTAATGAAAATATAAATAAGTCAATGTAGCTTAGTCTTCATTAGGTGGCTTTGTTGTAGTGATGACCGACCAATGCTACCTAGAAAATGACTAAGTGTTGGGAACTAATAGGCAACAAGGCTTAGAGATCAAAAATCTCCCCCTTTGACATTAGTGGAAAAAAACACTTTGTCAGAACTTAGCAATCCATTCAAAATTACAAAAAAAAAACTCTCCCCCTTAGATTGTTATTAGTTCTCCAAAAAGACTTGACTTCACTACCTATGTCTTCAAACCTATGAGTTGTGATATTTGATATTTCATCTAATTTTGATTTTGATTTCCCCTTGTGATTGTGTCATGAGTAACATTCCCACTTTTTTTAGCACTAATGACTTTGCATTGGTAGCGGTTAGCTGGTACTTATCCAAAAATGTTTTTTTATTTAGTAAAATCACATCTAATCCATGATTCCATCTAGATTTTTTTGATTCTAGCAACTAAATCTAGATTTCTAGCTAGGTAGCTAGATCCACTAAACTATCTACAATAGAGAGACATAAATCTCTCTTGACAAAGTCTAGTGAAACTATTAGTTCTTTTTGTATTACCTCCATATGAGGTAGCAACATAGTTTGAATAGAAATCAATTTGGTTTTGATGTTGTTGTTTTCGTACATCAACTCAGCTAATCTTCTTTAACCAAATGTCAATTTATTAAAGAAATAAGAGATTGAACTCGTGATCTTGCTCAAAGAATTAGCACCTGGCTTAAAATCTTCTTGTAATTGATCAATTGAGCATTGATTCTTCATAGTGAAGAAATCAACATCACAAATTTTTATATACAAAGAAAGAATAATCTACAAAATTCCTTACAAAATAGTTGAAAGGTTTGAAAGGTCAACTTGTTTTATTACAATTTTTGTTGAGATTTTCTCCAAAAATTAGTACTCCAACCTTTTCTCAAGCCATCTCATCATTTTACCATTGGTCTCTATATCCTTATTATTTACCTTCTCAACTATATGAACTAATTGTTCCAAAATTGGTTGTTTCTCATTCACATCATGAATATGAAATACATCTACAAAAATGTCTTTTATATCATGGAGTACCTATTTCTACTTAAACTCCCTTCTGATTTTTTCCTGCTTTGTCTTATGACTCAACAATACTTGTAGAATCTTCATTTTCTCTAGTGTCATAGTATCAAGGTCATACTTGGGAAGTGTAATGACTTCATCTAGACCCATTGGATTCTCTAGTTACTCAATCTTCTTCTCCATTATTTAAGATTGTGGGATGCTGACACTTGACAATGATTTTGTAATTGTTTCCCCTTAGCACTAGGCCTAGTTCAATTTTATTCCATGGAAGTACTCTCTTGTTGAGTACATGTGACCTATTGAACATGTGTAACATTTAATGCATCAGTATGAATAGGAACAACACTCAGTAGTTGAATGAGGGATTGAATGACCTCTTTCTCTTTAGGCTTCATAGTATTTTTCAACTTAGATGATTCATCTTCCTTAGCCCCCTCAACATGAGGTCTTAAGGAATCTTGAGAAGATTGATCTACTTTACCATTCTCTTTTCCTTCCTCTCCAATTGCATGAGTGAACTTGGGTAGTACAATAATGGCTTTACCTTAAATTGCTCAGCACTCACACCTGAATCTATAACTATGATAGATGTAACTTGATGACCATTAGTTGATGCACTTTCAATCCTTGGATAATCTTGTATTTGTACAAAAACTAGATTTGTACATGGAAGAGGGGTGGTTGAGGTGTTTGTATCTTCATTTCTCAAATCTTCCCCAACTAAGATATTTTGATTCTGTGGTGATGAATTAGGAACATCCTCTATAGTGACAACATCTTGTTGTTCACTCTCTTTTTCCTTTGTACTTATTACCTCTACCAGATTATCTGGTGCATCATAATCTTCTTTATTATCTAGCTTAATTGCATCTCTACCTTCATTTTATGTCTCCTCTACAATAGATAGAAGTAATAATCCAAATTCTTTCTTTCTAATCAAAACACTTTCTTGTATAACTTTGTCTACCTTATTTCTCAAAAAACATTATTCCCTTACTTTTGGCACAAATTTCTTAGCAAAATATCTTAGGGAAATAGACATATGTTTCTTCCATAAGTCAAGCATTGTTTGGGCCAAGATGGTTTCCCTTATTCGCCTTTTAGTGGATAATGCTAACTTCTACTTTGTATCTAATTAATTGTATAAATCTTCAAGAATTCCTTTTCCTAATTCTGTAGGCATATATTTGGATTTTTCCATCATATCTTGCATGACCTTCTCAATTTTCTCCTAATCTTCCTTATTCAAAAAAACAAATTTGGTATGTTTAAAGCTTACTATGCCAGCTGAGTTCCTTATGTTTTCTCATACCTGGTCAATGTTCAGGGGAGGTCCTCTAGGAACAATTTGAAGTTTGCTTAGATAATTATACTCGTCTCTCTCTCCTTCATCCTCTTTATCATCAGGTGTGACAACCAACTTCCTTCTTCGCCTCTTTTGTGGACTCTTCTCGGTCTCTTTTGTGATCTACTTCCTATTTACTCATATTTTATTTGTTTTAGTTGGAACCTATACTGCTTTTGATGTTGTGATTCTTCTTCTCTTAGGCTTAGGTACAAGAGAGGTTACAATTTTTTTCAAACTCCTCTTTAGACCCCTCTTTACCTTAGGATCAACACCTACAATTTTCTTCTTATTTGTTGCCTTGGGCTTAGAACCAACTAACTCTTAACCCTTTGACTCTTACTCATATTTACTTTTTCACTTTGTTATTTAGAGGGGTCCTTTGCCAAGTTTTCCCTCAAGATAAACTATTGTCCTTTTCCTTTTCCTGTCCATCTTGGTCACTTTAGTTTGCATCATTACTTTAATCTTGGCCGACTCATAATTGTATATGCTAATTGTGGGCCTCTGAATTAACCACACACTTCAACATGATCATTACATGTGACATTCATCCTTAAATGAATATGGGATTGTTCATCCAAAATGATCCAACAAACCGATATGTTGCCTTCTAACTAGACACATTTTGTTGTCCACTCTTAGAGTTGATAGATTAGGAACCAGATTGCTAGTACGAAGGATTTTAATCTATATGAAATGCAAGATTGATCTTAGATGTATGCATGGTTAAATCTAAGAATAGAATAAGAAAATTAATCTAAATGTATGCATCTGTAATCTATATGAGAAAAAAATGTGAAAGCAATGAAATTGTGACTGCAAAGTGCTTAAGTAAACAAATTGGCATTAATTTGATATTTTTCATGTGCATCCCTTTCTAAAAATAAGAGATTGAAGGTTTCTTATATAGAATCCTAGAATTTGATCAATGTTGAGATAAAATTGAGTGAACAATTGAGATTGAAGATAAGATTCAGTCAGAATAGAAAATTCCCTTATGTAAAGGAAGTTAACTAATCACATCTATGTGTAGTAAGGAGTTAATTGATCTAATTACTTTTCTAATTCCAGTCCACTCAGAGTTTTCATTTATGAACCAAAGAAGAGTATTGGAGAAGATATTAGAATTAAAAAGGTTAAATATGACCTCCTAAATACATAATCTAATTAATTGAATAATTAAATTCAATAATTAGAATGAGCGTATTAAATCAAATATATTTAATTCCTTATCTATATTAGCTAAAGAGGTCATTTTAATTTAATGAAAGCACCAAGGCTTATAATTAAATTAAACTCAATTAACAGGTTTAACTTAGCTAATTCAAGTCAATACTTAGGAATTAAATAGAGTTTGTGATTAATGCATATTAATGATTTCCTGCATTTAACACTTAGGTCAAGTAGAGATTATTGAAATCAAAATTGCCTAGTATAATAGGGCTTTGAGTAAGGTTGATAGACTAAAATTGGTTTAGAATATCAATGTGCCAATTTAGTGGTATTACATTTGCCCCTCTTTGAATGAATGTGCGAGTAGCACATTGATTCAAAGAAATCAGAAGTCTAAGAATATAGACCAAGAAGTGAGATTGTTCCAAGATTGATGACATAGAGACCAATTGATTATCTTTTTAAGGTTATCTCCAGAATGAAGCTTATCCTTAGGGGATCTAGATAGAACACATAGATACTGATATGGAAGAGCAAAGATTATCAAACTTCATATAATTGTTCCCAAAATGAGACTCAATTCTCAGGAGTCAAGGTTAGATTGCCCTAATGCCTGTCCATTAGAAGCTAACAAGATTAATCACAAATCATAGAATTATCCCAAGAAAGAGGCTTAATCCTTAGGTGTTAGGGTTAGATTGCCCTGATACCTATCCATTAAATAGTGATTGAAAGCAAGAGTTTAGAATTATCTCTAGAATAGAGCTTAATTATCACCAAGAATTAGGATTATCTCTAGAATGGAGCTTAATCCTCCAAAGTCTAGATAGAACACTTGAATACTTGTCCTTAAAAGATAACAAGACCTAATCATGAGTCATAGAATCATCCTCAGAATGAGGCTTGATCCTCAGGAGTCAAGGTTAGAATGCCTTGATACTTGTCCATCAAACTTATGATATGGATTGTTATGAGTGTGATCAATTGATCAAAAGATGAGATAGATGACATATGATGCCAAATTGGGGGAACAAAGATGTCCTGAGTGATAAGATGCCCCTAGTAGTCAGGATATAATGTTTAGATTAAGTTGAAACCAATTTTGAATGATTGAATGATGTAATCATCATGCCCCCTTAGGAGAAAAATTGAAAGATGACACACCAGAACAATGGTGAAGAGAAGGAGATTTAAAGATAAAGATGCAATCTAAGATTTAGAAGAATGTAGACCATATCAAAAAAGTATGAAGAAAATTTGGAGTTGATTTAGGGAGAATGTAGAATTGACTAGAGTTGACTTTTTCTATAAATTTTGAAAAAGTTGAAGAAATATGTGATGTGAAAATATTCCAAGATTCACAAAGTATTAGTAAAATGGATTGCACAAGCATTCGATCGTGTCAATCCCAAAAATCTAAAGTGTGTTTTTGAGTTTTTCAAGTGTGTAAGATTTCAAATTTGATCCCAAAAATGGGTTCAAAGTAGTCCAAATGGCTAGGGGGTGATTAATCGATCATTTATGCAGTTAAGATGAGACATGACACATTGAAGAAACCAACAACCTCTCATATCAAAAGATTCAAATAAAGTAGTGATCAAAATGTACTTTTATGCAAGTGAAGTATGAAATGCAACCCTATGCTAGATGTATCCCTAGGTCTAGTTACTAACTCATAAAATTATCATACAATTCACACTGACATTGCAATCATGAGAATATGAATATGACATGCATCTTAGTTTTGTCGAGATTAAATGTAAGCATTAAGGTACAAGAAGCCAGAATGACTAAAACATTTGTCCCTTTTAATGTAACAAGCTAACATAAGCATCAAAGCATAAATGCTAGATGACTAGAATTTTTCTTGCATGAAAACACACCAGACACATAAGAGATCCTTCTTATGCTAAGTATTTAGTAAAGATTCTATTCGTGATGACCCTTGTGTTCATAACCTAAGATAGAACTGTGTTAAGTATACTCACAATGACCCATATTTTCACTTAACAAGATGAGTATCAGTATTTACTGTAGCATAGAGAATTCACTCAAACAAGCAGGAAAAGAACCACCCTCATTGAAGTATGCATATAAAATGAGTTGAGGTACACATGACCATCCAATATGAGATCGTTGGAACTAAACCATCAAATAGAAAGAAAAGAAAAGATCATGCCCCCAATCCTCACTTGTCTAGTCAAAAGAGACATCCTCGAGTTGCTAAAAGGGAAAATGATAAAGAGAAAGCAAAATAAACAAACAAAGGGTCAACATAACACAAACCATATCAATGTTTCCAATTTAGTGTCAGTGTTATTAGATTGATGTAAAGTGTCGATATTCAAAACATATGTGAAATAAATATAATTAGTAGGGTGATGGTAGTAGACAAACTCAATTAGGATAACTGGTGACTAACATCATAGAGAAATCTTCATTGATAGGAATCTCAATAAGAAACTAAGTGATAGTAGAAAGACATAGTTAGAACAACTAGTGACTGACACTAAAAGATGTTCATGTAGACCATAGGGTGTTTCCCTTGAGGCTATGACAAGATTCAATCCATGGATGTGTGAGCAAAAGCAACAAACCAAAGTAGGAAAGCAACTGTACAAGAGCCAAAAGATGCGCTGCAAGATGTAGTATTTGAAAAAAATGTGCCTGTTTACCAAGTTTTCACCTTCTTGGAAGAGATTATTTTTTTGCTACCATGATGTCTAATTGTCAGGTTCTCACCAATGGAAAAAAATTTTTTCTTTTACAAATTTTCAAATATTTTTGTATTTTTGAATTTTTTTTGAATTTTTTGAATTTTTTGAACTTTTTGAATTTTTTGAAATTTTCACTATTTTTGGTATTACCAAGGTGCCTATTGCTAGGTTTTCACCAAGATAATGATTTTTTGCAAGACTTTTTACAATTTTTAGACCTTTTTTTAGGACATTTTCAACATTTTAGAACTTTTTTAGAGATTACTAGCTCTCAAGCATGATCATATCATTTTGTTCTAGTGTCTAGCAAGGTGTAGGACAAGATGTAGTAGCAAGTTGGTGGATAAGTAGAGATGGATAGGCAAGGAGTACGAAGCGAATGAAAGTGATCCTCAAGAACTGGCTCGCCAAGAGTACCCAAGCTAGGGAAAATGTAAGATAGCCATATGAAGTGGGTTTTGGATAATCAATGAAATTTAATGAGTGAAATAACATGATGACATGAAAGCAAGTAATCCAAAAGAGTGGACATGTCAAGAGGCCTCTAAGAACCAATTTTTCTTCTTTTTCTTTTGACCAAGACTAAGAGGTCAAGCGGATAGGATAGTGATAGGAAAACATTATTAGAATTAAGGATAATGGAGGCTATGAGTGAGTGAGTCAAGATAAGGAGGATGGTGACAAGAATCTTGGTGGATCAGATAACACATGCTCACAAACAACTTAAAAGCATCAAGATCAAAGAGGAAAGATGGAATGGATGGATTATGGAAGAATTACACATGATGCATGTTTTCTAGGTTTTCATCATGTTACTTGTCCAATGTGCCACAAGAAGTGGTTTTCACCATAGGATGAATTTATTTATCTTTACTTTTGCTACCAAGGCACCTATTTCTAGGTTTTCACCAAGGCACATTTTTTATTTTTCATTTTTTTGGTAAAGAATTCAAGCCTTTTTCAATTTGAATAGTGCTCCTATTGGAAGGAGAAGTTATGATAATCCAAGACCAAAGAAAGGTATTCTCAAAGATGTTGATAGTGTAATGGAAGGGAGATAGTAGAAAAGATATATGGAGGATAAAGTTTTAGGCTATGGATGAGATAAATGGGGTGGAAGGATAAAAGGTGGGAGGTTAGAAGGTAGAGTGGATATGGTATTGAAAGGGATGAGCAAGGGTAGAAAAAAAAGTGGGTAAGATCAACATTGACACACACTTTGAAGGGTAGTGGAATGATGAAGGAAATATGGATGAAATAGCTTGAGGTTTAGATGTATGAGGTGGTAGAATAATTTTGGAGGAAGATGGAGTGGAAGGTTTCGAAATCTTTTGAGGATGTCTAGACGAAGATGAACTGAAAGCCTTTGGAAGCTGGAATGCCAACTTTTATTTATTTTTCAATATTCAAGTCTTTCAAGAGAGACTTGGGAATCCATATGGATTTAGTATTTTCTTCACTTTTGGATGATTTAGAGCATATTTCTTCAATGATGGATTTAGGAACCCATATTTCTTTTGCTAGTGGACCTTTGTGGTCTCTTGAATAGTTCTATTTTTGGATTCACATGTCAATTAGAGGAGACATAATGATCATTTGTAAATGGATTCTCATGTTTATTTTTAAGTTGATCATCCAAATTTATTCCAAAAGGCTTGGGACTTGTGGATGAAGATGGTTGATATGAAAAGTTTAGATGGAACACTTTATGTGAAGGACTCAAGGATTTGTTCCTTTGTTGATCTTGAGGTAGGGTACGAAAAGTAGGTAATGAGTTAGTAGTAGAATTAGGAAATGGAGGAAAATAATGTCCCAAAATAGATGGAAGGTTTGAAGGCTTTAGCTTAGATGGATAAGGACCAAGAATAGATTTAGAAGATACAAATGGATAGTGGATATGGATATCAACATCCTTAGAGTGAGAAACATGACCTAGGCCATTAATAGACTCATGAATAACTTTAATAGGAGAAAAACCTTTGATAGGAGAACTTAAAGCTTGAGAATAATTTTGAATTGGATGTGGAGAAGTAGATCAAGAGGGGATACTTTGATCTTGACAAAGATTTTCAAATAGCATAGGAAAAGTATTTTTCTCATGATATGCAATAATCTCATTACGGATGGTGGAAGGAATATCACAATCCTTTCTAGTAGAGAGGCATGATATGGGAGATAGAGGACTATGTGGATCTCAAGATGGAGGGATGGCATCTTCAGGGATATGAGAGGGTTCTTATTCTTGATCTTTATTTTTTTAAAAATCCTCTTGACATGGATCCACTTCTAAGGACAAGGTAGAATGTGGAGTTTGCATAGTAGGCTCTTGAAGAGATAGTGAAGGGCTAGTTGGAGTGGGAATAATAGGAGTAGCAATACATGAAGGTTTTGGATCTTTAGTTTGAGTATTATGGAAGATGTTTGTAGCTAAGTCAAGATTAGCTTGGGTTTTTTTTAGAGGTAGCCCTTGAGGGTACACATAGTTAATAGAAAAAGCATTAGGTGCTTTGTTTGGTGGAGGTATGTTGGAAAGCTTAGATGCTTTAGAAGGTGATGGCATGTTGGAAGAAGTAGAAATTACATTTGAACCATTACTGGACATGGTTTCATAAGGTTGATCAAGCTTGAGAGTAGCATCTTTTATAAATAAGTTCTTAAGTTTTTAAATTATGCCAGCATCAAACAGATCTTGGATTTTATTTTTCAACTTCATGAAATGTGAAGTTTCATGTAGATTATGTCTATGATAGGCACAATAATTACTCATAAAGGAGACTCCAGCTAAAGTGACTTTAGGTAAAACAATGAGTTTCTTTTGAAGAATTTCTTCCAAATTTGATTCATAAGATCTTCCCAAAGAGGTGGAATCATGCTTTGGTTTAGGTTCCCAAGGTTTTTCTTCAAAGACATTTCTAGATTTCTTGGGTGTTTGTGGATTATTTTGAGATGGCTTGGACTCAACATTATATGACTTTGATGATTTGTTGTCATCAGAGGAAGGTAAATAATCTCTCAAGGAGAATTTTTTTGATGATGTGTCATCTTCCTCCTTCAATCTTTGAAGTTGAGCATTCATTGATTGCATTTGTTTCTTCATGTTTGCAATAAGTATCTCTTCTTCCTCACTAGGAATATTATATTTAGTGCATTTGTTGTTAGCCATTTTGATGTCCTAGGTTTATGTCAACAATGAGACATAAAAGGTTTGATAGCTTTAGAATAAGACCATACTTAAAATGTTGTCTCAAAGTAGGCATAAGTTATAGCAAGGGTGATGATTTCCAAGATACGAATAGTTGATAGAGTGGCTAGAAAAACCAAGAGATTGACTATCATGACAACAATGGATAACAACAAATTAGAACAAGTAGAATAGTGCAATAAAGAGACTAATTCAAATGTGGGTCACAAGTGTTCAACTGAGATAGTTCAGTTTCAGATAGTTGCAAATAGAGTTGTGTATGGAGTTTTCTTAACCTAGAATAGTGAAGATTCGAGAAGATAGTAGAGATATCATTTTCAAGCAATTTCTCATCAGATGTTTAACTCACCATTTCACTAGTTTTGACTTGTTTGATGTTTATGCATATTTTGGACTTTGAATACTCAAGCATGCCAAACACATCAACAATCCTATCAAGGCTTTTAACTAGGATATACAAAGATCAACTATAGGGTTTCCTTGATATACACAAGGTATGTGAGGCCCAAATTTGTAGATGAAAGAAAATAATGCCACACAGCTAGGACGAAATGGTAACCCAAATCTCCACCTTAACTTTCTAAAGGTGTAAAGTCCTTTGGGGCTTACCCAAGCGTGACCAGATTATACTTCCAAGAGAGGTGTCTTTTGATTAAACTCCTAATATTTATAGTCTGCTAGAACATGAATTTTGAGGTTGTCCCAAGGGGTGATGAAATCCCCAAGAAAGCCTCCCAAAAATCAAGCAAGTCCACTTATTTCTTGTGCACTCAAGATCACCCAAAGGTGCGGGAAGATTGAATACATAAGTGGCCTTAGGGTTTAAAAGACGTGTTCTTTCCCAATGAATCCTTAGATTTTGTAATATACCCTTGAAGACACTTGTGTTTAACATGCAAAATTCTTTCCAACTTACAACATAGCCAACATAAGAAATCAAGAGTTCATCAACAAAAGTAAATTGATCATTGTCAACATAAGAAATTGATAGGGAAAAGAGCCAATTCCTTTATGCATTCAAGATTGAATGAGTGGTCTTTTTAAGCACCAAACTTGAGCATTAAAGATTCATTCTAATGAAAGCATGTAAATTTTCTTTAAGCATTCAAGATTGTGTTTTAGCATACATTCCAATGAGAAATTTAGATTTTAGTTCATGGAATTCAAGATTGGTTTAAGAAAAATTAATTCAATGAAAGATTTCTCAGTTTATTAAGACACTCAAGATTGAATTTGATTGTTTTAAGTTTGAAGGCATTCAAGAGTGTGTTTGGATTTTGAATTTAATTGCAAAATTCATTCAAAGACAAATGATTAAAAATTGAAGTTCATTCCTTCCTAATTTAAAGTCCTCACATGTCTACTTCCTTTCCACTTTCCATAGACCTGCAATAAAGGTTTTTGATTAAAACTCAAAGATTTGCATCATGAGTTAATTTTTTTAATGAAAATATGTAATTTATTTTATTAAAAATAGAATTTAAAATAAACAAATCTAAATTTTGTACTGTGAGCTCCCAATAGTATACCAAACTTGCAATACAATTTTCAAGTTAAAATTCTCTAATTTGTGTCATAAATTAATTTGTTTATGAAAAATCATAATTTTTTTTATTAAAAATAGATGTTTCATTAGAAAACTTTGAAAGTTTTATTGGAAGCTCCTAAAAGTGTTTAAAATCTGAAATAAAACTTTTAGGTCAAAATTCCATGATTTGAGTGATAAATGAATTCTTGTATGAAAAATCATAAATTTTAATTATTAAAAATAGAATTTTAATCAGGAAAATCTAAAATATTTACTGTGATTGTCATCCATTATGCAGAACCCAAAAAACAAATGTTGGATCAAAATACCATGATTTGTGTCATAAAATTAATTTTACATGAAAAATCATTAAAAAATCGTATAAAATAGGGATTTTATCCAAAAAATCTAAAAAAAATCTTATGATCTCTAGCTATTGTCCAGAACCTTCAATAAGGTTTTTTAGATTGAAATTCATTGATTTGGTCTACTTTTTATGATTTTGATGAAAAAACATAAATAAAATTATAAAAATAAAATTTTGATAAAAAATCTGATTTAAAAAAAAAGAAAGTTAGATATGTCAACACCAACCAACCATTAGTTTTCATGAAGATAAAAATTAAATAACTCTCCACGAAGATTAATAGGAAGGAAAACATTAGAAGGAAGAAGAAGGAGGAGAAGAAGAAGAAGTTTGTAGCAATCCAGAAGTGTCTTCCAAAGATTTTACTAATTGTTGAGTTTCTTCCCAAAGCATCTTCAAACCTGCAACAATTTAAACCTGCACAAACAATATATAAACAAAAACTAAATGAAAAACAAGAAGAATGAGGCTTTCAAGCCCCACGGTGGGTGCCAAAAATGTATGTGCTAATTGTGGGCCTCTTAGAGTTGAGAGATCAACAACTAGACCACTTGTACAAAGGATTTTAATCTATATGAAATGCAAGATTGATCTAAAATGCATGCATGATTAAATCTAATCATAGAATAAGAAAATTAATCTATATGAGAAAATAATGTGAAAGTAATGAAATTGTCAATGCAAAGTGCTTGAGTAAACAAATTGGCATTAATTCGATACTTTCCATGTGCATCCCTTTCTAAAAATGAGAGATTGAAGGTTTCTTATATAGAATCCTAGAATTTGATCATGATTGAGATTATATTAAGTGAATAGTTGAGATTGAAGATAAGATTTAGCCATAATAGAAAATTCCCTTATGAAAAGGAAGTTAATTGATCTAATTCTAGTCCAGTCAGAGTTTCTATTTTTGAACTAAAGAAGAGTATTAGAGAAGATATTTGATTTAAAAAGGTGAAATATGACCTCATAAATAAATAATCTAATTATTTGAATAATTAAATTCAATAATTAGAATGAGAGTATTAAATCAAATACATTTAATTCCTTATGTATTGTTGGAATTCTTTAGAATAACTGAGAGGGGGGGGGGAGAGGTGGGGGGGGGTGAATGAGTTATCCAAGGTCTAGATGTAAAAATAAAACTTTTCATAGCTTAGAGAACCCATAAAACATTTTCTATCTTGCATACATCCATAAGATTATGCAATAACTCAAAACTTGTAGCTTACTGTCAAATCAATTTGCTGAAATGTAAAGCATGAAACATAACAGAATCAACAAACACACATAACACAATGATCATCATCTTCTAATGCATCTTTTACTATTTTGGGCTCCTTCATGCTCAAAAAACATGTATCACTTCTCAATTTGTTTCTTGTCATTGGCCTAACATCTTTATTTCCAATGATTTGTTCAGCATGATGATGTCTTTTGACATATTTTGCCAATCTTGGCTTTGCTCTTATTTCTTCATGTTGTCTCTTAGCTGCTGAATCACTATGTGCATCTCTATAAGGTATATTAGTATTCCTCTCATGTACACTAACTTCAGAGTTAGAATGTGCATTCACTTCATTTTGTAACTCGGCATCTAAATGTATCTCAGTTCTTGAATGTAACTCGACATTCACAGGATGTGACTCGATAGTCACTGAAACTTGTTCTTTATTTATGACTTGATTTGTAGAAACTTCTTTAGTAGGCATACCTTCATAAAAATATACAAATGATTTGTATTGTTGTGGTTCTTTTGTTGGTTTAGCCTCATGAGCTTTTGTATATTCATCAAAGTTCATATTTGCACTTTCCACAATTTCTTTTGTGTTAGTATTCAAACACTTATAAGCTTTAATTCTTGTGGAGTAACCAAGGAATATACCTTCCTCACTTTTTGCATCAAGTTTACCTTTCCTAAAATCTTTAAGAATGTAACATTTGCTTCCAAATACCTTAAAATATTTCACATTGGGTGAGTGTCCATACCATAGTTCAAAAGGTGTTGTTTGGGTACCTTTCTTGACTTGTACTCTATTCAAGGTATAGATAGCTATACTTACAGCTTCTCTCTAGTATTTCAAAGCAACATTCTTCTCCATCATGAGTGTCCTAGCACAGTCCATTACAGATCTATTCCTCCTTTCAACAATTCCATTTTGTGGAGGTGTTCTACAAGTAAATGTTTGTCTTTTGATTCCTCTGTCATTACAGAACATCTCAAACTCATGTGATGTGAATTCTCCTTCTCTATCTAATCTCAAACATTTTAGACTCTTACTAGTTTCCTTCTCAACTCTTGCTAAGTATCACTTAAACATTTGGAAAGCATTAGATTTTTGTTTCAAAAACATAACTATCATCATTCTAGAATAATCATCAACAAACAACATAATGTACTTATCTCCTTTGTAGCTTTGCACATCTATTGGTCCACACAAGTTAGTATGAACAATCTCAAGTATTTCTTTAAAGGTATAAGTTTTACTCTTAAAACTTGACTTTGTCATTTTGCCTAGCTGAGATTGTTTGTACATTGTATTGTTAGGTTTCTTCAATTTAGGAAAACCTCTAACTTTCTTCATGTTATTGATACTAACCAAGTTATCAAAGTTAACATGACATAACCTTTTGTGCCATAGACGTACATCATCAAACTTAACAATTAGAAAAGTAGCATCCAATGTCAATGATCCATCTATCATTCTTGTTCACACATGTCACAAGTGTAGTTGCCTCATCTTTGTCAGATTCATCCTTCATTGCAACATACACCACTTCATCATCATGATCATTAGAATCATCCATAATATCTTCTTTAGTAATGTAGCATGACTTCTTTCCTTTATCTTTGTAGTCCTTATTGTTATCATCTCTTCTACTCTTATATTTATCACCACCTTTATAGTTCTTCTTCTATGGATATCTAGCAACAATATGACCAACCTCATCACAATTAAAATAGATGATAAGTAACTTACCTTTGAATTTTCCTTTACAATTGTGAAATATCCTTGCTAGAAATACTTCAAGATGATCAACATCTTCCTCATCAGTCTCATTGTCACTAGATACACATTTTTTCTTTCTCCTTGTCTTTTTCTTGTAAGGCTCTTCAGAATCCTTCAACAATAGTTTAGGTTTGAAAGAAAATTCAAGAGCTTCATGCCTATAATTATCAAAGTTAGATAGCTCAAAAGTAGTGAGTCTACCTACCAGACCTTCAAGAGTTAGATCATTTCCTGGAATAGATCTTAGTTCTTGAATTATAGAAATTCTACTAGCATAGATAGGCAATAATGTTCTCAAGACTTTACTTAACACAATATCATCATCTATATTACCAGTAGCACCTTTTATTGCACTTACAACTTCTTTTATCCCAGCAACATATTGAGCAATATTCTCACCTTCTTCCATTCTCATGTCATCAAAATTAACTCTAAGACTTTAAGATTTTGCTCTTTTAACATTCGTGTCTCCTCCATAGATAGTGGTCAGGGCATCCCACATATTCTTTGTAGTGTCACAACCTTTGATATCATCAAATTTAGTATATCTTAGGGCAGAGGCAATCTCCAACATCGCTTGATTGTGTTCTTTCTTTTTCTTTAGATCCTTAGTATTTAGGGCTCCAACAAGATCAACATGTTCAATATCAATGGTAGTCTATGCATGATCTCCAATTCCTCCAAGGTGTAGCTTCATCAAACTTTTCCATGTAAGAAAGTTATCTCTATTGAGCTTGGGTACATCTCTTTTCATCATCTTGATCTTTGTGCTTCTAGTACCTTCAAACTAGTCATCTTAAGCAGATGGCTCTAATACCAATTGTTGGAATTCTTTAGAATAACTAAGAGGGGGGTGAATCAATTATCCAAGGTCCAGATCTACAAATAAAACTTTTCACAGCTTAGTGAACCCATAAATCATTTTCCATCTTGCATGCATCCATAAGATTATGCAATAACTCAAAACTTGCAGCTTACTATCAAATCAATTTGCAAAAATGTAAAGCATGAAACATAAAAAAATCAGAAAATGCACATAACACAATGATTTATGTGCAAAACCAATTTGGAAAAAACCACCAGTAACATGCTACCAATTTTCACTCTTTTGAAGTGATGCCCTATGAAAGGCCAACCCTATTAAAGGTTACAATACACACTGTCAAATGTGACCTGGTTAAAGGATTTCAATCACCTTGTTAGAGTACTTTAGGCCATTCACTTGGAATGCTACCCTATTAAAGGATTTACAAATGACTGTTAAGTCAAACTTAGTCCAAAGGATTTACCTAAATTGATTACAATTGCTAGAGAGTAACAAAAAGGCTTGATCTGATACAAACTTACAACTATACTTGCTGATTTTAGATCTCAATGTCAATCCTCCATTCTACTTGGCTTATACTCATTGTAGCTCTGATAGCTTGTTCACCCTTCAAGCATTCATCTCCTTAAGCCTTCTTGCTTAACATGCCATTGCAAAATCTTCTCTAGGTCACTAGATGAAGCAAACCCTTATGTCACCTTCTCCCTTAGGTTCTCGCATCTAACAGCAACCTTTTCTTCAAAACCAACCACTCCTTATAAAGGAAGTTAAGATATTTTGTGGCTCATTCTTCATTGTCCATTTTAGGGTTAGGTAGGATACAATGTATCTACCCCATATCTTGTCTATTCTAGAAACTTCCTCTAGAATTTACTTAGATTTGCCTAAAAATGTTCTACATAGAATATTGTGCCACCAGCTCATCATCCTTATCTTCCACCTAGTTCACAAAATCCAAGAAAACAAACTTGTCAGCTCAAATTCATTGAATATATGATCTTTAAAATAATGCAGCAGCTTCGCATTATCTTATCTCTAATGCTCGACACACACTGTGTTACTTGACATCCTCTATGAAATCACTTGGAATCAACTAAAGTTTACTTGTGCTTGACACCTACTAAACTTTACTCAGGACCAACTGACTTGCTCAACATCCACTAGAATTTGCATTTAATTAGCTCCAACTAATTTTTTACTTGGCTTGCACTAACTTTGCTTAGCACCTACTATCCACTCGGTCAAGCTTATCAAACAAATTCTGTATTACATATTCTTCTATTCTCTCTAAGTGTTGCCAACATTTGTAACCTCAAGTAAATAATCAATACATCATGTTACCACTATCTTAACTGATTCTTGTACTTCATTACATAATCATAACTCAACCTTTCCTCTGGGTGCTATTGTTATATCTATTGATCAAATCCTCTTCATCAATCAACTAAGTAATAGTACTTGAAATATATAAGCAGTTGTCTTACCAACAAACAATGAGTTTATTAGGTTTGACATCAGTGACAAAATAATGATTGAAACATATAAAAATCTCCCTCATAACAATCTTTCTCAAACAATGATCTTTTCAATTATATTTCAACATGTATATTAGCTAAAGAGGTGATTTTAATTTAATTAAAGTAGTAAGGCTTATAATTAAATTAAACTCAATTAATAGGTTTAACTTAGCTAATTCAAGTCAATACTTAGGAATTAAATAAAGTATGTGATTAATGTAGATTAATGATTTATTGCATTTGACACTTAGGTCAAGTAGGGATTGTTGAAATCAAAATTGCCTAGTACAATAGGACTTTGAGTAAGGTTGATAGACCAAAATTGTTGTAGAATATCAATGTGCCAATTTAGGGGTCTTACAATAATTACCAAAGAGATCGGTATTCTTGTAAATTTCTTTAAATAATAGTGTAGTTACTACTACAGTGACTTCTTCCATATTCACTACATAGTGCATTGGTCTTAACCATTTAACTCTTGGTAATTCTTCTTGTGCATAAGTAAAATATGTATCCATGAAATAAATATCTACATATTAGTGATTTACCACAAGTTGTGGGATCCTCATTTTTTTCTTCATCTTACCCTTAAACTCCTCAAAGTAATTATCCATTATAGTCTCAAAATTTTCACCCAATTGTTTAATGAAAACATTGATTTTCACAGTTACGGGTCTAGTTCTATTCCATACAATAATTCCAATAGTTGGAAATTAATTTTGTACATAAAATGAATAAAAAATAACAAAGATCCAAACTTACATTATGTATTCTTGGCTTTTTGAATTTCTCCAAGATTTTTTTGATACTTGATGCAATTGTAGCTATGGTCTTTCTTGATAATTTTATGACCTAGGTCAACTTTGATATATGAAACACTATTTAGTCAACTCAACTAATATAGCTTGTGTGTAATTACACACACTGCAAATTCAACAATAGGATCCAAAATTCCATTAGTGGACATTCTATGGCTATTCCACTTGGTCTTCATCTAGTCTTCAATGGCATTCTTCACTACAAATCTCATTGTCTTTACCTTATCTAGGTTTGGATAACATGTAACTTGATAAATTGCCACTTTATTAATCTTGACTCATCCACCTTCTAACCACAATTTCATATCATTTACTTGAATCAGTAAAATCTTTATCCATTCCACTTTGAATACTTTTAGAAATTCTAGGGCATAAGTAACACATTTCTCAACAATAATCGTGTACTCATCTTTCAGTATTCTATTATCACATAGTTTATCGTAGGCATGTTACAACTCATATTCTCTAATCTCTTTGAATTTAGACATATAACATGATTGAACATAATGAACAATCAAAAATCTGAGTGGAATCAATGACAATGCACCAAATGTATATGTAGTCATCTTAATGTTAGTGTATGCCTTAAAATATGGTGGAGGACATTGATCATTCCTCATAATTTACATGTTTCTATCCTTCAACATTTCTTTTCTAGATGCAGACATGAAAGATGTCATTTCTAAAATAGGGTTTTGAAACTTAACTTCAACAACTTTGAAAACAACCAAACTCATTACTTAAAAGCTTACTTTGTTCTACAATTTTGCATATGGCACAATGTTGATCTACTCAAACTTTCACTCAAATTTCTCTTTGAATCACTTGAGTTCTCTAAATCACTTGGTAAATGAAAAAGAACTCAAAAATTTGGTATATAGCTTCAATCTATCGAATTAGGTCTACAATAAATGCATTGTACTATATTAAGTGCATTACACTTGTCTCGAACTTTATATAACATTTTGTTCACACTACTTTCCTTTGATCACTTGGTCTCCATTGCTTAGCTCTGTCCACATACCAACTTGGTTCCATATGAATAATCAAATCATATGGCATTGCTCAATTACTATAGACAATAACACTAATACTCAACATTTATTATGCAGATGAATACTTTTTCTCAATTCCTTTCTCAAATATTTTTTGGTGCATCTTGATTCATGTAGATAAGGACTTTTAATCATTTCTCCTATTAGGAACTAGTATATAATTTATCATTCAATTATACCATTTCTTACATACCTTCTTTTCTTAGTTGGAAAAAGTGTGATCAACTGGTCCATTAGATTTGGTGATCATTGATTCACTTGATCCACTACTTCCAACTTCTACTTTCTTTCTCCAGGTTTGACTCATCTTTTTTTTTTCCCTTTTTTTTCATGTCAACTTTTCCTTTTCCTTTTATGTGTTCATTTCTTAGTGTTGGTGTTTTGGTCCTACTATTCTTACTAACATGTCTAACCTCGTGACAACTAAGAAAAACTAAGCTTCCATTTAACCATTTCTTGTAATTTCCTCTAAAATGTGTCCTAATGTAAATTTCTAGAATTTGACCATGCTCTCCACAATAATGAAAACTATACCATGTGTTATAATCCCAATTATACAAATTACCTTTCTTAGGTGCATGTACTTGCTTCTTAGAGGTGCAGTTGGATATTGCCTTGGATCTGCATTCTTGAGCTCTATGTCCATATTTGTAACATTTGTAGTAGTGACCTTTAAATCTAGGTGAAATAAGTGCATCACTTGCCTTTGAATTTCATTCATGTTCTTGGTGCCCTTGTTTCTTACAATTAGAAAAGTTACCAGTAAACTTAGGTTTAGCATTATGCATACCAATCTTGCTTCTACAAATGTTTGATGCATGTCTAGGTTTTCCATAATGGTATCATGTAGGTTTGTCTTTTGGTTTTTTATTTCTTTACTATCCACTCTTGGATGATTCTCCTTCTTTCATAGATGAAGAGTTCTTGATATTTCCTAAACTAGAGGTATCACTGGATGACCTAAGTGAGCTCATCAGTTCTTCAAAGTATCTTATATCTTCACTAGGTTTATTCATCATTTCCAATAGTTTCTTCTTAGATCTTAACTCATTCCTCAGTTGGTCACTTTTTGATCTTAGATTTGGAATCTCTATGTCTTTTCTATTTATTTCTTGATTTGTAAGTAGTAATGGATTCATCATGTCTAGCTAATTATTTGTAAGCTTCTTCACATCAGATGCCCTTTCTTCAAATTTGGTAGCTATTTGTCTCTTATCTTCTTAAGACATGACTTTGTCTTCTTCAACTTTCTTTTTTTATTCAATCACTTTACATAGTCTTACTAATTGGATTTCATTTTCTCTCTTCAATCCTCCAACTTCTTCATTTATAATTTTGTTCTTATCCAAAAGAACTACTATTATTGTATCACTTTCACTAAAATTCCCACATTCAAATAGTCATTTGGTGTCTACTTATTGGTAGAGTGTATAATTTTGTTGAATGGTCATATCCTTCCTTTTCCTTAAGGATTTATTTAACTCTTCTCTTGTTGTTTCAAGTTGCTGCAATATGATCTAGATGTGAATCATCTAATTCTCAATATTTTTTCCCAATTTGTAAGCCTCCATTTCTAAGATCTAAACTCTCACTTGCTATTATACTTCTTCTATGAGAAAAAATCTCTAATAGAAATTTTTGGAAGTCTTATTGGGAAGAAAGATACTAAGAGGAGGTGAATCAAGATCCTTAAAAAATTTAATTCCTTGAAATAAAATAATAGTTTAACTATATTTACTCCTAATCCATCTCATGTCTTAGATCACACATCGTATAATCATAAAATAGAAAATAGAAATAGATCTAGCTATTCTCACATCCATCAACATGAAAAATATATGTAAACACATAACAAAAAGATTTTGGTTACCCATAAACCCTCCAAGGTGAAGGTAAAATTGGGTTGGGGATGACACCCACAAATCTTCACTACTGCAATAATAAAGTTTTCCTATTAGGGCTATAATTTTGATTACCTTTTATGATCTACCTTTTGTGAGGTCTTCCCTATTAAAATCTTTACAAGACTGTTAAGTCTAGCTTTATTAAAGGATTTAAACTCACAATTAAGTAAGCACTCTATTAGGAGATTTAACTAGGTTTGTTGAAACCACTCTATTAAGAGATTTTCCCTTATACACTGGTTAGAATGTCTTAGTACCTAATCCTTCAATTAGTAATTGATGCTATATTACATATCTCCTCTTTTCTTGTCTAAATTGATCAGCTTATCTGATTTTCTCTTATTTTCCTTCACTACTAGGTTGCTCTCTCTAATCTCTATCTCTAATTTTCAAACTTAAGCTTTCTTTTCTCTTTCCTTAACCTTAACACACATATATGATCATCCTTCATACACACTATGATTTAGAGATTGTTTCCTTCTTAAATAGAAAATTGTGGAAGGTTCTAGATCAAGATCAATGATCCAAAATTAACCCCTTTTCTTCTTAGTCCTTATAATTTTTGGATTGGTTTCTCTACCTTCCTAGGGATTAATGTCCTCTGATAAAATGCATAATTATCTCCTTAATTGTCTCTACAATCCATAAATATCATAGAATTTAGTCAAAATGATTTACATAAGTGTTTGTGCTATTGCAAACACATATGGAAAAATTGGTTTACTCTACAATTGAATATCTCGATGCTCAGTCATAAATTATATTCATGTTATCCCTCAACTTCTATATTCTAGATAGTTATTGACTCATTTAGCATATATTATCTTCACATTTCTCAACTTTTCTTATTCTCTACTTGACATATATTGTGACCTAGTCCATACTAGGGTTCTTAGCAACCTTTTAATTTCTCGACATGTAATGAAAATATAAACAAACCCATATAGCTTAGCCTTCATTAGGTGGCTTGGTCATAGTGATGAATCACCAATGCTAGCTAGAAAATGACTAATCTTGGGCACTAATAGGCAACAAGGTTTAGAGATGAACACAAGAATAGTGATAAGGTGTTATATTTTGTATGAATATTATTGGACAAATAATTTTTGCAATGTCTGATCAAAAGTTTTAAGGGCTTGAGATAGTTTATGAACAACTTTATGGCTTGCCCATTCAGACTTATTGGAAATAGTCTCATGAGATATGTTGGCTCATGTATAAACTCCATGCTAAGGGTTTAAAAAATCCCCAAGATGATCATGAGGACCTCTCCATTTCCATCATACTTCCCATATTTTGGAAATTCTATCTTTTAATGAAATTGAGGCATGTAAATTATTTTTTCAAATGGAAAAGGACAAATCACCTCAAGTGAGAATTGTATTTTTGGTTATTCCTTCTCCTTTTAAAGTATGCTCCTTTTTCTTTCTGACTATTTCCAATAATTTTATTATAACCTCTATGGGTGATGGATATTCCTTTTGAAATAATTTATCGAAGTTAAAATTATGTAGCAATTTTACTCCTTGAGAAGCCAAGTGCACGAAGTATTTGTCTTTCTCTTGATCCAAGGTTTATTTCATGAGCTTTTGTAAGTGTTTATTTTGTTGAAATTATAATATTTCTTCCTCGATGAATTATTGATTAGAGTTATTATCTTGTTGGGATCCATGTGCGTCATATCTAGTATGGTGTGACCTTAGAGATGAAAGTGAAGCATGTCTAGAAGGTTGTCTTTAAAGCCTCAGGCCAAGTGTCCTGCTTCTTCTTCCAAATAGGTTTTTCTCCCTTATTAAATGCATAGCTATCATTCATTAACCATCTTTTTAAATATTTTTTCTACCCTCTTTTTAAGCTCCTCTCTACATATAGTCAAAGCGATGATTTTTTCATACCTATGTAAAGGAGGAAGTGATTCAAAGGTAATAGCAAAAGTATTTAAACCTCAAAATTCTAAATCTCTTTTAGGTGATGTGCCAAAGATAGCCTTAGGTTACTTTCCTTGGAAAATATGATATGTAGTTGTAACTATCATGAAAGAATATGTAAGAAGGTAATAGGATGACTAGAATGGATTTGAGTTGTACACTAAGAAAAGTGTTTGTTGGTTCCTCAATTTGTTGGTTTGAAAACTTGTTCCTCAATACTCGGTAATCTTACACAATTTGGCCAATGACTAGGATTGATACTAAGCAATAAAATCATCTTCACTTTAGGATCAACTAACATAGGGGGGTGTACCTAATTGAGTTATTTGATACAAATTATGCCAATTTTTTAAACTAATACTCTTGTGATAGAAAGTTGTAATCAACAAGAAATAAAGACTATAGAACTAAGTACTTTTTTGGAATTCTTAAAATGATATTTTGAATGTAAATATGTGGTGTAAATAATAATAGTGACTTAATGTGATGTTGGTAATCAGGTAGAGAACCTTAAAAATTATAAATTTTGATCAACTTAATAATAGCTAGACTAGTCCTTTGTCAATGGGTAAATAGAATCTAACCCTAAATTAAAGTATTATCAAACCTTTCAAGACAACATGCACACCATTAGTTATTGGATAGAGAACTTGTTATTTATGGACCCTAGTCTAAGTAAATTTAACCTTTTTAATGGAGACCAATTAGATAAACATTACATAGCATTCAAAATTTTATAATCAAAGATACATGTAAAACTGAATCCATCAACATTAACATAGATTCAAAAGGAAAATACTGAAAATGAGTTATTGAACATGTCTAGATATCTGAATACAATATCAAAAGAAAGTATCTTATATTTATTAATGAAATAAGGAAAAATAGTGAAAAAGATTTCATAAATCCTAAAATAATATCAACCATTATATTTCAAAGTGTTTTATAATATTTCATGAGAAAAATGGTAAACATATCCAGGATGTAAAATTGTATCATGAATAAACAATATGTGTCTTATAACTTATATCTTATATATCTCAAATAACATCCTAGTACCCTTTCTTATATATATTTTGATCTATTCATTATACAATATTCATAACTAACTAAATTCTAATGCATATAAACTAACAAATAACTTAACAAGGGGTGTATGTCATTCATTCTTCAGTAATGACCTCTTCCTCTATATTTTTTGCTCCTTCCACCTACATTGGATCAAGTATTTCCATGTAGTCATTGATACATTTGGAAATATATGTATGAGTGGGCCATCCAAATCTAGAAACCTTAGGGATGAACTTCTATATGTTTTTCCATTTTTTTCTTGTAGCCACTCGAACATCAATTTGAAATATGAAAAACTTGCTCTCCAAAGCAATGAGCTTATCTAGTAAAGTTTGGAAATCATTTACCTACAAGATTTCATTTTCTTTGAAGAAATTTATATCCGTTTGTGGAAATCTCGTCATTTCACTTTTCCACTCTCTAGGATTTTGATCTTCCCATCATTATCCACCAAAGAAGGTATTACAGATTGTTCAATAGAGGAGATGAGCATTACTTGTTGCTCAATATTTTGTTGTTCCCACTCCGTATAGGTAAATTTATTTTGTATAAATCCAAAAAATCAACATATCCTTTATTAGCTAAGGAGCATATAGATCCATCTTAGTTATTTCATACAGTCAACTCAATTCATACCAGGAAGGCTTCCATTTCATTCCCAATTTCATCAATATAGCCTTGCTGTCTTTAAAGAAATCTAGCATATAATTTATGCATTGAAAACCTTCATACACTTAATTTTAGTTTCCTATAATCATTTTGATCTTGAATTCTAGGATATCCTCAAGGTTCCCATAAGTGTATTTGATATGTATGTTCTCATCCTTAATCTCTATGGTTTTCTTTTCCTTGAACTCAATGACATGAATTGTAGGCTAATGAATGGAAATAGCTCAATGTGTTGGAAGGGTATTCATGCTATTAAGTTGATTCTCCAACCTCATTGATTTTCTATGTATCTTACTAATAATTGCATTCATATCCATTTCTCTTTTCTTCAAATCCTCAAACCTCTCCTTCATATGATTCATATGATCCATGTTGAAAATGGCTCTATGCATTAATTCATTTATAGAAACTAAGGGGTTAGTATTGCCTATAGCTTGGACCACCACCATTCCTTGTGTCCCCCTAGAGATGTCAATTGACTTAGGCTTAGCACCTTTAAAAGTAACCTAGGTAGCCAATGTTTCTATTTTCAGATCAAATCTTGACCCTTACATTTTCTCCAAGGTTTCAATTTTAGAAGAAAATGTTTCATAATCTTATTTTCTCACCTAATATAGTAGGAAAAAAACCTTAAGTGTTAGGAAAGGAATAATGAGGATATCACTCTTTGTATAATCTCTCTATATTCTTCCTTAGTGCATTTTATATAATTAGGATGTAACTCATCAATCATTTGTTGAATTACAGTAGGATGTTGAGACTCATCAACTCATTTGAAAGTGTTCAAAATATTGTTTCCTAGTAAAGTCCTCTTGCTAAATGAACTGCTAAGAAATTTCTTCTCTTTCGTCCTCAGCATCAATTGGTGTGTCATTTTCCATTGTTAAGGCATGACAACCATGTATCTCTTCCTTGAACATTGGTGCAGGTTGCAGTTCTTTAACTCTAGTACCCTCCTTTAGACTTTTCAGTATTTGGAAAGCATTCTCTAACCCCTCTTCCTCATCATAAGTAACAAGTGGGGTGCTTCTTTCTTCAGACACATTAATCTTGGGCTTTGAAGTTGGACTTCTTGCTAGCAATTTCCTCTTTTTTTGAGTAGGTGAGGGATGGGGTTTCTCAACTTAATTTCCCTTATTCTACTTTATATAATCCTATTGTAACTCATAATTTTTTTTAATAAATTTATCAACCCTAATGGGCTAATTCAATTTCATCATAAAAATAGGGAAGTCTTCCACCTAACCTCTACTTCTCAACTTTAAGAAAAACATCCCACTTCTACATCCCCTCCATAATCTCTAGAATATGATTTCAATTCCTTGTGACATCTTCCTTAAAATTAAATTGATAATAAAATAGTGCAACAAAAGACTTAATATGTCACTCAAGGTTATATTGTCTTTCCTTTGCACTCTTAAAACTAAAACTATTCATAATGTACTCTTGTACTTCCTTTGTATTTGAGTATCCAATTATAAAACCATCAAATTTTATAAAAGGGGGAATATTATTCCCCCTTTTCCTAGGATGTGAAATAAATTTTTCAATCCAAATCAAATACCATATAAATTCAAGGAAACTTACCCTCTCATACATCCATACACCCTAGTTAGTGTGAAATCAGGCTTGCATATCTAGTCCCTAAAGTTGAACTCATATTTCCCATAAGGTAACTATTCCTTTGGCCTCAACATGACCTTGATTTTATTGGGTATTTTGGTGATGGAACTTCCAAGTAGTCTAGTAATCCACAAAAAGAACATATCTCTATATATCGTGGAACCCCATCTCTGCCACGTTTGTGCTAGGATTTGCATCACATGTGAATGGGTAATGAAATTCCTTGTTCATTTATTGTAGTAAGGTTTAAAGAAATCATAAACTAGTCACTATTTTGGGATAATATGAGAGGTAACAATAGAGAATAATTCTTGAATGATTTGGCAGTTTTTCATCTAGTCAACTATGTATGAAGGGCTCTCTTAATCTCATTATGAAAAAAAAACTATAGATAGGAATCAAGGTTCTAAATTATCATGGTCATGTAAATTTAGTCAAATTTTCTCTTCAGAATCCTCTCCAAATAGCTAGGCCCACCCATAATAAGTGTTTTTTTTAAAAACCCACAAACTTATTGATGGAGTGGTGACCCATATTTTCAACGTGCATTAATATATTGTTTTACCCTCTATTGATGAAGTGTTTAATCTCAGTAAGCCTAGATCTCATTGTCCTTGTACAATCCACCATAAACTAATTCATATCTATTTAGCTAGGGCTTGGGTACTTAATACTCCTTAATACAAGACCTAGTTATAGCCAGCAAGAACAACCCATCTAGCTTCCTTACTATTATTGTAATTGGTTCATAACATTCAACTAAAATAATTTTTCCTAGGTCAAGTTTCCAAGAATTACTCCTAGGTTCTTTTTCATCCTTATTTGAATAAAAGTAGTAGAATGAGGATCTACCATAAATTGAAAAAATTGCATCCTTACAACCACTAAATTCATCAGAGAAAATAAACATAGTAGCAGTAGCTAAAGAGTTAGGAAATAACTCTAAGATTAACTTCTATATAGTTTTTTTTCTAGATTTTCTCCCATGTATTTTCTAATAGTTACTTCCTTCTTAGTAGTAGATTCTTCCTTAGGTACCATTTGAGTAGGAATTCAAATTCATGAAGAGAATTCAATTGGAAACCTTTCGAAGATTGATAATATAGTTTCACATCTCACTCGTTCATTCTCTGAATCTTTCCACATCTTGAAGTGGTATTTCATAGAGAATGGATTCTTTCTTTAAATAAATTATTACCTTTATTCACCTTTTACTTCTTCATTTATGACTTCAAATATTTCACACAAGTGGTCACTTCTCTATCTCACTTATCCGTCATTTGAAACATTCTTTCATTAATGTCTCATAATTTGAGGTACATAAAATGAATTAGTTTACATTTTGAAATGTTCATTAATCCTTTTTTTTATCATATTCATTATGCAGTTGATATTCCATTTCCAAAATGGAAAAATTTGCCACTTTGCACTCCCTTCTCAAGTGTATCTCCAAAACAACAAAAATGGCTATTTTGAGGTCATTCTCAGTTGGTATGTCCGATTGTGAAAAAACTACTACTTCATGGACCTTTCATCCTTTTTACTCTGAAATAGTGATAAATCACTACTTCATAGGGTGTCTCCCTTGTTTCACCAAAAATAGTGAAAAAATTCTATTACATAGGTACTCCTAATCTCTTCATCCAAAATGGAAAAAAATAAAATTCCCAAGGTATTTTAAGGAGAAATTAAAAAATTATGTTATAATTTAGCATGGAAATTTTCAAGGTCTATCTTCATCCCTAAACTATAGTCATGTATATGCTTAATATATTTTCATAGCTCTTAGCACATTTAAAAAATACATCAAGAAATATATACTTAAAGGTCACAAAATTTGAATCAATACATTTTCCCACAACCTAATGCTCCCTTTCCTCACAAAAAGTGATATTAGCTTTTTAATAGAGTTTATATAACACATCAAAAGAAAAAAAAATGGTGAGTATAATTTTGTGTTGATCTGAGTAATTCACTTGGATTGATCCTTGAACAAAGATAATGATGTGGCTAAAAGGGTGACCTCTAACCTAGGTTCATAGTATGAGCTTTGTTTGCAAAATCTCCCTTGTTCTTGATACAAGACTAAGGCCTTGTGATCCCAAGAGTACTTAAATGTAATGGTCTCACAAGAAATATTAAGGCCTTAAGGACCAAAATCACATTAGTTATACCTAACTAGTGATTCCCTTGTGGTTGCAATCCAAAATCATCCTCATTTGATGGATATAAATAATGTATCCCCTAAAGACTTTGGTCTCTTCTAAGTGCTTCTTTATTATAGTGCATTAGAGTAGTGGGATTCACTTGTTCTAATTTTGGTCATTCCCACAAGATTTTTCCCTTAACAGTAGGCCCTCTAAAGGATCTAAACACAAATGGATAACAAGTGGAGGTATATATTTATGATTTTCCCCTAAGAGGCAAAGGGCATACTCTCCTATTCCACAATGCTTCTCCCAAACACATCAAATACTTGGTTCATCAAGGTTACTCAAGAGAAACCTTTCCAACTCACTTTCTATGATCCAAACCAAAAGTTCAAGGTATCTAATCATCCAAGAAAGACTAGGAAATACTTCTCTAGTAATAGAAAGAACCCCTACTCATGAGCTTTTAATGCACCTAAGAAATGAAAAGCAAGCTAATTACAACTAGAA
Organism: Cupressus sempervirens; assembly: GCA_028749045.1. Lineage (NCBI taxonomy): Eukaryota > Viridiplantae > Streptophyta > Pinopsida > Cupressales > Cupressaceae > Cupressus > Cupressus sempervirens. Next base: position 630,153,717 of record CM053783.1, read on the forward strand.
AAATGACACACTTTTGTTTTTCCTTTTCATTTTACCTTCAAGTTAGGACATGTAATATCAAAATGAAAGAAAAGTATCCTTACAAAACTCCTTGATTATCTATTGTGGTAGACCAAAATACTGAAGCGCAAGTAAAATGTAACCAAACTAAGCTATCAAACTTATAAAATACAAGCTAAAATATTTTTACAATGAAACATGATTCACCATATCTATTAAAACACTTAGTCATAATGGAAAGTTAGGAGTAACTGAGTTACTAGTCTATAGTGTTAACTGAGCTCATAGAGGAACCAAGCTATTAATTTTAACCTTTTATAAAGTAAGCAATGTCAACCAATTTGTAGTTTCAACTAAGTTGATAGTTCCCACTAACCTATAGTATCAATCAAGTTGATAGTCCTATCGAGCTCTAGTGAGAAATGAGTTAATAAAGTATTCTTATTCTAAGATGATAATAAATGTACCAAAGCAGTGCAAACTGAGTCACAAGTGTCTACAAAGTGATCATTATGAACCAAGAATCCAGTATCAACTGAGTGTCAAGGTTAGCCAAGGTGATAGTGTTTCCTGAGTGTCTTCAGCACTGCTCGAGTAAGTCATTGGACCCAAGTTACAACACTGAGCTAACTTATTATTATTTTTTGAACTTATTATGTTGTAACCAACCTATGAAGGAATTATTTGGATGGATAAATGTATGAGACTTTTTTTTTTATCCAAATACATCATCAAACATTTTGCATCATGAGTGGAAGGGCATTAGTGAAGATGGAAGAGTAGTATATCTAGAAGGCTACAAGGAGCATAAGGAAAGGAATAGACTAATCTATCATACTGAGGTGATTAGTTTACTTCAAAGGATCTTTATTAATAATTAGAGTTGCATGTCAGAGATCAATCCACTAATTCATCCTAATGGGTGCATCTATCCCAAATCCTCTAATAGGGTGGACCTAAGAGTCCTTTGCAAAAACTCCTAATAGAGTACATACTTAACTCTATTGTATAAACCCTTTCACAAGGTGGACCTAACAATCCTTATTTATCTTAACCAAGGTCACTAGAAATGATCAATTGTAAGCCTTAACATGCCAACTATATCACTACAGTAGTGAAGCATTGTGGGTGCCATCCCCAACCCAGTTTTACCTTCTATTTGGAGGGTTTATTGGTTACCAATAATTATGTTATGGTGTTGTTACTTTACTACTTTATGTTTCTTGTATGAAAGTATATTAGACAATTTGATAAATAATATTAAGTGAAAGAAGTATAAGTGGTTCCTGATTCGCCACTCCCCACCCCTCTTGGTCACCTAGTTTGCATTACATTTCAAAGAATTGTTATAAGAGTGTGGTTCTCTTATGAGAATTTTAGAAGCTTGAAAACAAAGGTCAGAGAGAATGGAAGTATACAAGATAGAGAAAGCCATTGAGAATGAAAATTTTGATCTACATGTGGCCATGGAACAAATCAAGAGACTAAAGGATCAACTCTCTCTCAATGCTTGAAAAGAAGAAAATAATTGGCAACACAAATGAGTGACAATCTATAGATAGAAGAAATAATTGAAGATATTTTTAGAGAAAGAAGTTCAAATGAAGCAGATGTAGCTATAGAAGATCTACTTGGAAGAAACCTTACCCTTGAAGAAGAAGTCATAAAATTGAAAAGAGAACAAGAGATTCATTTGGTCAGGATATGTGAAGTCATGGAACAAAAGAGCCAAGCTGTAAATGAAAAAAATATGGCAGAAGAAGATATAAGACTACTAAATACCAAGTAAGAAGTAAAAGAAAATGAAATCCACCATTTTTCACTTCATTAGGTAGATACACAAAATCAATTGAATAATGCAAATCAAGAAGTCATCAATCTAAGGATAGAAAATGAAAGACTCATGAATGATCTTAGAGTAGAAAGAGACACCAATGAAAGAATGATTAGATCATAAACAAGGATGGATCACTGAGCTAAACTATCCCAGCATTGACACAAAGGGAAAGTGGAATTGGGCTACACTAAATAAGGAGAATCATCACAGCAAGAAGTTCAAAATAACAAAATACCTACAAGAAATCATTGTGGAAATATATGACACACTTCAAACAAATATTGGAGCAATGGAAAGTCAAAGTTTAATGGAAAATGCTACAGTTGTAACAAGCATGGGCATAGAGAAAGTGAAAGCACAGAGAAAACTAAGTTTGAAGGAAAATGTTTCACATGCAACAAACAAGGTCATAAATCTTCAGAGTGTAGAACAAGGAATTGGAATCCTACTAAACAACTTGCTAAAAAAATCTTTGTTTAGGTTACAACACTTGGTGCAAATGATATCTATGTGGATAATTTGGACCCATTGGAGCTAACTACATGAGGACTCACTTCAAAAAAAAAAATTCCTAGCAAAATATGTTATGTATACAAAGAACTTGGTCATCTAGAAAAGAATTTCATAAATAGAGGTAAAATTGAAGATGAAAATAAATTGAAGGCTAATAAGGTTAGGACTCAAATGAACCAGCAATGGGTGAAGAAATATCAAAAGAATTTGAGTGAAAATAGTGAGGTTATTGACACCCAAAGCAATGAATTGGGTGATTCAATTATCTCTAATTGAATAGACAAGAGACCATTGGAGCTATGATCAAATTCATGTTCCACATCACTTCTGGTCATCCAAGCATGAAATTTTAGATCAGCATACTAGATACACTTGGACAGAAGAAATTCTTAGACTTGACTGAGCTATTAGTTCTAATTGAGTCACTCCTTAGGCCTAATCAAGCTATTAGTCCTAATTGAGTTACCTCTTAGACCTAACTGAGCGTAGATAGACTCGATCGAGTCACTGAATCAACTAAGCATGGTCAATTAGTGATAGCTCAACATTCAAGGGTTGAAGACCAAATTGGGAACCTTTCACCTACCTAGGTAGGGAGCATTGATGGGGCCCTAAAATTTAGAATTTGATAAAAGGAAGAAATCAAAGTTATATTTTTCATTGCAAATTCAGATTTTTCTTAGAGCACAACATTCCTCAAGCCCTTAGAGTGATTTAGAGAGAATTTGTTGAAGAAAAATCTTAGGAGAAATCACCATCTTTAAATCCTTCATCAACTGAGTAGTATGGTAGCATCTTCTAGTGCAAAGGTCAAAAAGGGTTCAAAAATGTTGGTAAAGAGTTCTGATTACATTCCTCCAAAATTCTAGCTATATCCAACAATTGCTAAGGAGAAGGATCCATGAGGAGCACAATCATCAATCCCTCCCAAGGTGCTTCTCATTCATGATGTCAGATCATTTTATCAATATTTTATTCAAGAATTATGGAATCTCAAATTGGATCAAGCATATGGTGCATTGTGCAAAAATGATGTGTTGAAGTTAGAACACAAGCATCTAGAGGTCAAGGGTTTGATTCACATTATCCAATTGCCAATAAATTTTTGAATAAAATGGATTAGGCTTATACTAAGTAGAGTTCATGAGATGACACTCTATCTAGAATAGACTTATCCTATCATGTAGAAGATGATTCATAGGATAACTGGGTATTCAATAATGGAGAAGTCAAAGGCTACCAAAACTCTAGGTTGGGCAAAATTGGAAAAGCTAACCCTAGCTGAATGGGAAAGAAGAGGCATTGAATTGAACAATGTGACTAACATAGAAATAATTTTTGGCATCCATGTCATAACACACAAAATGTACAATTCAATCCATCATAACAATGTGCAATGTGAGGCAGTGGACCTGGCATACACAGTCGTGAAGAAGAACTTATCCTTTGACCAAGCAGAGCTCAAATGCATTGACCTAAGCTAGAACATGAAGAGCATTTGAGCCTCCAAGAATAATTCTTGTAAGTTCAGTTGACTCTTAGTCTATTTTTTCTTTTATGTACACAAATTCTTTCCTTCAAAAGGAAATGTTGTTTGGAAAAAAGACACCCTAGTGTTGCATCAAGTTAATGAATTTGTAAATGAGATGAGTGAGAACTTTCAAATCATCATGGATGCATATTTTTATAACTTCAAGGAGAAGATGCCAAGGATTCTTAGGATCCCTAAGAAACTCATAGATGATTATGAGTGGGATATATGCTTCCTAGTTGACTATGATAGAGTTCATATACAAGAAGTTAGACCTAGGATTGCATGGGTAAAATCTCTAGCATATGAGGTAAATATTGATGAAATAAGATACATTATTAAGGCTCTCATTAATGAGCTTGTAGACCCCAAGGATACATATTTTGGAACATATGAGGAAGTCAAGACAAGAATCTCACTTGAGATTTAGATTCCTCAAATTTTGAAGAGAGGAACGAAGAGGCTGGAAAACATTGAGAAGAAACTTGCAAAATCTGATTCATCTCTCATGCTCACTGAAGGAAAGGATGATGACATTGAAGATGTAGATGAAGAAGAAAGTGATAAAAAAGAAGAGGCAAAGGAACCTCCGAAGAAGAAGACTAAGACTCTATCAAAGATTCCACCAAAAAAACCAGCAAGGTCTACTCCAGTGATATCTACCACCAAGCCAAAGAGGGTAAGGAAGAAAATGAAGCTTGATGATGATGAAGATGAAGATAACACTCCAATCATCTCTATCAAGAAGCCACCACCTACCTTTGAATAGAGACTAAAAACATGAAAGGAAGGCAGTGGGATGGAAGATTTTAGATATCTAAAATATGAAACAAGAAGAAAAGATGAGCAAAAGTAGATTGAAGATGCAATGGTTGAGAAGATGGAAAAATGTAAATATGACCCTTTTGAACTTAAAGGCAAAGCTCTTGAAGCCCTACTGAAGATTGTTTCTCACCACTAGGTTAATGCAATAAAAATAGAGAAAGACATCAAAGAGAAGGGTTTGAGGAAAATAATGCCTAGTCTATCTGACAAAGAAATCAAGGAGGCAATGTCTAATCATGGAAGAAGACATACTCCTAGATTTAAATCTTTTCAAGTTTTGTCTAATAAGATAGAAGATTTTGTGCAGTCCACAAAAAATATGTGGAACACCATCTTTGATATCAAGGAAGAGGGAGACCTACTAGAGGTTTAGATAATTAAAGAGTTTGATCCTAAGAAGATTGTTGCAAAGGTCATGGAATATCTTCCTACCACTCTACCTAAGGAAGCACTTGAAAAAAAAATTGATTGAGTTGAACCCATTTCAACCAAGTAGTGAAGAGAAGACTATTACACCTTCACTGATATATCTCCTAGAGGTAACTGAGCAATAGGATGCCCTAGTTTCAACTGAGCTGTAGTAGAAGGACTTAGTTGACAAAGGCAAAGAGATCATGCCTTCTTCAACTATCAAGAGAAAAGGAAAAGAAAATATAGTTGATGCCATATATCTAAATAAAGAGATTGTGATCCCAAATTAGGACCAATCCAATCAATTTGCTAAGAGAGTGGATATTTTGGGAGAATTATGGAAGAAAAGGGCTAAGAAGAAAATGCTTTAAGGGTAGAAAGAGATAGAAGCAAAGTTCTGGAGGACATCCATGAAATATTTGTAAATGCTCTATCTATAGAGGTAATAGAAAAATCCCCTAGCACTGATCAACTGATTGATATTGTACATAAGTTCAACGAGGACATTGATGAGTAGGAAAAACTCCTTAAGAAAGTTGGAAGGACATTTGAGAAGCTAGAGAATGTAGCACAAAAACTAGATATTGATCAAGTAGAACTATCTACTTTGATTTCTACATTGAAAAATATTGTAAATAATGTTGTATCTTTATTTTTAAAGTTGAGTGATTGCACTAACTTTACCAAGGAAATAAAAGAGAAAATGGTCAAGATTGAAATGGTCTTGAAGGATAGTGTAAATCACATGGCACTCAATCAGAGTTCTAGTTCCAATCATTTTGCAAAAACAAGATTTTTGATAGATCTTCAGGTAGAAATGCTAAGGGAAGAAGCCAAAATAAGGGAAACACTAGTTGATATACAAAGTATGATACTTCCCCACATGGACACTATGCAGAAGAGAATGGATCATGTAAGGACATTAGTCAAGCATGCAAATACATCATTTGTAGATAACATGTATGAGTTATCAATATTAGAGCTTCAGATTGATCTACACATCTTAAAGGTGCTACAAGATAACTAGGATAAGACTTTGTCTATAATTTTTAAGGTACACCATGATTTTCTTTCTCATTTTGGCATAAACTTGTAAATTTTTGGCATTTATAACAAAAAGAAGGGGAGAAGTATATAAGTATAGGAAATGTACATATTTATTTACATGTAAAGGAGAAAATATGTACATCAAGGAAGATATGTAAAATGCATAAAAACAAAAAAAAATGAAAACTCAAAAAACAAAGCTTTCAATTCAAACTAAGTTGTAGAGTCTTTAGTGCAAACTAAGCTAAAGAATAGAGCATACTCAAAGGTGGAATTTGATTGAAGAAATTTTATTTTTAGATATTGTGCATGATAAGTATTTTTTTTGCTAATCCCAAAGGGGGATATTGTTAATCTTATTGCAAGATATATTATCAATTAGTATCAAAATACTTAGTCATAATGGAAAGTCAATAGTAATCAAGTTACTAATCTGTAGTGTTAGCTAAGCTCATAAAGGAACCAAGCTATCAATGTTAACATTGCAGAAAGTAAGTAGTGCCAACCAAGTTGTAGTGCCAACCACCAGTGAGAAATGAGTCAATAGAGTATTTTTGTTCCAATATTATAATCAAGCTGCTAGAGTAGTGTGAATTGAGTCAGATGTGTCTACTAAGTGACTAGTATGAACTGAGCATCCAATATAAACCAAGTGCCAGAGTTAGCCAGGGTGACAATGTTGCTAGAGTGTCTTCAGCATCGCCTGAGTAAGTCATTAGACTCAAGTTACATCATTGAGCTAACTTGGTAATTATATTTGGAAATTATTATGTTGTAGCTGACCTATGAAGGAATTATTTGGATGGATATAATTATGAGGCCTTTTGTTTATCTAAATACATCATCAAGCATTTTGCATCATGAGTGGAAGAGCATTAGCAAACATGGAAGTGCAATATATCTAGAAGGCTACAAACAACATAGGGAAAGCAAGATACTCATCCATCATAGTCAAGTGATCAATTTACTTCAAAGGATCTTCATTAGCAATCAAATTTGCATATCAAAGATCAATCCACTGATTCATCCTAATAGGTGCATTAGTCCCAAATCCTCTAATAGGGTGGACCTAACATTCCTTTGTAGAAACTCTTAATAGAGTACATACTTAACTCTATTGTATAAATCCTTTCACAAGGTGGACCTAATAGTCCTTATTGCTCTTAACCAAGTAAGATCACTAGAAGTGATCAATTGTAAGCCTTAATAGACCAACTTTATTACTATAGTAGTGAAGCATTGTGGGTGTCATCCCCACCCTAGTTTTACTTTCTACTTGGAGGGTTTCTAGGTTACTAAATATTGTGTTATGATGTTATTACTTTACTTCTTTATGTTTCTTGCATGCAATTAGATTAGACAACTTAACAAAGTAGATTAAGCGAGAGAAGTTTAAGTGGTTCTTGATTCACCCCCATCCCTCTTAGTCACCTAGTTTGCATTACATTTCCAAGATACAATGAAAAATTATTGATCATAACATCATAAGAAATAGTTCCAAAATCCAAGTGATAAAACCTTCTTGGTGACAAAAATGCTTAACTAGGATGATAAACCAATGAGAACTAGATGGTGTTCTAGAAAGAAGTAGGGAGTTAGAAAATTGTACACTAGGTATCACCTGTAGACAAAAGGTTTATCATGCATAGATAATAACTCTATTGCACCATAATTTATAATGTAAAATAAAAATATTAGACATAGGAGAAGAAAATTTAAAAATGCAACAAAATGGAGCTAGAAATTGTTGGCATAACTAATTTAGTTGATGAAGTTGTTGATGGATAGAACATGATAGATAATATGATATCACTTATTCTATTTATTATTGATGTCAAACTATTTTCCATGTTTTTTTTACTTATTACCATATCTTTTTGAAGAGAAATTTGTTAGAATATTAAGTTATGGCTAGGGCACATCAATAAGAATCTTATTGGGTAATAGTTAGAAAAAATAGAAGTAGACTATTAAATGGTTTGATAATTTATTATAAGTATGAAAACATAACTACTACTAGATAAAATTAGGGGTATGAGAAAAGAAATAAGGAGAAATGTTTTAACAAGAAAATACTTAAATTAGAAAGACTATGTCTTATCAGTACACTAGGAGCATAATCTTATCATAAACAATGGAGGCTTATTGGAAAGTAAGGAAAAAAATGATGGATTGAATAGAGAAAGAATGATAAATTGTGCATAATTCAAGAAGCATGGAAATGATATAGAGATCAAGGTAAGAGAGAAAGGAAGATTCTTCAAAAAAAATTTATATGGTCAAAAATGGCTTAAGGCAATGGTCAAATTTGCAAGAATGAGTAGTTGATGAAGTTATGATCATTGGATCTAGGTTTAGGGTTTTAAAGATTAAATATTGTTTATTTAAAGAAAATAAAGAATAATTTTTGATATTGTAACAAAGTTAAGAAGATTAAAATGAATCTTATTGGTAGTAGACTGTTAGTAGATTAGATAAGTATTGTTTAGATCACAAGAGAATATATAGATTTGATTAGAGGATTGTGATGATATGTTATTGTGTTAAGAAAACTTAAATTAATTTGATACATTAGACTTAGTGACAACTATAAATCATTATTAGTTGTTACTTCTAGTAATTGTGATATTAAAATCCCTAATTAGGTGACCTTAAAAAGTCTATTATAAATCCCTTAATAGGGTGGAGCCTAATAAATATTTGTAACCATCAACCATGCAAGCTCTTAACAATGCATATTCCATAAAAGTAGAACTATTTATGGGTACAACCTTACATTATGGTTTTTACCCTAATAAGGTTACTACAAGTTATATAATGGTGTTATATTTGTGTAATTGTTTATTTATCTATGGATGGATGTCTAATGCTCAAGTAATCGATAATATTGTTATAGGTTAACTAGAGCCACTATGGAACATTTGAATTTATGATTTATTTCTTAATCTAGTGATTACTGTACCCTCTAGTAATCTTCTTATATCTACAAAAACTTGGTCCTAGCCCCACGGTGGGTGCCAAAAAAGTGTGTCAAAAAAGTGTGACCACTTTTATAAACCATTATATCAAAGAGATCTTGTTGATTAAGAGACTTTGAAGGAAACTTATAGTTATCTATGTATGATGTGTAAAAGCTCAATGGATGGTAGCTCTCAAATGAGCCTAAGATTGGAGACCCTTGAGAGGTGCACCATAGAATGAGAGATTCAAAGATAACATACAATGCAAGTGCAAGTATCCAATATCCTAAGTGAATCCAATGAAAAGTAAACTAGAATGATATGCAATATTAAGCTACTATAAAAGATATAAGTGCAAGACAATAAACTAAGATGAGTTAAGATGTAAGATTAATTCCTCCTAATTAAGCTAGATGTGCTAATCTAATTAAAATAAAGGAAATATTAAGTTATAATAAAATAAATCAAACACTAATCTATATGAGAGTGCAAGAGTGCAAAGTACTAAAGAACCAAAATGACAGCATAATATTAGTGTTAGATAAATTGGGGGGGGGGGGGAGGGGGGTGACTCAATTATCATTAGGTCCTTTTAAACAATTAACAATTACTTATCAAGTTAAACTTCCAATATATAAACTTGGAAATTAGATCCAAAATTCACAATGAATTCCAATTCAATCTTTACCAATAAATTTCTAGCTTATACTGAGTATCTTATAAATTAATTATTAATTGTAGAATTCATGTACTGACTTGAAACAATAAGTAGAAACATCAAATAAGCATGAAATAACATGTAACAAAATCATCCACACATTTTGACACAAATATTTTTAGAGCAAAAACATTGTTAAGGTAAAAACCACCTAGAACTAGTAACCCAAATTTTTCCTCTTCTAAAGTGAGCTCAATTAGAAGCCAACCTTGTTAAAGGTTACATACACATTGTTAATGTGACCCTATTAGGGGATTTACACCAAAGATCATCTAGACCTTATCACTCCTCAATTGAGTTGCCTTCTCTGAAGGAATTACAAATATTCAATAGAATGTCATCTTAAAAATTATTTGCAAATAAGATTATTAGGTCCACTCAGTTAAGAGATTTTTTGCTACAATTTGTAGAGAGTAGCAATGAAATGATTTGATAAATAATGAAACTACATTTATTGTTTTAGATATCCATTTCATTCATCCTTTGTCTCATTATATTCCTCTTCTTGGCTGATCCACTCTTACACATAAACTTTGTACTTCACTTGCTAGATCTTGTAATACATTTCTACTTGGTGTCCTCTTCTATCTTCACCTTCATAAATAACTTTAATCAATAAATGCAAACATCTTGTTTATTCCTTAAATAGATAGATGATTTTCACTTAGTTAGATTCTCAAATATTTTCCCACTTAATCACAACTATTTGATCTTCTAGTTTGGATACATTGAATCTAGATGCTCAGTCAACATAGTTTGTGATTTGAATTATGACTTTGGATTCCAACATGTGGTGTGATACCTAGGGTATTGTTAATTCTATGCAAATAAAATGATTTCTGGACAATATATTTGTTGGATACAATTGTTCAATTGTGTGTTGTCTTTAATGTCACACAAATGTCATATTAGTTATCAGACAGAGTTTACTGAGCTCGAAAGGTTAGAAATGTAAAGGACAGAGTCTATCAAGCTTAGAAGCTAAGCAAGGCAAAGGATAGAGTCTACTAAGATTAGAAGGTTAGCAAAGCAAATGTCAGTGTCTACCAAGCTTAGAAGGTCATCAAAGCAAGATGCAGTTCCTACCGAGTTCACTAGGTAATCAAAGGAAATATGGAAGAAGCAGTTCTTATCGAGTTCACTTGGTCATCAAAGGCAATCTGAAAGATACAGTTCTTACCGAGCTTTCAAGGTAATCAAAGTAATTTAGTTCTTACCAAGCTCACTTGGCCATCAAAGGGAATTTGGTAGAAGTAGTTCTTACTGAGTAAACTCGGCAGGCAAAGGATTTTAAGGAAATTGTAATGTTAACCGAGTCAAGATGGTTAACTTAGGAAATTTCCGAAAGCAGTGTTTACCAAGCAGGGTCAGCCAGTAAAGGATTTCATTAGCTTATGAAATAACACTTATTTTTTTAAAAGTATCATATGTAGCTGACTGATGAATGGTTTGTTGGTAAATGTAACATGTAAATGGGCTGACTTAACCATCTGAATGGTATAAGTAAGAAGTCAAGTTGCAAATTCAAAAATGAGAATGTGGAGGTATGAGAAGTTAATATGATATGAAGACTGATTGTTGTGGAAGCAAATTTGAAGGATGATCAGAGATCATTAAGGAGCAGCAGAGTCATATTTGATCAAGGAGGATCTACTAATGATAAACATAGACCTGTATCCAACAAATTTAGTTGAATCTTGTTTAGGTCATTTCATTGTTGCTTTCTAACCATTGTAGCAGTGATTTCAAATCTCTTAACAGAGTTGGTTTAACAACCATTTTGTAAATCCTCTAACAAGGTGATAGTTCAGTTGAATTGTCCAAAAGACCTCTAGCAAGGCCACTCCTAACAAGGTTATTAAATCCTCTAACAAGGTCAAACCTAACAGTGTTGACTGAGTCATGCAGTGTCAATTGAGTGATTCAACAGCTACTGAGTTTCTCAGTTTTCACCAAGTCACACAATGATGATTGAGTTTGAGCTACTTGACAGTGATTAGTATGGATTGAGATTCAACTTCAACTAAGTGCTAGAGTATGCTAAGAATTGATAGTGTTTTCCAAGTATTAGAACATCATTGAATTTGTCTTTTGAACCCAAGTTACAGTAGTTGGGTTGACTTTGTGAATTATGATGAATTTTGTATTGTAGCCAAATCCAATAAGTAGTTATTTGGATTGATATATATGTAACTCATTATATCATATCCAAGTGTGTCAATGTGAAGAAATATGAAGTGTATGAGTGAAAATTGAAGAAGGATACAAGAAGTATAAGGGATAGCATAGATTTATCTATCATAGAAAGGTGATCATTGTAATATAAAGAATTTCACTCAAAAAATCAAAGTTGTAGATCAGAGATTAGCCACTGATTCATCCTAATAAGTGCATCAGTCAAATCCTTTCATAGGGTGGATTTAATAGTCCTTTGCTAAATCTCTTAATAGAGTGCATACTTGACTGTATGCTTGTAAATCCTTTAACAAGGTGGACCTAACAATCCTTATTTCTCTTAATAGGAAAAATTACAAGAAGTGGTTAATTGTAAGCCTTAACAGGCCAACTTTATAATACAGTACTAAAGCTTTTGGGTATCATCCCCACCCCAGTTTTACTTTCTATTTGGAAGGTTTCTCAGTCACCATATCTTGTATCAAAGTGTTATGAATATTTTATTTCTTTCATTCTTTCATGCATGCAATTAGAGCAGAATAATATATGAAGGATTAATTGGTGAAGTAAATTAAAGTTTTATTGGTTCCTAATTAACTCCTCCCCTTTCAGTAACCTATCCTACCTTATATTTCCAACATGTTCTCCTTTTATTTTATAATAAAGGTTCAATTCCCTTCATTATACCTATTGTGGTTTCAAAGTACACACCCCATTTTGCCCAGAAATGGGGACCCGCTACTTTATTTTTTATCTTTTTGGATCCTTAGTCCAAGGTCTAAGTCTTTATTAGGGTTTTGCCTAGTGTCTTTTGCTAGTCTAGGTCCCGACCTAAAAAACATAGATTCTAGAAACCATCATCTAAGGGAGTAAGTCATTTTTGCAAGAAAAAATGGTGTACTTGCAAACCTCACTAGGTGAACTAGTGCACCAAAACATTTTAGGAAAGTACTTCCTCTTTGAGGTGTATAGCAGTGCAGCTGCACACCTCAAAGAGGTGCGTTTGGTTCTAGGTCTATAAAACCTAGGACCCCTCACCCCTTCTCATTTTCATTTTTCTCTCTTCATCGCTCCATTCTTTATAACTAGTGCACCTTAATAGGTGTGTTGTTGCGCCCAATCGCCCTGCGCCTACATACAATAAACACAACATTAAACAACAAAAAAGGTGCGCAGTTGTGCACTTTTTTTTATAGTACACATTAAAAAAACTTTTAAAAAATGAATGAACACCTTGTAAAGGTGTGTAGCAATGCACCTATCTAGGTGTGCTACTATGCACCATATACTAAGGATAGACATCCTTAGAGAGATAAAGGGTGCACACTTGGTGCCTCCCAAAAGGTGCACCAAATATGCACCTTTTATAACTTAATTTTGTATCAAGGTGCACACTTGGCACACTTAGAGGTGTGCTAGATGCACACCCCAATTTTTTTTAAAGGTAGATGCACCTAGTGCACCTCTAAGGTGTGCTAGGTGCACCTTTTGTTTTCCTTTTAGTGTTAGAATATAGGTTTTTAGTTTTTTTCACAATTAGGGTTTTTTGGGTTTTTTTTTGTGTCATCATTAGGGTTTGTATTAATTAAGTATTTTTAATCTCTAGACTAATAGAAATTGATATTGTGTAGATTCAAAGGCTTCTTCATCATCCTCCCTTGCTACAAAGATGGTCTCGAAACCAATGATCTTCAAATTCCAAGGTGTTCTGGAAAAGTCATGCTTCCAAGATGATTATTCAGAGATCTAGGACATTGAACTTGATAATACAAACTAGAATTCAATCTTGGTATTGTGAAACAAGCCTATGCAGAGGTCCCCATTGATATCCATTCTTATCTTATTAGGACTAGTCAATGCAACATCACATCCAATATCAGTACGGTCCTTAGGGCTGATCATGACACTAGAAAAAAAATCTAGATCTCTTACCTAGGAACATAGAAAAGGTGTTCCATCTTCCAAGGGTAGATCATTTTATCAGATTAACCTATCACCAAGCAAAAATATGGTATGGAGAACATGTAGAAGAAGCATCCAAAATCATCTAGTCCTCGTACCTCATTGAGAAGACTCCTTTGAGGCATAAAGAAAGTATAGTGGACATGACAAAAGGTTACATGAAAGAGGATATTAGGTATTCTATAATACTTTTGGGTAGAGTTATGGGGTTACCAACATCAGGACACCTGAATAAATAGATGGTGCACTTTATTGAGACTATTAAGATAGTGAAGATGCCAATTGATTGGACTTCCATTCTTAGTGAGAACTTGGATGAGTAGTTGGTGATGATTAAGAAAAACTATAAGTTCTATACAACATCCTATTTGGTGTACCTATTAGCTGCAAGGGCAATGGATTATCTGGGACTCTTCAAAAAGGATAACATGCAAGGTGCAAAAGCATGGCCCTATATAGTATATCCCCAGCTAGTAATGGAAAATCTTCCAAAGCATAGAAAGGAATATAGGATAGTGAAAGATGCTTTTATATTCACAATTATTCAATTCATTGAAGGGTATTATACGAATAGGATGTCAGATGAGGTAGTAGCCAAGATTTTAAAAGTCTCCACCTATTACATCCAATTTCAAACATTCACTTATTTGAGGGTAGTGAGTACCACTATCAATCCCAAGAAGCTACCTAGGTATCTAAGTGATAGACTTATATTTCTTGAGACTACTCCATAATTCTTGGTTTCTTATGATAGAGTAAGGAAGCAACATAAAATAACTTGGGTTTGGCTTATTACTATAGGACCATTTAGTGTGGTCTAGAGATAGGATATTCCATCTTTTGAATCTGAATGGGATCAATATCCCTTGGAGGAATATAACTCTCCTTATCCTTATTTTGGTAACATTGGAAGAGTACAGTATTTAGCAAGCAAGGCATTTCAACATGAAGATGCAATTGAGGACCACTAGATGAATGCGGTAGATGACTACAATATTTGTATAAGGGATTATTGTAGGATGACTCTCTATCTGGAAATTAGTGCTTTGAAGATAAAGGTTCCTTTGAAGGAAGTATAAGAAGATAATGAGGATGTCCTTGATCCATTGTATAATAGAGACAAGATTTGTGATCGACCATTATGAATGCTAAGATTGAGAAGGAAGATAACTTAGATATTAATCAAAGGGCCAAGCATGTCATCAAACTAACCAAGGATTGGATCAAAACACCTTTGAAATTGGATCCAATTCCTCAAGAAGTAGTCTTCCAAGCTATAGCTTTCCTAGCATGAGGTCAAGGAGTGGATGAAGTACATACCTAGTGCAAGGACTTACAGGTACTATAGCCAATTAAAGGTCAAAGGTATTGGATGCTAATGGAGGTATATACATGAAAGAGTTACATAAAATTGATGATTAGATAGAGAAGATTGTAGATGGTAATAGAGTAATGGAGACTTTGCATGTGGAAATTCATAAGCTCAAGGATCAAACCCAAGTGCAAATTTTGGAGGCAGAGAAACATTATAGTGATGCGTGTTTAGATATTTTTGAGGATGATTCAAGGGAAAAATTGATGTCTATGGAAGTAGTTGTTGAAAAATTCTAGAAATTTTTTGAAGAAGATTCTAATGATGATGATATTAGACAAGCATTCAAAATTGAAGAAGCATTACTAGATTTAGATGTGAAACTGGGAGATTTTGTAGAGACTCGTATCAAGGTGGAAAACTATAGGCAGAAAGTGAAGGAAAAATATAAAGCCTCAGATTTTCTAGATGCAACTCAAGTCACCAAGATTATTGAGAAATTCAAGAGAAAATACCCAGACATAGCTCTGGTATGAAGGGGAATGAAACCTAGAAGCTAGAATTTTAGTTTTGACACTTGGAGAAATTTGCATTTTTTGAACTTGCTTCAGAGATGCATAGGTGCACAGGTGTGCAGGTGTGCTACTTCTGAGGTGCACTTTTTCAAAGGTGCATAGAATTTTTTTTTGAAGAAGCCAGAGATGCACTGACAATTAACTGCCAGTTCTAAATTTAGATCTTTTTATGCATCAAAAATGCATTCTGACAGCAATTTAACTCATACAGACACCTAGTGAAGATGAAGCTTCTATTTTTGGCACTTCCAGACACTCCTACATCATCTAATGGCTTTATTCTTCTTATTTTCTAATTTTTTCTTTGTTTTAAGACATGTAAAGGCTCATGCATCTATTTAATGATAGAAATATGGATAGAGTCCTACTAAGCACCAGTTAGATAGTTAGTTTGTACATAATTAGATTTGTTTTATTAGTTTATAAGCATATGTTTGCATAAATATCTCTCTCACTCTCAACACAAATTGAGAGAGAATATTTTTGATAAATTTAGGAATTTAATATGTATTTGAAGCCATCATTATTTTGATGCAATAATACATGCTATTGGTGCTTGCATTGGAGTGTAGTGATTCTTGGTGTGTGTTATATTTTGTGAATGTATGTTCAGGGAATGTAATTGAGCCAATAGTTTTATTGTGTTAGTCTGGTGGTGTGATATTTTAATTTTGGTGTTTGCTATGGGTCTACAAATTTCACTGACATACTTAGTTCAAGAAGAGATCACCATATTGTTCTTGCATAGCTTTTTGTCTCACATGAGTGCACTTTCTGTGGCCTTGAGATTTGATGAAAAGTGAAACATCTTATGGTTACTAAATTCCCATTGATGATTGCATCAGTGGAATTAAGGAAGCATTGCTCCTATTTTCATTTGTTACCCACTGATATTTTCAAAGGCTTTACTCGCAAACACATTTCCATGGCTTATGTCCATTAGGATTTTACTTATCATGTCATTTTCTTAAATTTCATTTTACCCTATCTTTGTTATTTTATTTACTAACCCGCTGGTTAAATTAGGAATTCATATAAATGCATTGTGATATTGCATTCATCGTAAAACAAAAGAACACAAGATTTTTTTAAGTTTTTTTTTTGTGTAGTTGTTAGTTTGACATAGCAAGTAGAATTTTAATATTATTTGAGTTGTTTAAGAACCAACAAAGGTCTCCTCAAGAACACTTACATTTATCTTCTACTAAGAGGATTCCAATAGGTCGCAAAATTTCCCAGAACCTTGGAGTTGATCGCAGATTAGCATTTCAAGAGAGGAGTTTGAAAGGATTCCTGTCATTAAGCATCGTGCAAAATGACAATTCTACAATACTCCTCATATCTTCATCATCTTTTACCTTAGAAATCTTCTTAATTTGGTTATCTCTAATTCCTCAATCTTCTTCTATTAATTAACCTATTGTATAGGTCTTGACCTGACTATCTTTTTGAATGTCCTCAAATCTTTTCTTTTCCAAAATCATGTGTCTAACAAATGCATTCTCTATTTTCATTCTATCCATGTTGTTATACAAATGATAATACTTTTTCAATTGAACAAAGATTTTGTTATCAATTATTTGAACATTAAAAGTTTCTACCTTAGAGTTCCAAGTTTTCTTACAAGAGGTAGTTTTGACTTCTATTGTTATCTTCTCTATTGGTCTATCCTCGCCTTCTTCTTCTTCTTCACATGAATCAGATTCAATCATTTTCAACTTTCTCCTTTTTCATGGTCCACTAGACTGTTGTTTAATTCTCTTCTTGGAGGGTTAATTAATAGGTTTTGTCTTGACTTTAGAAAGTCTTTTAGACTTCCTTTTAACTAATTTCTCCCTAACTATGGTTACCTCCTCTTCATCTTTCTTTTTTTAGAGGGGTTGTGCAATAGTGGGTTGTACTTGCAAAACTATGGCATACAGAGTAGTAGCAATATGACTTGATGGACCTACTATGATAGCACCTTATTTAGGTCCTCCTACTACAAGGGGTGTAGCTACCAATACTTAAGTGTATCCACTTTCCTTCATTTTTGGGGCAATTCCCTTTTCTTCTTCAAATTCTTTTCTAGTCATACTAGTCACTTTTGAGATTATTTCAATCTTCTTTTCTAGATTCTTCTTAATTTCTTTGTTGTATAGTTCATTGTGAACTTCTCTGACTTTTTCATCATAGGTTACAATTACAGAACAATCTATATCCCTCTCAGATTCATGTATTATATTTGCATACCCTTCAATCATTTCTTCAATCATTTCATAGCCCATGGGGTCTATGAAATTTACTCTCAGTTTGATAGCCTCCATGCATGTGACATCTATTTCAACCATGAAACATATGTCATTCTTGTACATTTCACCTAATTCTAGTAGAATTCTAAATCTTTGTTTCATTGTAGACTAAAGAAAAATCATCATCCTTGAAATGTTTGTTGTAATTTTTTCTTCTAAATACACTCTAGAGTGTCAAGTTATCATTCTCATAGTGCATTGATCACTATCTTATTATTGGTTAGATATCCCAGGGAATTATTTTATTACTTGAAAGAAAAAATGAGTTAACAATGACTCAAATCTAAATACTTCACTCTTTGTCTTCGTCAACCTATCAATATTGTCTAACAATTGTTGCTCTACAATATCACATAGATTTACTTTCTCCTTCTTTGCCACCATAAGATAAGTAGCATGGATGAATCCAATAGGTAAAGAGTTCAATCTAGAACTATCGTTAAACTTTTAACCAAATATCTTACAGGTAAGTCTAACATCAATTTGTCTTATTAGGTCATTGTAGTGCCTGCCCCTAGTCTACATTTTCTAGTTACATTCCTGATATCATTGCCAAACTCTTTTAGGCCAATTTATGTTTGATATTAGTATTATTATTTTAGAGATTATCAAATGTTGTTTTACACTTAGTTTATTATATGATGAGATTACTTGGTACTCTATATTTCATGCATGTATGATGATTATTCAATGTTTTCAGTTATCGATGATGATTAGTTAGATGGTTTATTATTCCATGTGCTTTCTTATGGATACTTACCCCATACTGCATGTGTATGGTATGAGTGTTTGTTTTATTTATGCATGGTGTTTCTGATGTGGTTAAGGAAGGGAGTCATAGTCACCTGCTAGTCGGGATCTACACGATGCACCACTTCCTACCATTGTCTGTTTAGCTTAGAATATTGTGTTTGTACATGTGCGGATTTTATGTCGACTTCCTTGACTTGCCAGGATGAGCGTACCCTATCGCATTATCTCAATGGTAAGAGAGGGGAGATAAACTCTTAAGTCCAATTCCTAAACCCTTTAGCCAATTGTCCTAATTGATAATTAGGACAAGTCTCTAAGTTAAGCACCCTCTGAATGCATCAAATGATGTAATTTTAGGATTATAACAGTTTTTGTTTTGATTTAGTATGTGTTTTTCTATGAAGGGTTTTCGTATGTTGTTATATGAGTCCTTGATGTGTTTTCTATTAATTAAGTCTAATTAAAAAGATTAATTAATGATTTAATTTAATGAAGAATTAATATGATGTCTTTAATATTTAATTAATTGAGAAATTAAATTAAATAAAAGAATTAAATTTGGAGATTAAAGTTCAAAGATAAATTTAGAACAAGATAATATTTATTTAATTTAAATAACAATAATATTTAGCATTTATTTAAAAATGAACTCCAAATATATTATTATTAAATTAAATAAATATTATCTTGTTCTAAATTTATCTTTGAACTTTAATCTCCAAATTTAATTCTTTTATTTAATTTAATTTCTCAATTAATTAAATATTAAAGACATCATATTAATTCTTCATTAAATTAAATCATTAATTAATCTTTTTAATTAGACTTAATTAATAGAAAACACATCAAGGACTCATATAACAACATACGAAAACCCTTCATAGAAAAACACATACTAAATCAAAACAAAAAAGGTTATAATCCTGAAATTACATCATTTGATGCATTCAAAGGGTGCTTAACTTAGATACTTGTCCTAATTATCAATTAGGACAATTGGTTAAAGGGTTTAGGAATTGGACTTAAGAGTTTATCTCCCCTCTCTTACCATTGAGACAATGCGATAGGGTATGCTCATCCTGGCAATTCAGGGAAGTTGATACCCGGTACTTGCAACCTGCATAAAATCCATGCATGTACAAACACAATATTCTAAGCTAAACAGACAATGGTAGGAAGTGGTGCATCATGTAGATCCCAACTAGCAGGTGACTACGACTCCCTTCCTTATCCACATCTGAAACACCATACATAAATAAAACAAACACATACACCATACACATGCAGTATGGGGTAAGTATCCATAAGAAAGCACATGGAATAATAAACCATCTAACTAATCATCATCGATAACTGAAAACATTGAATAATCATCATACATGCATGAAATATAGAGTACCAAGTAATCTCATCATATAATAAACTGAGTGTAAAACAACATCTGATAATCTCTAAAATAATAATACTAATCATCAAACATAAATTGGCCTAAAAGAGTTTGGCAATGATATCAGGAATGTAACTAGAAAATGTAGACTAGGGGTAGGCACTACAAGATGTAACGCCCCACCAAGGCATCCAAAAGAATTAACCTAAAGTTTCACTAAGTTTGCTAAACATTTTTTTTCTTTTTTTAAGTAAGAAAGTATAACATACACATCAAACACATAGTAGCGAAAGCAATAACATGTAACCATCGACCAACATACATTGCAAGTTACATTTCTTAAGGAACCCAAGACATTGAGTCACGTTTAAATTTAATTAATTCTAAGTCTAACAATTACCACATACATATGAAAGAATAATCAGAAAGTCCCATGTCCATAATATACATTTGTTCCGAATGCCTCTTGGCAAATTAATTCGAAATGCTCAATCATCCATTGTACAAGTCATAGGGTATGAAAGGCTTAAAAGAATATACATAGGTAAAAATAGAAATGCATCAAGCTCCACGAATCCATGATACAAAGTACAGTAAAAATATATGAAACTATTCACCATACATGATACATCCATACATCCATAATGATAAAACATCTATCATAAAATCTAACCATCCATCATAATAATCCAAGAACATAGTGAAGGTAAATGCCAACCAAGAAAACTCCAGCCACGGTGACCATGGAATGGATCTCAATGGTAAGAGTAAAAAGCACTACCACCCGACTGCGTGGAACCTAAATGGTCCACTCCCACTGTGCTGAGGAGATAGTCTCAAGTCCCAAATAGGATAACAAAACCTATAATCATAAATACTCTCTAAGTCCAGGAAATCCTATAAGTATGCTAACTCAAGGGTTCCTAAAAAAGATCGACATCTAAACCTAGAGGCACCACAAAGACACGTAGGAAACCTAATATGCAAGCAAGAAAGTGTCATCGCAAAAGTCACGTAGAAGTTATCCGAGCAATCCCTTAGGAATCTCGAGTCCCTATTGATCCTGCGGCCACTAGTATCCTCTCGTACTGATGAGGCATACTACGGAGTGCAAGGTTGTAACCAAGCGTTCTCTCTACCCCATCCTAGTTTGTACTAGCACTCAAGGCATGGGAGAGAACATACAATTATCTTGTTAGGTTCATTTTCTCTCATTTAGTGTAAATGTTTTCACTTATTAAAATGACTTACAATGGGTTTCTCAAGGCATCCTCTTAGGGCTTTGACCCCCATTGCAAGCCACTTCTTGACTCTACACATAGATAACCTACCCTAGGATCATGAAATCACAAATCAAAGAATCATAATAAAATCACCTCAGTCCTATACAAGCAACTGAAAAACATCATAAAAGATAAGCCACAAAAATTACATCAGTTCTTCATGAGCAACAGATAAGCATCAAATAATAATCATATGATCACGACAGTTCTCTATTAGCAACTGAAGGCATCAATGATAGATAACAAAATCCAATTGTTCTCCAATGAGCAACCAGAAAGTATCCCAATAGTAAATTACAATACTGATCGAAGACTCCAAAATGGTAAAATCAAAACATGTCACAACATGACATCATCAAGATGTAAACAAACACTTCAGTTCTCTCAAAGCAACCAGAAGGTAATACAAGTATAACTAATCGAGACTCAAAAATGGTTATCACATATAACTGATCGAGACTCAAAAATGGTTAAGTTAGGTATCTCAAATACATACACCTTAGCTTCACACAAGGAAATTGGAAAGCAATAACAAACAGTAACTACATCCATCATAGAGCATACTATCACATTACCTTGGTTGGTTTGAAAAGATCGAGAACAAATCATCATAACATCACATTCACAACCTCGAGCCTCTGGTAACAACCTAAACTAGTCAATACTAGAACAACCCCAAAACACAGAGAACACATAGAAAACATTAAAGTCTCAGAGATTGGATTTGAAAGTATAATATTGAGTTAAGGTAAGGTTTATGTTCCAGTTTAACCTCTATCTCAAGTAACTAAGTTTTCACAATTAGCCCTTACAATTAACCCATTTCTATATTTACATGATTGTACAATTACCCTATAAATATTCTAAGGACGATCTTTTATTTATTAAGTTATAGAAATGATCCTTAATGATTTTAAATAAAACAATTATGACTTTATTAAAATCATCTTTATTTAAACCCACATTAATAACTTTCATTAAGTCAATAGTCTAATTATACAATTTTTATCAAATAATATCTATTAATGATTTAAATAAAATAATTACAATTTTATTAAAATCAATAATTAAATACTCGATAATAATAACTTTTATTCTTAATTAAATATTAAATCATATTTAATTAATATTAATCAATATTTTATTTAAATATATATTACATTTATTATTAATATAACAAATTATAAAATATTGTTGAAATTTAATAATGAAATTAATATTAAATAATATCATAAATTTAATTTAATTAAAAATTATTAAAATTAATTAAAATTTATAATATTAAGAAATATCAAAATTCGAATGGCATTTGAATTGTTCTATTAAAACATGCATTAGTGATTTAACAATCGCTGCCTGCCGTAAGCGCAGGGTAGGACTGCTATCGCAGTCATCCTGCATTAGCAAGTACGACTGCGTACAGCAGTCGCCTGCTGCATAATTATTAAGGGGGCAGGGGGTGGTTAAGCCGCCCCTCCCCAATACTATGTTTTTTTTTTTAAAACTATTTATTTATATCCGACCTTGTATAAATAGATTTGTTAATTAAAATTTACATATATGTATATTTCTTTTTATCTTAAAAAAATATAATCATTATAATAAAATTTATTGATATTCAATCTATTAAATATATATATACAATAATTCTTTTATATATATATATATATATATATATATATATATATATATATATATATATATATTGAAAACTTGTTTTCTTCCTTATAATGATATAGAAAATATAAGCCAACCATCTGAACTTCTAATTTAGAATTTCAGTCTTAGATTCAACACTTCCCATTTAAATCTTATGAATACAGAAGTTTATTGACAAGCATCTAATAAATTCCAATATTGTAATGTTTAAACATTCATCATAGAGAATTCAGATTTACAAACCCCAGACACGAAGAAGACAGGAAAGGATAATTGCGTATGTAATCAATAATCAAAAACACAAGACCCTACCTGATCATGATGCTATTATGCAATCTCCAGGAACGGTAAGAGAATTCGCTCCTTTCAATAACCTTCCTCTGGAAAACTTTCTTGGTACCAGCCTTCTGAAATTCGCTTCCAAATGTTGTCTCCCCAAAAATTCCCGTCCAAATTCGTGTGTCACAAAAATGAACCCCCAAAGTTGTGATAAGAAATTTTCTCCTCAAATCGGGGCACTAATTGTGCATTCACCCGAGAAGACTCTTTGCACAACTCAGTTAACTCCCAAATTAATCTGTATTATCTTTTCTTTTATTTTGCATTCATCTTTCATGCACATTAAGTTGAATTATTAAATAACTTTATTTAATATTCCACTTGACTTCTATTTTAAATTAATTTATTACTTTAATCTCATGTGCACTTTAGGAAATTAAAATAACGTTATTAATTTATATAATTTAATCTTTTAATTTATTTCTCATATTTAAACTCATGCTTAGATCATGCAATCTAGAATCCTTAATAATTTAATATCTTTCAACTTTTAAATTTATTTTAGAAACTTAATTGATAACATATTTAATTAATTAAAAATAATAATATTTAGCATTTATTTAAAAATGAACTCCAAATATATTATTATTAAATTAAATAAATATTATCCTGTTCTAAATTTATCTTTGAACTTTAATCTCCAAATTTAATTCTTTTATTTAATTTAATTTCTCAATTAATTAAATATTAAAGACATCATATTAATTCTTCATTAAATTAAATCATTAATTAATCTTTTTAATTAGACTTAATTAATAGAAAACACATCAAGGACTCATATAACAACATACGAAAACCCTTCATAGAAAAACACATACTAAATCAAAGCAAAAAAGGTTATAATCTTGAAATTACATCATTTGATGCATTCGGAGGGTGCTTAACTCAGATACTTGTCCTAATTATCAATTAGGACAATTGGCTAAAGGGTTTAGGAATTGGACTTAAGAGTTTATCTCCCCTCTCTTACCATTGAGACAATGCGATAGGGTATGCTCATCCTGGCAATTCAGGGAAGTCGATACCCGGTACCTACAACCTGCATAAAATCCACACATGTACAAACACAATATTCTAAGCTAAACAGACAATGGCAGGAAGTGGTGCATCATGTAGATCCTGACTAGCAGGTGGCTGCGACTCCCTTCCTTAACCACATCAGAAATAGCATACATAAATAAAACAAACACACACACCATACACATGCAGTATGGGGTAAGTATCCATAAGAAAGCAGATGAAATAATAAACCATCTAACTAATCATCATCGATAACTAAAAACATTGAATAATCATCATACATGCATGAAATATAGAGTACCAAGTAATCTCATCATATAATAAACTAAGTGTAAAACAACATCTGATAATCTCTAAAATAATAATACTAATCATCAAACATAAATTGGCCTAAAAGAGTTTTGCAATGATATCAGGAATGTAACTAGAAAATGTAGACTAGGGGCAGGCACTACAGTCATTTCTCATATTTCTTCAATTAGATTTTGTTTCGATGTTTACCTCAACCTATTTCTTCACATTTTTCTCATTTATTGGATTGTTTCATTCATTTTTAAGGCTAGTGAGTTTATGATTCATATTGCTATCAATAATTAATAGAATGTCTCCAACCCAAAACATGTCTTTGTGTATTCTGCAAAGAATTATCCTTGTCTACTCTTGGTTTTCAAACTTAGTATACAACATATGTTTAATAATGTTCATGTCACAAAGGTTTTCATACCCTTGTTTCAATGACAAGTCATTGTTTTTGACTTCATTAGCTTATTATGGATGTCATTGTCACCAATACTCTCAAATTTATAGTGAATATATGCCCATATACCTTCTACATGTAATATTTTCTATAGAAATTTTAAAATTGCTCCCAAAGGATCATCTTCCAAGGATACAAATGGGTATTTCTTGAATTTTTATCCTAACATTTCATTAACATCATAAGAAGTAGTTTTTTCCATCATAACTGATTCAAAGACTCCAAAAATACAGCTGAAACTTTGTATAATACTTAGTTTTTTTTTTTAACTAGGGCTTCTTTTACTTCACATTTGAAAACACTTCAACTTTCCTTTAATTTGCTATAAAATATCTCTCTAATTCTTCTTAACTCTTCTCTTGATCAAATGGTACATGCAATTTTTGTTTGCATGCCTTGAATCCTTTCAAATTGATCTACATTGATTATGTAACTACTCAATTCATAAAAAATTGTTCTTCGTTAACTAGCAAAATTGTGTTTATTTGTGTGCCTTCATGTGAGCTTCATATGACATGTGCTCTTAACTATAGCTTCCTTACAATATGTTGCTCCTTCTTCCAACATCACAACTTCTAACTCAATCTCTATCCTCAGTTCTATTTTTCTTGTACTCTAACTTCAATATAAGAGTTTTTAATTCAAGTCGGATGAATCCTACACAATTTTTGACTTCAATCTTTCATTAGGCACATCAAGGTGCTACTCTTCTAAAACCACATGTGAACTTGATGAATCTTTTTCCTTCATAAATACCTTTTTGAATCCTTCAACATGCTCTTTGATTGTATCTTTCTAACTGTTGTTGCTACTATCATTTCTATTGTTGTTTCTTCTAAAATTTTGGTTCATGTTGATGTTCATCATATCCATTCTACAAAATCTTGCAATGTGACCAAAGTTATTGCATAATTGACATATACGTGTACTCCTTTGATTAGGTCCATTCTGATTAATGTGTGCTTTATAGTTCCTAGCAATGTGTCCAAAGTTGTTAAACTTGTAACACACAATGTTTTTTCTTATTCCATGAGCTCTTTCTTCTTGATTAGATATGCTTGCAAATCTTCTTCTTTCATTTCCTAAAGGGTTATTATCTTTATAAGCTCTACTATTGCCATTATTACTCTCAAACTTAGGTTTCCTACAATTAACTGCTTTATGACCAAAACCATGACAATTATAACAATAGAAACTAGTAATCAATTTGAACGACTTACCTATATAATTTCTCTTCATATGACCAACTTCATTACATATAAAGCATCTACCTTTGAATTCACATCTTATCTTGTTAGGTGGTTCAACTTATTCCATTTTGTTATGATCATCACATTTCTTAAGTTTACCTACTTTTTGAACTTCTTTAGGTATGTCTCTAGATTGACTTGGTTCAATCTCATTCTTCTTTGGTTTAGGGTTTTCAATAACTAGATCTAGTTCCTTTCTTGCTTCAGAATTCTTTGTTGATTTTTCACCACTAAAATATCCAAGACCATTCTTATCATAGGAAGGTCTCTAATAGCATAATTTCTCATCAATTTCCTCACTACTAGAATATAGCTTCTCTAACTATTACTTAGTCTAGGTTAATTCTCCTTTAGCAATAGTATTGTACTTCTCAATTCCTGCATGCTCTATTTTGATAGAATCTAGTTTAGATGTCACTTTTAAAAGATGGGATCTTAGATTTGCATTCTCAGATTTTAGATCTGATTCAATCTTATTATCATCCTTCTTCATGCTTAATTTTAGTTCAATAATCTTCAACTCATGTTTAAAAATCTCATTTTATTTTTTTAAGTTCGCTACCTCATCGCTATCATTTCTCATTTCTCTAGGTTCTTTTCTAGATTTGAGATGATCAATCTTGTCTTTCAATTTCCCAATGTAATATTTTGCATCTTACCTTTCTTTCAAGTTGTCTCTTTCTTCAATGAGAAGAGCAATCTACTCAAAGGCCTCTTCAAGATTCTTCTATAATTATTCCATATCTATAGGGATCTTACTCAAGGTTTTAAACCTTCTCTGAGTAACTATGCTCTGATACCAATTGTTACAAATAGGTAATACTGGGGGGGTGGGGGTGGGGGGGGTGCGTTGGGCTGGGGTTAGTATTCTATAAAAAAATTCCCACATCTAAATATTGTTTATTCCTTTATAACATTAATATGAAAGTAAACCAACAATGTTGAATAATAAAAGATAACCATACACAATAATAACTCACAACACCATATTTTGTTAGCTAAGGAAACCTTGGCCAAGGGAAAACCTCGATGGTCATGGTACCCACAAAATGATCCCCTAAACAAAAGAATCTAATTAAATTAACCCTGTGAGGAGTCTATAAAGTACATATAGTGTCTTGATCCTTGTTAAAGGACTAGGCCTTGTTGAAAACCTCAACCCTATTAGGAGTTTCTTTGACCTTATTAGGAGTTGGTATTACAAATACAAAATGTATGCAAGATGAGCCCACTACCCAAACATGTAATTATACAATGTAGTTCCTTTATATAAAAGAGATAGATACAAAATCCTATTTCCTAATCTCTACTATACTTTGCATATCTCTGATCATACATTAGAATTCACATCAGATGGCCTTTACATAAGTTTTCATATCATATCTGAAACTTGCTTACCACTTCACATATTATGATCTTTTATTTATACCTTTCTTTTTACAAAACTTGACCTATTGGCCTTCAAGAATTCACACACTTGGCATAGTACAAAATTCACTTTTTCTAACATAGGGCTAACATCTAGAATGTCATCCCTAGTTAGTTAAGTAATTATTTTCTCACCAAAGTAATTCCTTAACCCTTAGTTACTAATTTACCAAGGTTCTTTTTTCTTCTCTATTCACTACCTTTACTGGTGAAACCATTATATTTGACATCATACTATCCATACCATACTACACTCTTGCACACATCATTATAACACTCTACACTATCTATCACAAACTACACATGTGTTAAATACCACTCTATAGACTATGCATACCAAATCTATCACTATAGTGGTAGTGAAACTATCCAGTACTTAGATAATTTCCTAAGTATAATTTTCTTAACTTCAATTCCATGATCTTCTCTATTCATACTAACATCATGTTTCCATAAACAAAAACACTAGAGTATTACCTTAGCCAAATTTCCAACAAGGATCAGGGCTAGGGACCACATGCTATTGTACCTCCTTTTCATCCCAACTTTCCATATTTTGTGACCAAATTCTAGTATTTCACCACAAAGATGTATCAAATTAGATAGTCCATCAATAGATCTTAGGATGGGATATATAGAGATATTTTTTATAAAAATTCTATCAACTTAGATAGTCCATCAATAGATCTCAGTGTTGGGCTGGGGTTAGTATTCTATAAAAAAATTCCCACATCTAAATATTGTTTATTCCTTTATAACATGGATATGAAAGTAAACCAACAATGTTGAATAATAAAGATAACCATACACAATAATAACTCACAACACCATATTTTGTTAGCTAAGGAAACCTTGGCCAAGGGAAAACCTCGATGGTCATGGTACCCACAAAATGATCCCCTAAACAAAAGAATCTAATTAAATTGACCCTGTGAGGAATCTATAAAGTACATATAGTGTCTTGATCCTTGTTAAAGGACTAGGCCTTGTTGAAAACCTCAACCCTATTAGGAGTTTCTTTGACCCTATTAGGAGTTGGTATTACAAATACAAAATGTATGCAAGATGAGCCCACTACCCAAACATGTAATTATACAATGTAGTTCCTTTATATAAAAGAGATAGATACAAAAACCTATTTCCTAATCTCTACTATACTTTGCATATCTTTGATCATACATTAGAATTCACATCAGATGGCCTTTACATAAGTTTTCATATCATATCCGAAACTTGCTTACCACTTCACATATTATGATCTTTTATTTATACCTTTCTTTTTACAAAACTTGCCCTATTGGCCTTCAAGCATTCACACACTTGGCATAGTACAACATTCACTTTTTCTAACATAGGGCTAACATCTAGAATGTCATCCCTAGTTAGGTAAGTAATTATTTTGTCACCAAAGTAATTCCTTAACCCTTAGTTACTAATTTATCGAGGTTCTTTTTTCTTCTCTATTCACTACCTTTACTGGTGAAACCATTATATTTGACATCATACTATCCATACCATAATACACTCTTGCACACATCATTATAACACTCTACACTATCTATCACAAACTACACATGTGTTAAATACCACTCTATAGACTATGCATACCAAATCTATCACTATAGTGGTAGTGAAACTATCCAGTACTTAGATAATTTCCTAAGTATAATTGTCTTAACTTCAATTCCATGATCTTCTCTATTCATACTAACATCATGTTGCCATAAACAAAAACACTAGAGTATTACCTTAGCTAAATTTCCAACAAGGATCAGGGCTAGGGACCACATGCTATTGTACCTCCTTTTCATCCCAACTTTCCATATTTTGTGACCAAATTCTAGTATTTCACCACAGAGATGTATCAACTTAGATAGTCCATCAATAGATCTTAGGATGGGATATATAGAGATATTTTTTAGAAAATTTTAATGTCTTGATAATCTTAAAACATGTTTTATAGAACATGTCCCATTTATGTCTTAGTCCATTGATAAGATTTTTTAAAATCATAGAGAAGAGGTCTTGGGTGATATGTCCTTAGATTGGATGTAGAGGTCGATATCTAAGAATATCATCAAATGAGTTATCTTCCCATATTATAAGAGGGTGATAATATTGAGGGCATATCAAGTTACATGATATATTATTCCATAGATTGTGTGAATGATATACCCTTAATTTCTTACAACACATGGTCGGTATCCCAATAATGATCATATCTCACTATATTTTGTCTAGCAATTATACATTGAGTTTCATATGGGGCTCTATTGTGGTTTCATAATGCACAACCCATTTCAACTAGAAAGGGGACCCCCTACTTTATTTTTGGCTTTTTGGATCCTTGGTCCAGGGTCTAAGCCTTTTTCTAGTATTTTTTGACCTAATCTGGGTCTCGGTTCAAAAACCCAGTCTTCAAAAGTAAAGTTTCTGAGTGAAGAATTCTTTTTGAAAAATAAAAAGGTACAATAGTGCACCTAAATAGGTATGTTAGTGTGCCAAAGTACTAAAAAGAGACATTCACCCTTTGGTTATGCATAGCTGCATAGCACTAAAGGTGAATGGGGGCCCCGAGTCTATAAAACCTGGGGCCCCCTTCTCCTCCCTACTTCATTTTCTTTTCCATGAGCTCCTAATTATAGATGCACACTAGTTAAGGTACACCTCCTCCACTTCCCTCAGTTGCAAAACATAAATGAAAACAAATTTTAGTCTTCAAAATGAGGTGAACAGTAGCGCACCTAGTTAGGTGTGCTATTGTGCACGACATTTTTCTTAGAAACTTTAAAAACTCTAACATAACCTCAAAAAGGTGCATAGTAGTGCACCTAATTAGGTGCACTACTATGCACATTTAAAAATAAAAAGCCTTAAAAAGTGAAAAACAAACAAAAAACATGCATTTGGGGCATACAATAGCACACCCCCTAAAAAATTTTGCCAAAATAATTATAGGGTGTGCATCAGCGTACGCCATGAGGTGTGCTACTAAGCACCCTATCTTTCAAAAACTTTAACAAGGAAATACCACACCAGGTTCACCTACCAAGTGCACTGGTACACTCTTCTTTTGTATCCTAGGGGTATTAATAAGGTTTCTAAGGTGTTTTTAGGCAGTTTGGTTTTTAGGATTTTTTCTATTCGAGTCAGTATTAGTAATAGATTAATTGATTTTTTCTTCAAATCCAAACTAATGTACTTTATTTTTGTGTAGATTCTATGGCATCTTCATCATCCTCCCTTGTCAAGAAGATGGTTCCAAAACATGTCCTATTCAATATCCAAGGTGTTCCAACCAAATCAAGATTCCAAGATGATCATTTAGAGATCCGAGATACTGAACTAGGTCACTAATTTGGGAGCATTCTTGACATTATGCAACACACCAACAGAAAGGTTTCCAATGATTTCCAAATTGATCCAATTATGATTGGTTAACATAGCATCACATCCAATTTAAGTGCAATCTTTAGAGTTAATCATGATGGTGGTAGAGAAATATGTTCCTAAGGAAAGGGTTGTTAAGAGCATAACTAGAGAGATCATCTTGGATCTCTAACCCAATAGAGAAGGTGTTCCATCTACCAAGGGTTGATCAATTCAATAGAATGACCTATCACCAAGTTCAGAGATGGTATAGGGAACATGTGGAGGAAGCTTCCAAGATCATGCAGTCTTCATACCTTATTGAGAAGACTCCCCTAGGGTAGAAAGCTAGCACAATGGAAATTACATGAGGCTACATGAAGGAGTATATTGGATACACAATCATTCTTTTGAGCAGAGTCATGGGTTTTCCTACTTCAAGACATTTGAATATTTAGATGGTGCATTTTATGGAGACCATCAAGATGGTGAAGATGCCACTTGATTGGGCCTCCATTCTCAGTGAGAACTACAGATTTTATATGACATCATACTTGGTCTATTTGCTGCCTACTAGAGTGACGGATTATCCAAGGTTGTATAAAAGGGGTAGTATGCAGGATGAAAATGCATGGCCATACACAGTATATCCTCAACTTCTAAAAAAGAAGCTTTCAGAGAAAAGCGAGGAATATAGTATTGTGAATGATGCTTTCATATTTGTAATAACCCGATTCATAAAAGGGGATTATGTGAAAAGAATGTCACAAGAGGTAACTCCCAAGCTATCAAAAGTATGGGCCTATTACATCCAATTTCACAAATTCACATATTTGAGGGTAGTAGGTATAATGATCAACCCTAAGAAGCACCCTAGGTATCCCAGTGACTGACTCATTTTATTGGAGATTGCTTGACAACTCTTGTTCACAAATGATAGAGTTAGAAAAAAAAACAAAATATGTTGGATATGGCCTATAGCAATAGGACCATTCGGGGTAAATTAGAGAAAAGACATTCTATCTTTTGAATGTGAATGGGATCAATATCCTTTGGAAGAGTATAATTCTCCATGGCCCTATTTTGATAACATCAGGAGAGTACAATACTTAGTGGGTAAGACAACCCAGCATGAGGATGCAATTAAAGATCATTGGATGAATGCAATAGATGACTATGATGTTCACATAAGGGACTATTGTAGGATGACTTTGCATCTAGTAGAGAGGGCTTCAAAGATAAAGATCTCATTAAAGATTGTGCAACAAGATTTTGAGGAGCTGCTCACTTTATTTTTCAATAAGGACAAGATTGGTGACTTACTATTATGAACGTCAAGATAGACAAGGAAGAAAATTCAGACATCAACCATAAGGTGAGGCATGTCATCAAATTAACAAAGTATTGGATCAAGAAACCCTTCAAACTTGATCCAATTCCTCAAATAGTAGTCTTTCATGCTCAAGATTTCCCAACCAAAGGTCAAGGAGCTAAGGTCATAGTGCCTACATTTACAACCCAGTCACTAGTGAGACCAAAAATGGTGCACCAACTTGATAGGCCAATTGGTTATTATCAAGCTCAGAAAGGTAAAGGTAAAAGGAAGAGGAATTTTCCTCAGCAAGTCAAGCTAAAAGAGGGAGAAATTTAGGAACCTCCATAGCAGGGAGGGGAAAATATACAAGGGCAAGAAAATGTAGAAGCTACACAAGCTCAAGGTGATTCCCAAGTACCACCAACTAAACAAGGCTAGGGAGAAGAAGAAACTAAGGTACAAGGGGTTTCCCTACATTGATAAGTCAAGCAAGCCTCCCCCTCCACACCTAAAAGAAGAAAGATCAAGACTC
Organism: Cupressus sempervirens; assembly: GCA_028749045.1. Classification (NCBI taxonomy): domain Eukaryota; kingdom Viridiplantae; phylum Streptophyta; class Pinopsida; order Cupressales; family Cupressaceae; genus Cupressus; species Cupressus sempervirens. The sequence continues at coordinate 630,186,966 of CM053783.1, forward strand.
TGATCAAGAGGAGGAAAAAGATCACGAGGAAAGTGATTCCTTTCCCCACATTTTGTGAACCAATTCTGGAAGAAGCAGAAGAAGAGGGTTTATGAAGAGGAAGAGGATGATTTACCTCTGAACCAGGCAACACAACTTGCAAGAGCCATAGAGTCAGAGAGGAGGAGAAGCTCCATGATCACATCAACATCTATTCCTAATGAACCCATTTAGACTACAACCTCAAAAGATGAAATGCAATAGTGGATAGATGAGCCAGATGTGGAGGGTACTAATGTCTTTTAGATGTCAGATTTTGATTTCATGTCCATGGTTGCCAAATTGGTCAGGGATAAAATAAGAGATACTCTAAAAAATCAACCTCAATAGGAGGATTCGAGTAAGCAACCACCTAAGCCACAAGATCCTAAGGTAGTGTCATTCCCAGTGCAAGAGGAATTATGTGTAGCTAAGGGATTGACTACCCCTCTTTCTCTAAGCATTGAAGTAGAATAGGTCCAAATGAGACAAGAGGAAGAGCCGCAACAAAAAACTACCAAGAAAGTGTTAGAATAATGGTAGATAAATGAATAGCCTTAGAAAACTTCTCATTACACTGAGGTAAGGACAATGGACTCTATAGATACAGAGACTCCTATTACAAATTTTGCACAAAAGGAGAGGACTCCAGAAAGGGGAGATAAGGGAAAAGGCATCATAGAACAAACTCCCTCATCTTTGAAAGAAAAATCTCTAGTGGATCATATTCTAAGGTGGCTAAGAAAAGAAGTGATAAGGAATAAGAAACAGAAATTCACTACCAAGGAGGAAGATAGAATGGAATTGATTGAAGTCCTAAGTAAGCCTAATTCACTACCAAAGGATGCATGAGCATTAGCCTTTGTTATGAGTGATCACAATCAAGACCTTTTTTCCCATGTAGCTATCCCTCCTCCTCATTCCAACATTGAAGAATTGAATCCACAAGATTATCAGATCTGGGAGCTCATGCTTGGAAAGCCAACTTTGGATACAACTAAATTAATGGTTACAAAATGTATAAAGGAGGTATTTAAAAGATTTGAATAGGATGGAGTGGAATTAATAAAACTTTAGATATAGAATGAAATCCTAAATGGATATCTTAGTGAGGTTGTTGGTCCCCTAGATCCTACAAACCTTGAAGATACTTTGAATGCATCAATCAAGAGAAGAGATAGGGGAATGAGCTAGCTGGGTCCATTTTTGAGAGCTTGTAAGAAATGGAAAGAAAGTTTTGAGGAAAAGGGTGTATAGATTATTTAGGGAAATCTAAAGCTATTACACATTATGTAGTATAATAAAAATAAGCTAGTCAAAATTTTGAATCAAGATTTAGGTCTAATTGATAAGTACATTCTTGTTGGCAATATTTGAAGGCATTACAGGCAATTAAAGGCCAAAGGTATCAGATGTTGATGGATGTATATATGGTTGAAGAGTTAGATAAAATAGATGATTGGGTTAAAAATATTTTAGATAGTAATAAAGTAATGGAAGTATTACATGCAAAGATTCTTAAGCTCAAGGATCAAACCCAAGAGAAAATTTTGGAAGTAGAGAGACATTATAGTGATGCATGCCTAGACATTTTTGAGGATGATTCTAAGAAGTTAATACTAGTAGAGGTAGTAGTTGAGAAATTCTAGAAACTTTTTGAGGAGGCTACTAATGATTATGATATTAGGTAGGCTTTCAGGATAGAAGAGGCACTAGTAGAGTTAGATGCAAAACTTAGAGATTTTACAGAGATCCGTATCAAGTGATGACATGAAGAAATAGAAGCCTTTTTGGCCCTTTTTGTGAACATGTGTCTATAACATACTAAACTTTATCATCTTTTAATGTAAATGTTTTGAACTTTTGATGTATAAAGTATGGACATAGGACATAAAAATGATAATCAGAGTTATATCTAAAAGGGGTTCATTTTGTTGTAAAATCCTTTCTTCATGAATGTTTGATATGGGTAGATCTTCCTACAGCTAAAGAAATTACAAAAACTATTAGTTAAATAACTCATGTCTTTTCTTCATAAACTAATAAATGTAAATAACTGTTTGTGGGAAGTATTGTGTGTATTAAATGTTGATCGTAGGAATACAAGTTGAGCAGGAGTTAATCAAAAACAAATTGTGAAGGAATAGCACTAAGGTATTGATGGTATTAAAGAGAAGTGTTATGACATCATTGCAGTTGGAGACTTGGTGGCAAAGTTAGAAAGGACCTATTTTAATGAATAACAAAGAAGGACTTGATAAAGTGGTTGAGCAAGGAAGTGAACATCAAAGTGATTTGTTAAACATGCAATGCACGATACCTAGATTCCTGGAAGCTATTTAAAGTTAGATGAAAGAGCAGATCTAGCATTTTCTATGATCTATATTTGTGGTGAATTTAAGGGATAATTAAAGTCTTTATAATTGCATGCTTGTAGTCTTAAGTTGTAATTGACTTTCCTTCATGAGGAAGTTTTAATTATAGGAGTTTGTTGTTTTCCTTCCTTTTAAATAAGACCTTGTCTATATCTATGAGGTTAAGTAGTGAGTAGGCAGACAGAGTTGATAAACATCTTGTTGTTTTTCCCAAGTTATTGTAATACTACATATTTGAATGAATACATGACTTTGCTGAGTTTCTACACTTTTATCTGAGCCTATCTTTCCTTCATTTTTCTGTGGGGGCCCATGTGGAAGGTGGAGTTTACTTTAGTAAGTACGAGTTAGACTCAATTTTCTAAGTTAAGATTAGAATTGTTGTTCTTGCAGCCATTGGAAATAGAACCAGTCACTGTTCCTGCAGTAGTAGGTGCATAGATGTATGGTTAAATAATTAGAATTTCCTTCCAAGTATTTGATAGTTTTCTTTCCTTTGGATAAACTATATTTCCTTAATGGTTATTGCATTCGAGGTAGTAGTGACTTTTAGCTAAAACTAGAGCATATACTTTGCAAACATCATCTCAAGTTCACGCTCTCAGATTGACATTTAATGAAAATTAGCATAGTACTTTGGTAGTAAGGGATGTCCAATCCTGTAACTAAAAGGTGTTATATTGATTAGACATATTTTTGGTGCCCTTTTCGGGGATGGTGTCAATCTAGTATTTACTATTGAGTCACTTAGTTTCATTTTTAGCATTCTTGCATGCATAGGAGAAGAGACCATCTTGGAAGATTTCTTCCCAACTTCAATTAGGAAGATCCTTTTTATCCTGACCCTGAAGAAAGAGAAGAGAGAGAAGAAATAGAAAAAGAACAAGAAATATTTGAGAATGTATTCGTAGAAGTACTAGAACAAGTACAATCACCAACCACATCTAAAGAATCCTTCCATTTGAATAATTTTTTTTCTAAGTTAGAATATCAAGATAATCCATTAGCTATAGTCATTTATCAGCCACCACTAGGACATCCACAAATGGCAGCAGCTCATCCTACCTTTCCCTTTCCAATTCCTCCTCAGCAAGGTAACCAAAATCTAAAAAATATACCCTTAGCTACCCTGCCTAAATTCTATGGCCTTATTACTGAAGATCCAGAAACTTTTCTCTTTGAGTTGGACATCCTTTTTCGAAGTTATGACTACACAACTGATGCCCATAAGATAAAATTGTTTCCATCAACTCTCAAAGAAGCCTCTTTGAGATGGTTCATGAGTTTAGGTGCCAATGTTGTGATAGATTGGCCAACTATGAGTAACCTATTTCTTAATAAATATAAGGAATATTGCAGAGGCCATGATTTGAAAGGAGATGAATTTTTAAAATGTCACAAAAAGAGGATGAGACTTTGGAGGACTATGTTGCTTAGTTCATGTTTAACCTATAGTGTAACACACAACATCAGCTGAACAAGGAGTCCCAAAAGAATCTCTTTCTAAAAGGAGTGCATGACAGATGGAAGCTCTAGACTTAATGGCTGGAGGTGACATTACACAGAAGATGTGGGCTGAAATCTAGAATATTTGTTTGAACTATTCCAAAGAAATAATAGAAAAAGGACAAGGTTTGAGGGACTTACTCCAAAAAACTCCTAGGGAAGGAGTATATAAGATGGAACTGTCAAACCTCTTATTGGATTTCAAGAAAGACATCATTAATGATGTTGCTACATAATTGGACACCATGCAAGCATGAAGGAAGACGGAGGATGTTGATATTATGTTGATATAATATTGCCCCCATTGTAGAGAAAAGAAATGCAACTGTCGATTTAAGACTATTGCTAGCTTGGAATCACAACATGTGCCTACTGAGTTCAAGGCAATTGATGAAGATGGGGAAGTCCTCTATGTTTCTCAATGAAGGCTGTGGGCTCCAAGATCAGGTATTCCTCAAGACCCACTCCATAATTATGGTAGTAATAGCCAATGGCAACAACAACATGGTAATTATAATAATTGGCAGAAACCTAACCAAGGTTGGCAGCAACCTAACCAAGGTTGGCAGCAACCTAACCAAGGGTGGAAATAGACTAACCAAGGTTGACAGTAGCCTAACTAGGGTTGGAACCAACCTCAGCAGGGTTGGCAACAACCTTAGTAGGGTTGGTAGCAAACCTAGAACTAGCAACAGCACTAGCATCAACCAGCCTTGACTCAATCTCCTCAATAGCAAGCTTTAATGCCTCCTATAGCCAATACAACCCCTCCAAAATAGCCATAGTTACTTGTATAACTTGTGCCTAATCCTAATAGTGCAAAACCTTCAGCCGAGCAACAAAGTTATTGCATCACCCTGAATGATATCCATCTACGATTTGGAACAACGCTTGCCTCATCTTAGCAACCCATTATAACAAAAATAGATGATAAAAATGTTGAGTCAATTCAAGAACCTACCACCACTATTTCTCTTGTAGCCAAGACACCACCATTTCCTAGTAGGTTAATAGAGCAAGTTCTACCAAGTGAAAATCAAGTTGCACTAGATTTGCTTGAGCAACTCAAGCAAATGACAGTAAAAATTCTCTTGCTTGATGCAGTAAAGGAAGTATCTATATATTCAAAAGACATCAAAGAAGCTTGTGTTAAAAAGACAGGAAGGAAAAAGAAAGACCCAAAGACTATCCATGTCCTTGGGCAGCTTTCTGATCTTATGCTTGATAACTGCAAAATGCCTAAGTATGCAGACCTTGGAAGCCTAGTAGTGACCCTCACCATTCAAGGAGTGCAAGTGCAGAATGTCTTAATAGACCTAGAAGCGTCCATTAATGTAATGAATAAGGAAGTAGTGTCCAAATTAAGCATCATTGATCTCAAGCAAATACTAACAATCTTGCATCTAGCAGATAGTTCTACCATCATTCCTGATGGTATGGTCGAAGATATCACTATAACATTACATTCATGGGAGTATCCAGTTGATTTTTTCGTACTCTCTCCAAAAAAAACTACTAGGGGATATCCTATCATTCTAGGATGACCGCGGTTAGCAATAGTAGATACTTATATTGCATGCCGATCAGGGAAAATGACTATTTCAGATGGAACAAACACTAAAAATTTAACCTTGTATTCTCCTACTCAACCTTTGTTGTAGGATGATCAAGTTGTTTGGCCAAATATGGATGACTCTGATATGGACATAGATTCTATTAAAAAATTGATGATGATGTCACGGGACTCATTTACAAACATTAAAGAAGAAGATGATGTCATTTTTTCTATCATACTGAATGAGTATGGAACACAACCTGATACATCTTCTAAACAAGAATGTGTCTTAGAAAACATTCTGCCTTTATCTGCTGAACTTCATTATTCTGAGTCTGCATAGCTTATGCATCCACTCCTACCACATGAGATAGATTCACAACCAATTGTGCAAATTTCAATGGCTGAAAAGGTAGTCAAAATAACAATCATTCTAGGAAGAGAATTAAATATAAGCAAGTCCTTATCTCAAGCACAACATCATAATACCCTACAACTATTACAAAAGCACCAAGATGCTTTTGCTTGGGAGTATACAGATATGAAAGGTTTGGATCTTGCACTCTATACCCATAAGATTTATATCAGTTTGGATTGCAAACCTATGAGACAACCTTAGCTTAGAATAAACCCAACATTAAGGGATATTGTCAAAAATGAATTGCAAAAGCTACTCAATACTAGCTTCATATATCCTATTTGAGATAGCCAATGGGTGTCACCATTGGTTATTGTTCCCAAAAAAGGGGGGAAATGGTGAGTCTACATAGATTATAGAGAACTTAACTTGGCTACCAAGAAGGATCATTTTCCATTTCCTTTTGTCAATCAAGTTCTTGATAATCTTGCAGGAAAAAAATACTTTTCATTCTTGGATGGGTTCAGTGGCTACAATCAAATCTAGATAGCACCAGAGGATAAGGACAAGACCACATTCACATGTCCATGGGGAACATTTTCTTATGCTGTCCTACCATTTGGTTTGTGCAATGCACCTGCAACTTTCCAAAGAGTTCTTATTAGCATTTTTACTAAGATATTTGCAGATTGTTTGGAAGTGTATATGGATGACTTCACCACATATGGACAAACATTTGAAGAATCCAAGGAGAACTTAGACAAGGTTTTACAAAGATGCAAAGACTATAATTTATCTTTAAATAGTGAAAAGTGTTTTATGATGATGCAAGGAGTGGTGTTGGGACACTTTATTTCCCCTAAAGGAATTGAATTAGATCCAACAAAAATAGAAGTCATGTGCACATTGGTTGTACCAGCTAAATTGAAAGAAGTTAGGAGTTTTCTAGGACATGCAAGATATTATTGGCATTTTATCAAAGATTTCAATCAAATTGCAACACCTTTATATAAATTGCTTTGAAAAGATGCAAAGTTTGTATGGGATTTAGAGTGTACAAAATCTTTCCTGCAGCTTAAGGAAGTCCTCTCAATAACACTAGTTCTTTGAGGATCGAATTGGAAGTTACCTTTTCACATACACACAGATGCTTCAAATCATGCCATTGGAGTAGTACTTGAGCAAAAGATAGATTCAGTAGAACATGCAATTTACTATATCGGAAAAAATCTTCAAGGATCCAAGTATAACTACACTGTGATAGAGAAAGAACTGCTTGATGTAATTTATGCTCTGAATAAATTTAGACATTACATTATAGGATACCAAATATTTGTACATACAGATTATTCTGCTATCAAATATCTAATGAACAAGCCAGTAATCTCTTGACGATTGGCTCGATGGTTGTTACTAATGTAAGAATTTGACATTACCATTATTAACAAGCCAGGTAAAGCAAATATTGTAGCTGATTTCTTGTCTCATCTTCAAACACCTGATGATCTTGCAGCCATAGAAGATAGCTTTCCTGATGAACATTACTTTCTTTTGTCAGCACAAAACCCTTGGTATGCTGACATTTCCAACTATCTAACTACTGGAAAAACTCCCCCACATTTCTCTGCACAAGAAAAACAATTGCTCACAAAAAAGAGTTTTAATTTCTCATGGATCTCAGGGTTCATGTTTTATACTGGACCAGACTAGGTGACATGAAGATTTCTTAGAGAGGATGCAACATATGATGTTCTTTGTACTTGTCATGATGAGCCCTATGGTGGTCACTTTGCTAACAAATAGACTACATTAAAGATCCTGAATACAGGTTATTATTGGCCTACACTTCACAAGGATGTGGTTCAGTATACAAAAAAATGTGATAAATGTCAAAGAATGGGTTGACCAACAAAAATGAGTGAAATGCCCCTGCAACCACAAATAGTAGTAGAACCATTTGATAAATGGGGAATTGATTTTGTTGGCCCTATTGAACCACCATCAGAAGGGAAAATTTACATACTAGTTTGCACTAACTATGTTACTAAGTGGGCCGAAGCCAAACCCATGAAGAGTCCTCATGACAATAATGTTGCAAAGTTTCTGTACGAATGCATCTTTACCAGATTTGGTGTTCCAAGAGAATTACAATTAGATCAAGGGCCTCAATTTACATCTAATATGATAGCATCACTCATGGAGGAGTATAAAATTTGGCATAGAAAATTGTCTCTGTATTATCCACAAGCCAATGAATAAGTAGAAGTGACAAATAGAGAGTTGGAACATATACTTACTAAAATAGTGTCTTTGCATCAGAAAGATTGGGTAGCTAGACTTCCTGAAGCCTTATGGGCATATAAAACAACATGGAAATCCACTGCTAGGTTTACACCTTTTTAGTTCCTATATGGGAAGATAGTTGTTATTCCCATTGAATTTGAACATAAAACTTTGTGGACAACTTTGGAACTTGATATTACTCTTCCTACAGCACAACAGGATCACATTTTGCAGCTCAATGAGCTGGATGAATGGACAAAGTCAGCTCTTCATAAGACAAAATTAATTCAGAGTCAAAGAAAGCAATGACATGAAAAATTCATTGAAGACATAGAATTCTCTGTTGGTCATTGGGTGCTCTTGTATGATTCACGATATCAGCATCACCAAGGAAAATTTTAGACTCAATGGCTTGGTCCCTATGAAATCATTGCAATTTTTAACAATGGAGCAGTTCAACTGTCAACAATTGATCTAGTCAAATTCAAACTCCTGGTTAATGCGCATCACCTAAAGTTATATCATAAACTAGCAACTTGAGAAGAATTTATTCAACAGTTCACCACAATAGAAACATCTCTTCCTGCAGCCACTCAATTTAAGTCTCCCACTCAGACACCTACAACCCCTTGAATTTATTTTCAAGGCCTTCATAATAAAAATTTTGCATTCATTTCTTTTCCACCTCATTCCATCCCACCTTCTTGTCTTTCCATCATCATGCCATCTCACTTTCTTTCTCTCGTATGGTACTACTCAGACGATCCTTCCTATTGCACCTCAAGTTATTCACACTCGGTCCATTTGCATTTATTTAATTTATTATTTATTTAGAAAAGAATGTTATTTTGATTTTCAAAATTTGCAATCTTTATGCTCTGGTGGGACCCAGTCTTTGCTAGGTTAGGGGGGAGAGAAAATTGAAATCATGAATGTAAATCAAGGAAATCTTAAGTTGGCATGTAGGATGTACGGGGAAGGGTCATTTCAGTAATGAGCTAGTGCTCCTTTGTACTTCTAAAATGTGTGAAATAATGTAAAGAAGGCTAACCATTAAATCATGATTTCACATAACCTCTCATTAATATGGTGTATGTTTTTGAGCACGATCTTTATCCTCATTATGGTTTGGTGATTAAAATGTTGTCATGAAGTACTAAAGGATGTGATGTTTGGAAAGTATTGAAGTATTTTTTTTTTTTAAAAATTCCTTTTGTTGAAACCCCTATAGCCATCTCTGCCCATACTCTCAAAATCACTTGCAGTGAATTTTCTTGTAATAGCATTTTTTTCAAAAAATATGGGTGGAGAACCTTAACAGCATGAACTAGTAGACCTCAGAGTCTTACTAGAAAACCCAACAACATGTAGTTTGTTTCAACAACAAGGTTGGTTGGCTTACTATCTCAGTTTGAAGTAGTTTGAGCAGGAAATTGTGCTCCAATTTTACAATACATTAAGGGATGGATATGCAACTGTTAAGGGCATTCAGATAGAATTCACTGAAGAAGTGGCGGTAGAAGTTTTTGATTTGCCCAAAAATGGAGAACGTTGGACAGAGGAAATGGATGCATGACAAGCAAAAGAGAAATTCTTAGTACCTGGAGATACTCAACTAGAGGAAAACAAAAAGCAAGGTACATTATGATTATCTCTCCGTCTGCAATTTTTCCACCCTACTAATTTTATCATAAGATATTTTACTTGTGAAGGAAGGTATTCCTATTAGCATGTTGTTCATTTCAAAATTTTGAGTGGTTTCCGGCATGGTGATTTTCATATAAACCTCCTAAGTTTCCTTTATAATATTACCAAAAGACAAGCTACCTATGTACAACAAGGGAAAACCCAATCAGTATCCCACCATTTCTTAATTAGGGCTATAATTGAAAGGGAATTGACTAGGTAGCACTTGGGAACATGGGAGGATTTTGTAAAACTAAGGACAGAGGGACCTAAAAGGGGTGGACCCAAAGGGCAAGAAATGGGGACAAGAGAGAAAACTATTGTAGGAGTCAGGAAAGTAGTATATAAAATGACTCAAGAAGCTTTGGCTTTTGCCTCTATACCTAAAATTGAAAAGAGGAAAATTCTACCCGTAGAAGCCTCAACTTCTAGAAAGAGATAATCACATATAGTTGCCACAGAGGAAGGTTCACAAGAAGTATCTCTAGTATCACAAGAACCTGCACTCAACTTGAATAAAGGAAAATCTATTGATAAGGGCAAGAAACAAATTTCTACCCCAATTTCTACTCCATAATGAGTCACTAGAATGTTTGGGGTAAATTTGAGATTTGAACCTCCTACACCACCTGTTGAGCCTCCTATACCACCTATTGATGTTGAAACTCTAGTACCTACACTTGCATAGTCACCAGAGCACATAGCACCTACTCTTGAACATGAAAATGATCTTAAGGAAGTTCCTGGCAAGCCAAATAGCCCTATTAATGTTGATAGTGACTCGAAGTCCTCAAAGGAAATAGTGTCCAGGTTTGAACAACCAATGGAGGAAACTAATAATTTACCACCAAAGAAATATCCATTTGTTGCACAAGAAATGGTTCAAGAAATTTTTGAAACATTTCAAGTTAAAATAACTATTGCACCCTATCCTATAGTTGTTGTCCCTTCAGAAAAAGTTGATAACACTGTCGCTTATCAAAATAATAGCTTTGTTGAATGTCAATATTCCAATGATGACAACACTATGGACCACCATCATCCTGAGAACCACCTTGAAGATTATAAATCTATTGTCCATCGTCATACACCACCTAACATTTCTACTCTGTTAATAGCCAGCTTTAGTTTGTACCAAAAGTTTCAATGGGAAAAATCAAATTGGCACCTAGAAAGGAAGCAATTACTCAAAACTATCAGGGAACAAGCACAACAAATTGAAGAGAAGGATAGTGAAATTATGGTCCTATAGCAACATGTCATGAAGATTACAGAGCTCATTCTAGAGCTTGTAAATTTTAGGTCACCATCTCTAGTTTACACACTGTTCCTAAAAGAGCAAATGATTAATTTTCAATTGTCTCAAATTACTCCAGGGTTGAACCCTTCCTCGCACACTCCCCAAGAATTCTATGCAGCATTCAAATTAGTTTCAATGGCTTTGTAGAATCTCCTCTGTGAATTATATGTTCATAATCTTGTTGTTCTAGATGATAAAGATTGGAATTCATTGTTATATGTGGGAGGTGTATAGTTTAGGGCAGTTATATCATGGATGCATAATGAGATTAGTTGAGAGAACTAGGCTGCTCCTTATAGGGAAAAGGAAATGTTTGAACCATTGTACATTCAGCCAGAGGTGCAAAACACTCACAGAGTATTCTTTGATTGGTTTTCTATTAATCAAAGTGTTGCTACCAAAATTTACCCTGTCCTCGAATAGGCATTTCTGGATTGGGAGCAGCATTGTTTTGCAAATGCCCCTGATGCTATACAAAGCTCCCTTCAAAGATGGATCCAATTACCAAAAGATCTAAAAACAAGGGAGTTGCACTCTCCTCAAAAATTGGAGTTGGCCATTAGCAGGATGCCCAGGTATATGATGTTAGGTAGAAGTCAAAAAAATTATTGGGTACCTCTTCATTTCCAACCGCCAATACTCTTGCATCCTATGCTTGGAAAATATGATTAATTTGTTGAATATAACATGATTTCTAGTTTTGGTTTGATTTTTTCCTATTTTTGGCTCTATGGAGGTCCCTTCAGCTTCAAGGTTATGTTTTCCTAGTGCGGGTGGTTCAACCATTTCTTATGCTGATGTGGCTACCTTTGAGGCTAGTCTTGGTGGACCTGCTATTAAGCCAGGGCTTCATGCTACCATGTGTTTGGGGTCTCCGATTTTCTTTATTAACCCTTTAAAGATTAATTTATACCCTTCTATTATTGATGAGATCTCTAGCTATTTGGCTAACTTCTCAGCTAATGCTGCTATCTTTTTCTTTAAGGGTTTTTGGCCTTCTTTGTCAGATTTGCATGCCTGGATTTCCTGTAAATGAGACCCCTTAATTTTAGAGACATCCCATATCTACCCTTTGCCTAGGGGGTTGTTCATTGTCAAATTTTCATCTACTATTGATAAGGCTACCATCCTTCACCTTGTCTTCTACTAGAAATTGAAGTATCCCTTGATGGCTAAACCTTGGCATAAAGATTTCAACCCATTGACAGAATCTCTTAATACGTTCCCTATCTGGGTTAGGCTATTGAATCTGCCCCTTGACCTTTGGGTAGATTCTATTTTGAGGAGGTGGGGAGTTCCCTTGGTGCTTTTTGCTACATTGATAAGGCTTCTTCCAATGTTTTTTGCACTACGTATTCTTGCATACTAGTTGAGATTGGTGTTTCCAAGGGACTTCGAGACATGATTTCTATGGTTTATTCTTTAGGGTCATGGGATATCCTTCTTGACTATGAGGGTATCCCCTTCTACTATAGAAAGTGCCACAAGACTGGTCAGATGGCTTCTGTCTACTCTGTAGGTAAATTTGGGCCAAAGCTGCCTCCTTCTTGGTGGAAAGGGGCCTCTAAGGATCACTACATGGTCCACAAGGTCCTCTCTTCAGGGGAAGGCAAATCTCAAGATATTTTTATGGAGGCTTCTTCTACTATTCTTGGTTCTTCAGCTAAGGTTCTTCCTTTGGTACCTTTGGTGGAAAAAAATCAATCTTTGGTTACTATTGCCTTGTCTTCTGGTGCTTTAATGGAGGATCCTCCTTCGGATCCTTTTGTGGTTGCAACTAATCTATCTTTTGGTATGCTGGGGGCAGCCACCTCTTTGGCTCCTTCTTAGGTTGATGTTCCTCCTCCTATTCCTACTATATTTTCCTCTATGGCAGTTCTTCCCCTAGCTTCAAGGGTTCCAGGGTCTAGTTGTGGCCTTGTTGTTTCTCAGTGCCAGTTGGCTGCTGGTTCGGTGGGAGTTGGAAGGACCTTTGTTAAAGGTAATTTGGTCATGCCCTCCTCTTTTTTTTCATCTAGGGTAGCCCTTCCTTTTTCTTCTTCTTTGGATGTAGTTATTCCTCTTGAGGCCTCTTCCCTAGTCTCAGGGATTTATGGCAGTTTTGGTGTTTTTAATTTACATTGGCAGAAGGCAGTGGGTTTGGTGGAGGATGGATGGACCATAGTAAAAGGAAAAAAGATGAAGCCATCCTCTACCTCTTTTGATATGGCATTATAGTCTCATACTAAAGGCAAAGCATGACTATTTCTAGTTTGTTGTTCTTTTTTGCCCCCTGGCTTTTAGCCTATTGATCTTTATTGTGCATCATGGTTGGGGATTTCTTTCCCCTTTATTCTTTGGGTTTTAGGAGCCTAGGAAAAACTTGTGTTGGTGGCTATCATGTTGCCACTTTGGTCACCTTTTTTTTGGTGATCTAATGTACTGGCCTTTTGTTTGGCCTTTGTCCTTTAGCTAGGCTTCAATTGCTTATTTTCAACCTTTAGTCTTGTTTCAACTTGGGTTTTAGGATCCTTGTAAAACCTGTTTATCTAATCAAAAACATAATTGCTAAAGAATAGAAATGGGAAAGGTTGAAACAAAATCATGGATATTTGAATTATAGAGCTCATGAATTAGGGGAGAAAATTGCCAATGATCTTAGGCTACAGATGAGGATCAAAAACCTATAGATGCTGAAGGGACCAGCCTCAAGACGGTTGGGGGGAAAAATGATGACATGAAGAAATATAAATCTTTTTGGCTTTTTTTGTGAACATTTGTCTATAACATACTAAACTTTATCATCTTTTAGTATAAATGTTTTGAACTTTTGATGTATAAAGTATGGACATAGGGCATAAAAATGATAATCAGAGTTATATCTAAAAAGGGGTTCATTTTGTGGTAAAAATATTTCTTCATTAATGTTTGATATGGGTAGATCTTCCTACATTTGAAGAGATTGCAAAAACTATTAGTTGAATAATTCATTGCTTTTCTTTATAAACTAATAAATGTAAATAAATGTTTGCAGGAAGTCTTGCATGTATTAAATGTTGATTGCAAGAATACAAGCTAAGAAGGAGTTAATAAAAAAAAAACTACGAAGGAATAGCGCTAAGGTATTGATGGTATTGAAGAGAAGTGATATGACATTATTGCAGTTGGAGACTTGGCAACAAAGTCAGAAGGGACCTATTTTAATGAATAAAAAAGTGAGACCTGATAAAGTGGTTGAGCAAGGAAGTGAGCATCAAAGCAATCGGTTAAACATGCAACACACAATACTTGGATTCTTGGAAGCTATTTAAAGTCAGATAAAAGAGAAGATCTAGCATTTTCTATGATCTATATTTGTGGGGAATGTAAGGGACAATTAATGTCTTTATAATTGCATTCTTGCAGTCTTAAGTTGTAATTGACTTTCCTTCATGAGGAAGTTGTAATTATAGGAGTTTATTGTTTTCCTTCCTTTTAAATAAGATATCATCTATATCTATGAGGTTAAGTAGTGAGTAGAAAGACAAAGTTGATAGACATCTTGTTATTGTAATACTATATATTTGAATGAATACATGACTTTGCTGAGATTCTACACTTTTATTTGAGCCTATCTTTCCTTCATTCTTCCGTGGGGATCCACGCGGAAGGTGGAGTTTACTTTAGTAAGTAGGAGTTAGACTTAGTTTTCTAAGTTAAGATTAGAACTGCTATTCCTGTAGCCACTGGAAATAGAACTAGTCACTGTTCCTGCAGTAGTAGGTGCATAGATGTAGGGTTAAATAATTAGAATTTCCTTCCAAGTACTTGATAGTTGTCTTTCCTTTGGATAAACTAGATTTCCTTAACGGTTATTGCATTCAAGGTAGTAGTGACTTTTAGCAAAAACTAGAGCATATAATTTGCGAAAATCATCTCAAGTTCATGCTCCCGAATTGACATTTAAAAAAAATCAACATAGTACTTTGGTATTAAGGGATGTCCAATCCTATAACTAGAAAGGTGTTATATTGATTAGACATCAAGGTGGGCAACTATAGGTAGAAGGTGAAGGAAAAATATGATTCTTTATATTTTTTAGATGTGACTCAAGTCATCGTGGTCATTGAGAAATTCAAGGGCAAATACCTAGATATAGCTCTAGTATAAAGGGAAATAAAACCTAGAAGCCAGAGTTTCAATTTTGACACTTGGTGAAATTTTGCATTTTTTGCTGCACCAAGTGTGCTTGTGCACTTTTTGAAACAATGTTTTGGAAGATTTTGAAGAATTCATAGGTGCACCAATAGTTAACTACCATTTCTAAAATTAGAGCTTTCCATGCACTAAAAATTCATTATGAGAGCGGTTTAACTCTGGCAAACACCTAGTGAAGACAAAGCTCCTATTTTTGGTACTTCTAGACACTCCTACATCAACTGAAGCTCTTTCTCTTTCTTATTATCTCATGTTTTCTTTTTTTATGACATGTAAAGGCTCATGCATCCAATTAATGATATAAATATGGATGGTGTCCTACTAAGCACTAGTTAGAGAGTCAGTTTGTACATAAATAAATTTGTTTTATTAATTTAGAAGCATATGATTGCATAAAGATATCTCTTAATCTCAACACAAATTTAGGAGAAGATTTCTTATAAATTTAGGAATTTAATATGTATTCTACCCACCATTATTTTGATGGAATAATATATTCTATTGGTGCTCACATTTGGAGTGTAGCGATTCTTGCCTAAGTGTGTTATATTTTATGAATGTATGTTCATGAAGTCTAATTGACCCAATTGTTTTATTGTGTTGTATTGGTTGTGTGATCTTTTAATTCTAGTGTTTGCTATGGTTTTAAAAATTCCACTAATATACTTAGTTCGAGAAGAGGTCATCATATTGTTCTTGTATAGCTTTTCACCTTGCATGAATGCACTTTTTGTGGCCTTGTAATTTGATGAAAAGTGAAATATCTTACAGTTACTGAATTCCCATCAATAATTGCATCAGTGGAATTAAGGAATTGTTGCTCCTATTTTCATTGGTTACCCACTGATCTTTTTGAAAGCTTAACTTGCAAACCTATTGTTTCTATTGCTTATGTTCGTTAGGATTTTACTTTCATGTTATTTGCTTAAACTTTTTGTTACCTTATCTTCGTTATTATCTTACTAACTACTTTGTTAAATTAGAAATTCATATAGTTGCATTGTTAGATTGCTATCATCATAAAAGAGAAAAATACAAAAATATATTTATTTTGTGTATTTACTCTTTTGAAGTAACAAATAGATTCTGCATCTTATCTAAAGTTATCAGAACCAGCAAAGGCCTCCTTGTGAACACTCACATTTATCTTCAACTAAGCAGATTCTCGTAGGTCACGAGATCACCCAAAACCTTGGAGTTGATTTGCAAGATCATCTTTTCAAGAGAGGAGTTCAAAAGGATTCCTGACATCAAGCATCGTGCAAAATGATAGCTTAACAAAAGTGGCACTAGAAGGAGGGCCTCTTTACTTTCAGAATAGAAAAATAAATTTGCAAACTTCAAAATTCTGTACTTTTTTACAAGTTTGTAAATTTTTCTAAGTTTCCAAGATTTTGAGCTACACTACTAGGCTAGTGTGCTAGGTGCACTAGTGTATTAAATTATAAGTTGTGTCTTATTTTGTGAGAAGGTGCACTTCTATAGAGGTGCACTTTTTCTAGAGTTGATGCAAATTGGAGGATTTTGATCTAGAATCCCCATTTCAATGAGCTTTAAGATCTTCACCAAGCACACATGAGTTCCTCGAGCTTAGCCATTTTTTCAAGCCCTATAGTGACAAAGGAATATCTTAAATTCAGCCACTTCCATTCAACATTTCAGCATCTTCTTTAGTTCCACCTCCACCACAACCACCTATTATTCTACCAAACCCTCCAATGGATTTTTTTGTAAATGTTGTAGATTCACCAATCAACTTGAAAAGTGTACTCAATGACCTTCCTAAGAATCCTAAGAAGTTTTTCCAAAGGTTTATCTATAGAGAGACATGAACTACTAAAGATCACATCAAAGTATTCAAAGGAATTTGCAATCAAAAGTAGATTGCTAACAAAAATGTTGTTCTTCATTTATTCCCCTACTCTTTGGGGGAGGTTGCCTTTAATTGCTATGTTAATTTGCCACTTGGATGTATTGGAGACTAGGATACTTTCAAAAAATTGTTCTTGGAACAATTAAAAACCTTCATCAACCCAGCTGTAATACATCAACAGTTCATATCAATCAAAAGGGACCAAGCTAAGATAGTTTCACACTTCAACCATCACTTTCACATGGCATACCATAAACTATAAATGTGATACACTATATCTTTTGAAGTTGCTATTCATATTTATCTAAATTCCATAGACCATCTTATTGCTATCTTTTTGAGAAGACTGCCTACAAAAAATATTGATACATAGGATAAAGTCTTCACAGAAGAAATTACCTTCACTAAGAAAGCCAATCCTAATGGAGGAAGATTGATGCTTCTAGCTCAAGATATTAGAACAATGCCAACATACCCTGTCAGAGCACCTATGATGCCTGGCCAATTCATACCTATGAATCCAATTCCATTACAATAGAAACCTTCTCCACAAAACCCTGCTTTAACATATCCAAGGTGTGAACCTCCAAAAGCTACTTTCTTTGAGCAAAAGGAAATAGCTTCCATTGAGGATAGAATAGCAACTTCCAAAGAAATAATGCTAGTCCTTACAATAGCAACAATTACAATCAAAATTACAATAGGAATTTTAGTGAGAACAATAATGCAGGAAATAAAGCTAGAGGAAGAAAATTCAATCCTCCTAATCGTAACAATGCCTTCCAAAGATAGAATTGACAATGGAATACTCATCAAAATAATGGAAGCATTCCTATAGATAACAATAAAAAAAATGTTCAGTATGTCGATATCAATCAATATGATGATGGTCAAAACACATCTAGCAATGATGGTTTGTACTACAATGGAAATCAAGAGATGATTTAGAATTCACAAGTGAATAACAATGCCCCTCATGTAAAATTTAATACTATGTTACTAGAATCTTATGATTCTACACAGAACATACGAGTGGAACAACTAGCCAATGAAGAATTCTCTTTTTCATTTAGTTAGGAACTAGACATTCAACTTGAAGAGATGTTTTCTTTTTGCAATGACAATCAAAATACATACAATTTGTGAAGTAGAAAAGAACCTATGACAGATGGAATTCCTCCAGCAATACAACCAACTCCTCCTGATTCGAGAGTGAGTAACAATCTAGTACCAATCAGGCCACTGTATGGAGGACAAAAAAATTAGAATCAAGGGAATGTGCCAACAATATTGAAAAATCTTGCTTGGTCTACTAAAAAGTATAGTGTGGTAGAATATTTGAAATGAACAAAATCCAACATGTCTATCTTTGACATGCTGTAAAATTGTCCACATCAATGTGATTCTCTCATTAAGACTTTGGATCATACAAAGGTACCCCATAATACAAATAATGTCCCTCAAAAGACACTATCTCAACAAGTTAATGCTTCGGAGGCAATGCCAACTATGTTCAAAGACAAGGTTGAGGTGCCCCCATTTCTACTTAGCATCAGGATATATATGGGAATAATCTTTATAATTACCTAATTGATTTAGGAGCCTTGTATAATTTCATGCCACTATATATAGCACAAAGGTTGGGACCCACTCCTCATCCTTTTAATCAGATAGTGATACAGTTGGATAAAACAAAGGTGAAAGTCATTGGTGTGTTTAAAGATGTTTGGATACAATTGATAGTTGACCCTCGAATTCAAGACATCATCAATATACATGTGGTTGATATTCCTAAAACATACAAATTACTTCTAAGTAGAGAATTTATGAAACACCTAAGGGGATGGTTTTCTATGGATTTCACTAAGTTATGGTTACCATGGAAAGGTTTGAACAATCAAATCAAGATAGATGCAGAGCCAAAGTTAAAAACAATGATTATAGAATACAATGCTCCAAATGAAGTGACATTCTTGCAATCCAATTTAGGCTCTTAAAAAGTGATGGAATTCCATACAACTTTAGACAAAATATTAGATGATCAAGATGAAAAATCCCAAGGGACGAAATCATGACACTATTGATAGATAACATGGTAGCTAACCTACATTGTTTAGGAGAAGAAGCTGACCCCAATATCCTACTTCTCCTAGGATTTTTTCAATTACATAAAGTTAGCCATTCAGAGTTTGAATGTTCTGTTGGAATATTCAAATATGGAAAGAGTACTTATGAGAGGGGGGGTGAATCATAAGTATCATACTTTTGCCAATAAAACTTTTAACTGAAAGTAAATTGCATGCATGTAAATACATCAAATAAACATGTAACAAAACACATGCATCAATAACACTTTAACACTAGAATTTGGTAACCCAAAAACCCTCCAGGAATAAGAAGGTAAAACTGGGGTGGGGATGATACCCACAAAAATTACTGCAGTAATATTGTTCAACCAATTCTGATGGTTTGCCCTGTTAAAGGCCTGCCCTGTTAAAGGCTTTACACTATGTCAATAGTGACCTGGTTAGAGGCTTTCAAACACTTAACATGAAGTGTTACCCTGTTAAAGGATTTCATCACCTAGTTAAAGGATTTATTGAAATAGCTATTAAGCTAACCTATCACCATAGGATTTTTTATTCTAATACAATTGCTAGAGAGTATTAGGTACAATAAACTTGACTAATTACAATCCTTGATTGCTGATTGCAAGCACTTGTTCTGCTTTCTCTGATCTAGATCCTTTTGTGATATGATAATCCTCACTTCTAAAAATAGAATTCCTTGCAAAACCTTGTATGTCTTCTCATACCTCTCATCTCTCTTTTTCTTTTTTTTTATAATGAAGTTTCATCTTCCTTATAAAGACATTTGAAGATTTAGGGTTAGGTATGGATCTACGATCCACATTCAATCTTCATTTTCTACTCAATACTTATCTTTTGCTGATTGGTTGCATGCCTTTAGCATTTTCTTATTGGCTGCATGCAAATTGCATAGGGAAAATAAAAGATTCAATCTCATCATTAAATCCTTCGAGATTTACCTTATGTCAGCTGTAAAAACTATTTGCATCATAGTTTGTGCAATTACAAACTCTTATGCTGATATACTGAGTTACTCGGCTCCTGAAGCATTGCTGATGCCTGGCACATGTTGTTTCCTAGATAGCTCGACACCTTAACAAAATTGTATTACTCAACACCTCATGTTACTTGGAACTTGTTAACACTTGGTACTTATTAACACTCAGCACTTGTTAACACTCAGCACTTATTAACACTCGACACTTGTTAACACTCGACACTTATTAACAGTCGGTATCTAATTTTCACTCGGCAGCTGATCTTCATTCGACATCTGAAAACTACTCAGTACATGAAGATCACTCGGCATGCATGATGTACTTGGCATCCAATGTGGAATATGTTTAAGTGTGTTGGCACTCAAGTGTCAAAAATATTATGATGTTAACAATCTCCCCCTTTGACATGAGTGACAAAAACACTTAACTGACCTTATAAGTACATTTTCTAATCTGATTGGTATGTACATATTGAAAACTTTGATCAAAATTTGTGACTTACAATATATACCGCATATATACCTCAAAAAGTTTGTAACTCCCCCTGAGTTGATTGTGCCTTATCTGTATATCAATGCTTCAAAAACATTATGATGTTAACAATCTCCCCCTTTGACATGAGTGACAAAAACACTTAACTAACCTTATAAGTACATTTACTAATCTGATTGGTATGTACATATTGAAAACTTTGATCAAAATTTGTGACTTACAATATATACCACATATATACCTCAAAAAGTTTGTAACTTCCCTTGAGTTGATTGTGCCTTATCTTTATATCAATGCTCCTCCTTTGTATCTATTCTCCCCTTATTAATCTATATCTCCCCCTTTTTGACACTTATGTCAAAGAATGTTTGAGGGTTAAGACCATATTTAGCAAAAAAATGTGCTATTTACCTCCATAATCATTCTGAGAGCTGCATCCCAATTATTCAAAGTGATTTCTAGTGACTTATGCTGGATAGCAGTCTCGGCAGCAAGTTGAATAAGTCCATCTAATGTAGAAAGATTTGGATCTTTCTTGAGTACATTTTCAGCATATACTTGCTCTTTATGGAGTATCTCTAAATGTGAGGTAATGGAGGACTAGAGTTGTATTACTTTGGCCTTAATATTAGCCTCATCTATTGTTAAGACAACTATTTCTTTGTGAGTGTGAAGCGATTGAGCAAAATGCTTCTCACTTTGAGCTGGATCACTCGGTAGTTGTATGCTTGAAATGTTTAAATTTCTTTCCAAGCTCAGTATCTTTTGGCTTGTTTCTTGTGTGAAGTATGAAAAATCACACAACTTTTTGTACAGTGAGAATATATTCTCAAGTACCTTCTTCACCTTATCAATAAGCTTTGCCAATTCTACTTGTGAAAGTGCAATTTGTCTTGATATTTTCTCATTCACTTTCCCTTGAAATTTTCTTTCTGACCATTCCATAAGTTTTGCATTGGTTTCTAGGTCTTCATTTGTCACCTGGTCAACAATATCTGTTAGTTGCTCTATGATATGCTTTGACTCATCTGGTGATTGCAAATTGAAGGCATCCAGAAAGATGTCCTTGATCTCATAAAGTGTTTGCTTATGTTTATACTCCTTCCTGAGTATTTCCTGCCTTTTCCTTCTATTTAGTGCATCCTGCACCTCATTGATTTGATCAATGGTTATTGATTTTGAGTCATAGCTCGATATGAATATCTCTTCATCTAATTCAGGGTCTCCATAATGAAGTACCCTTGCAACTCTGGTAGTACTAGATGATGGTACTGAAATCTGCAATGGCTGGTGTGAAGGAGTTCCCGAGGTAGGCAAATTTATTAATGTTTGAATTGCCTCCTGTTCTTTAGGGGTTTTTACTATTTCCTCCTCCTTTTGTCTACCACAATCAATTATTGTTATTTGTGGAAGTGCACTTTGTATTTGTGGTGTAGGATCAGATGTAATAGTCTGTCCTATTTGTTCTTTTCCTTTTTCTACAGTTGTACTTTGCTTTTGTCTTGCAACATCAATTATACTTGTTGGTATTTCAAATTGACTACTAGTAGTTGTGATAGAAGGTAGTTCTTGTGTATTCACCTTATCTTTAAGTATACTTTCTACTAGTTTCTGTAACTCATCTATACTAACCAATACTGGATCTACACATAATATTGCTTGTTGTGTTGATTGGTCAAGAATTCTTTTTAGATCTTCTGCAGTTAGTGGATTGATATTCTGACCAGAAGTATCAAGAACATCAATAATTGTTATAGTATCTATAGGTGGGATGGATGCTTGTGGAGGGCTAGGGGGTGGCAATTGTGTGTCTTGCACACTCTGATCTGGTTACTTTTCTGGCTCAGTTGTTGCCATTGTATCCTGTTTTTGTGTCTCTTCCTCCTCTCCATCTTTCTTTTTTTCTTCTTCTTTCCTCTCTTGTTCTCTTCTCTTTTCTTCTTCTTCTTCTTTCCTTTTTCTCCTCTCCTCTATTGGTATAGCTACTTCTTCCTTGTATTCTTCCTCAAGAAAATCTTCAATCTTTTTATACAAATTCTTCCATGATTTCATTGTTCTTTGAACAATCTCTTCCATTCTGTTTTGAAGTATAAAGAATGCCCTATATTTGGGTGTAAACCTATTATTATGCCTTTTGACTACTTTTCTGACTTTTTCTCTAGTCAAATCCGGCAATACACTGGCTAGGGTTGATTCCCTCATCTCCTTCTCCATTTTTAAGCAAAAATGCCATCTGTCTTCTACAATTTTTGACAGCTCCTTTGGCAATTGACCATTTAGTTCAAGTGGAGTGTACTTGAACTGTGTCATCATTCCATACACTGTTTCTTCTATTTTATTTTGTTCTTCTTTATTAAATTTACTAAAATCAACTTTATTTAAATTATTCAAGTCACCATTTGCAATCTTTTTACATAGGGTATCAACTGATGAATTGCTTACCTTTTCTGTTTGTTCTTCGTCATCAGTGTTAGGTTGAGCCACATATCTTCTTCTTTTCCTCGGCTCTTCCTGTGATTCCTTGACTTGTTTCTTCTTGGTAATTTCCTCTTTAGCCTTTTGAGTAGAGGCTCTTGTTGATGCTCATGTTTTTGGCTTTTGAGGTGATGGAGTGGCAGCTTTCTTCGATCTGGGCTTGGCTAAAGGCTGTTTTGTTTCCTTTCTCTTCTTTGGCTTAGCTTCAGTTGGTGCTTCCTTGGCTTCTTCTTCCTTTTCACCTTCTTCCTTGTCTTCTAAAAGACCTTGAGTTAGTTCCATTGGCCCTTGTCCCTGTTCATCTTCATCCTCACTGTCATCTTCTTCTTCTTCTTCTGCCTTAGCCTCAATTTCTTTGCCAAACTTCTTCTTTATCTTCTTGATTAATTTATCTTTCTTCTTCAATGTAGAAGCAGTTTTTAATTCTATGTTTATTTTTGATCTTACCACATCATAAGTGCCAAATTGTGGTGCATTTTTATTTGCTTCTTCTGCCAATAATGCAGTTATTGTTGTTGATGCCTCATTATTGATTTCGTATTTGAATGGCCTTAGCCATCTTACCCTTGGTATTACTGCTTGAATGTAAGTAACATCAATGTCAACTAAGAGACATATATCATTAGTATGCTTTTACACTAATGAAGCTGGTATCCTTGACCTTTGCTTCATGGCTTTCTTGAAATCCTCAAAATAGCTTGTCATCAAAGTATCAAAATTTTCTCCCATTTGCTCTATATATTCATTAATTTGTGCAATGATGGTTCTGTCATTCCTCCATGCTATTTTACCAAAAGAGGGAAATTCATTCTGTACATAAAAGAATATGCAAACTAAGATTGCTTCAAATTTGCATTGTGTGCCCTTTGTTCTTCTTATAGCAGTTAGGTTTTCATTGATCTATTGCAATTGCAATTCTGCAAGATCATAAGTATGATCCTTTTTCACCAATTTGTAACCTACATCTACTGCAATGCATGGTACACTGTTAAGTCTACTGGATTGATAGAATTTGTTAGCAATAACTCTTATAGCAAACTCAACTAGAGGATCCTTTATAGTATGAATTTTCATTCCTCTTTTGTTCCATTGTGCACCAATATTCCTTTCAATGACCTCCTTTGATTGACTTCTTAGGGTCTTGTACTGATATAGGGTTGGGTACCCTATTACTCTATGTATAATTTCCTTTGTCAATTTGATGGGCATATCTTCTAACCACAAGTTTTGACCATGGATTCTACTCAATACAAGTCTAATCCATTTAGTTTTGAATACGGTGGGAAAACTTAGAACTCGGGTCAAACCCTTTCTTTCAATGCTCCATCTACACATAGTTTATCATAAGCTTGTCTAATTTCCATATATCCTAGAGCTCCTATCTTGTAATTGTAACATTTTCTCACATCTTGAACCATTACAACTTTTGGGGGAATGTGGGAGAGAGCTCCGACTGGGTCATTTTTGTAAGCAACTTTGGGAATAGGGCAAAAATCAGGTTGCTTCACTTCATTTGAAACTAACTAGACTTAAAAAGACTCTTTCTCCTCGACTTTCTTTGAACTTGATGCCATTTTTGTGAACTAGGGTTTATACAACAAATGGGTATAAAACTACGTAGCTCGGCACAAATGAAAATACCTTTAGATTGATGAAAAACGTGTTGAATGAGGTTGCAATCTGCTTGAAACACTAGATTCTTGCTATGAAGTCACTCAGCTCTCTTTCTTCTCCTTTGCTTCTTGATCGTGATGCAAAAATTGATTGAAATCATGATAATATACCCTAATTTCATCCCATTGAATGCTCAACTGCCAACTCGGCTTCTAAAGAAATTTTGACCTAACTCGGCTTCCATTATTTCCCTTTTACTCAGCTTTCATTGGAGTTATCCAACTTGACATCAGTTATTAGCTCGGTCATTTTTGGGAGCTCAGCATCTATTTTAACTTGGAATCCAAAGGTAGTTCAACATCAACATTTAGTTTTTATCTTGACATCTTGTTTCATGTAGATTTATACTTTGCTTAGCTTCTTTGTCTTGGGACTGATGTATGATATAGCCTTGTATATCAGTCCAGTGTACTTTTTTGTGCTTAGTTTGATGAAGTATGATCACTTGACCCATTGGGTGAAGTGATCCCTTCACTTGATGTGTTGCACTCTTCCTTCTTTTTCCAAGTCTTATTCATTTGCCCTCTTATCTTTTCAATGTCAATTTTTTTTTTTCCTTTGTTATCTTCAATCTTGGGTGCCTTTTATCTTGTAGGATAGTTTTTGCTGATATGACCAGTCTTCAAACAACTAAAACATGTAGTTTGATTCAACCATCTTTTGTAGTTTCCTTTGAAATGTGTTCTTATACAGTTCTGTGGTATATGTCCATATTCTTGACAATAGTGACAACTGTACCTCGTGTTGTAATCCCAATGATAATGACTTCCATTTCCTTCTATTTTTGCTGGTTGATTTGATGTCAACATAGGTTTTGATCTACATTCAAATGCCCTCTGTCCATACTTTTTGCAATTATAACAATGTCCATCAAATTTTTGAGTCCTTGTGACATTGGATTTGCAGTTTTGTCTCATATGTCCTTGCATGTTGCACTTGTGACAAAAACTTTTGGGTATGTTTGATTGATTGAATCTTCTACTCCTACACACATTAGCTGTACGTCCCTTCTTATTACAGTAATGACAAGTGGGTTTTGAATTCTTACCATTGTCACTTCTTTGTTCAACACTCTTTGATGATTCCCCAACTTCAATGCTATTATATCCTAGTCCTGATGTATCATGGACAGATTTTGGTGATTTTAGCAATTGTTCAAAATACTTGATGGCTTCACTTGATTTATTGAGATTTTTTGCTACCTCTTTTTCTCTGTTCAATTCATTCTGCATCTTCAAGGTGGAGATCTCAATATCTTATACATTGAGTTCATTATGAAGGTTCATCATTTGGGCAAGTGTATCCATCTACATGTTTGAGATCCTTGTCAGTTCAGTACATTTTTCTTCAAGTCTGTTTGCAAGATTTCTTTTTTCATTTTCCAACATCACTTTGTCTTCAACTGCTCTTTTCTTTTGTTCAGTAATTTCACATATCATTATGGCCTGTGATTCATGTTCCATCTTGAGAGATCTTATCTCATCTGCTTGAATTTTATTTTTCTCCATCAGTTCTTCTATTACTGCATCAAACTCTTTAGTGTCTCCACTGGAAAATATGTTGGTGGTATCAATCTCCTTGTAGTGTATATCATTTTCAGCTATGGCTAGATCCTTCCTCTTTTTTAACGAGTTTCTCAACTTGTTTCTAAATTCTTCCAAGCTATGCAAAGCAAGTTGCACATCTATCACCTAATTTTCAATGATCTTTCCAAGTTTGAAGGCTTCCATCTTTAGATCTTTTCCTCCAAGCTATTAGGCTTTTCCTTGTGAGAACTTGGATTAGCTCTGATACCAATTGTTAGAATATTCAAATATGGAAAGAGTACGTATGAGAGGGGGGGTGAATCATAAGTATTATACTTTTTCCAATAAAAATTTAAACTGAAAGTAAATTGCATGCATGTAAATACATCAAATAAACATGTAACAAAACACATGCATCAATAACACTTTAACACTGGAATTTGGTAACCCAGAAACCCTCCAGGAATAAGAAGGTAAAACTGGGGTGGGGATGATACCCACAAAAATTACTACAGCAATATTGTTCAACCACTTCTGATGGTTTTCCCATTTAAAGGCCTGCCCTGTTAAAGGCTTTACACTA
This sequence comes from Cupressus sempervirens, assembly GCA_028749045.1. NCBI lineage: Eukaryota > Viridiplantae > Streptophyta > Pinopsida > Cupressales > Cupressaceae > Cupressus > Cupressus sempervirens. The sequence goes on from CM053783.1 coordinate 630,213,934, forward strand.
TGTCAATAGTGACCTGGTTAGAGGCTTTGAAACACTTAACATGAAGTGTTACCTTGTTAAAGGATTTCATCACCTAGTTAAAGGATTTATCAAAATAGCTGTTAAGCTAACCTATCACCATAGGATTTTTCATTCTAATACAATTGCTAGAGAGTATTAGGTACAATAAACCTGATTGATTACAATCCTTGATTGCTGAATGTAGGCAATTGTTCTTCTTTCTCTGATCTGGATCCTTTTGTGATTTGATAATCCTCACTTCTGAAAATAGAATTCCTTGCGAACCCTTGTATGTCTTCTCATACCTCTCATCTCTCTTTTTCTTTTTTTTATAATGAAGTTTTGTCTTCCTTATAAAGAAATTTGAATATTTAGGGTTAGGTATGGATCTACGATCCACATTCAATCTTCATTTTCGGCTCAATACTTATCTTTTGCTGATTGGTTGCATGCCTTTAGCATTTTCTTATTGGTTGCATGCAAATTGCATAGGGAAAATAAAAGATTCGATCTCATCATTAAATCCTTCGAGATTTACGTTATGTCAGCTGTAAAAACTATTTGCATCATAATTTGTGCAATTACAAACTCTTATACTGATATACTGAGTTACTCGGCTCCTGAAGTATTGTTGATGCTTGGCACATGTTGTTTCCTGGATAGCTCAGCACCTTAACAAAATTGTATTACTTGGTACCTCATGTTACTCGACACTTGTTAACACTCGGCACTTATTAACACTTGGCACTTGTTAACACTTGGCACTTATTAACACTCGGCACTTGTTAACACTCAACACTTATTAACACTCGGTACTTATTAACACTCGGTATCTGATTTTCACTCAATAGCTGATCTTCACTCAGCATTTGAAAACTACTCGGCACATGAAGATCACTCAGCATGCATGATGTACTCAGCATCCAATGTGGAATATGTTTAAGTGTGTTAGCACTCAAGTGTCAAAAACATTATGATGTTAACATGTTCATTGTGCCAAGAAGTAGTCACTAAGGTATTAACATAGATGATGGAAGTAAAAGGAAATGATATTTCAAAAGACCAAACCATAGAAAATCAAAGTCCCATAAACATATCTAAATCTATGGAAAAGGTTGAAGAGGAAATTGAAGATCTAAATTTTTCATATAGTGATACCTCTTCAAATGGCAGAGGTTTGTCTTCTACTCCACTAGGAATGATCAAAGTTCAAAGAAGAAGATGATATGTGAAAGGTCAAGGATCAACTTCAATAATCATCAATCCTAAACCCAAAGTGGATGAAATTAAAGAATTGATAGGGTAAATTCAAGAAAAACAAGAAAAACATACACTTCCTCTATGAAGGACTAACAATGGAGAATAATCAAGTCCACCTCGCAAAAGATTACAGTGGGTTCCCAAGAAACAATCCTTTTGCGCCCAAGTGAAAGAGAAGCTAAGGAAAAATAAGCACAAGGTTATAAAACCTAAGGAAGAACCAATTTGGACACTTCACTTTGATGGTTCCAAATGCAAATTAGGAGCCAATGTAGGTATTGAGTTGATCAACTCAAGAGGTAAGTTTTTCTACATAGCGTATTGATTACAATTTAGATGTACTAATAATGTTGCAGAATACAAAGCATTGATCTAAGGACTTCTTTTTCAATTGGAAAAAGGAATCACAACTCTTATAATCAAGGGAGATTCTCAATTGGTCATATGACAAGTGAAATCATTATACTCCTACAATAATAAAAGGTTACTTGCTTATAGGAAAAGAGTATGGGATTGAATGGATGATTTTGAAGCTTTGAACATAAAGTCCATTCCAAGAAGGAAAAAAATGGTAGCAAATGCTCTTTCTATTTTAGCTAGCACATTACAACTAGTCGAAAGACTAAAATTGAAAAGATTTTTAGTTGAATTAGTTGCTACCCCATCTATCCTGGACAATATCACAAATTTCCAAGTCTTTTAGGATGATCAACATATACTCAAATTTATTATGTGAAATGGCCACTTTAAAGGCCAAGAAATTAATGACACTCTAGATGAAAAGCCTAAGGATGATGAACTTGAAGATGAAGATGGGATCTTGAATTTAAAAACCAACACTATTCCTAAGGGAATGGTTAAGTTGGAACACATTTTTTATCGCAATGAATCATCACTTAATAGAAGAATGGCCCAAGAAAAGGGGATTGAGGAATGTGACTCATACAACTTAGACCCTAGAATGGTAAGGATTGGAAAAACATGCAATGCATAGGAAAGGGAAGACATGCTTAAATTACTTGTAGAGTATAAGGATGTTATTGCTTGGAGCTACAAAGAGCTAAAGACATATGATCCTAAGATTATTACACATGGCATTCCATTGAAACCAGATACCAAACCTTTCTAGCAAAGGCAAAGACCTATTAATCCTATCATTGAACCGTTGATATTGAATGAAGTTAAGAAATTACTAGATGCCAAGATCATTTTTCCCATTCGTCATTCTACATGGGTGGTTAATTTGGTTCCTATACAGAAAAAGACCAGAGAGATTCATCTTTGCATGGATTTTCATAACTGAACCTTGCATCTCAAAAAGAAAACTACCCTTTACCTTCATTAGATGAGGTTTTACAAATTGTAAATGGTCCAAAGATGATGTCTTTTTTGGATGGATATTTGGGATATCATCAGGTAATGGTTGATGAATAAGATAGGCTAAAGATTACCTTTACAACTAAATGGGGAACTTTTGCTTACAAAAGAATGCCTTTTGGGCTGATTAATGCAAGGGCTACATTTCAATGAGCTATGGATGAAGATTTTAATGGATTAATATAAAAATGTATAGTCATCTACATGGATGACTTAACTATCTTTTGAAAGGAGTGCAACACTCATATTGCTAATTTAAGATAGGTATTCAATAGATGTCATAAATACAACATATCACTCAATACTAAGAAATATTTTTTTGGGGTTCCTAAAGGAAAGGTCCTAGGTTATATTATCTTTGAAGCCAGAATCTCCATTGATCCTAATAGAATTGAAGCTATTATGAAGTTATCACCTCCTCACAATTGAAAAGAACTTAAGTTTTTCTTTGGGAAGATAAATTTTGTGCAAAAATTTGTAATTAGGTTTGTAGAGATAGTTTGTCCCCTTAATGATTTACTCAAAAAGGGGGCTAAAAAAAAATGGGTTCCAAAGATTAAGAAATCATTTCAAGATATCAAAGTGGACATTTCCATGGCCCCCATATTGGTGAGTCCTGACTATGAGCTACCTTTCAAAATATACTCTCTTTTGCTTCAGAACACTCATGCGCTAGGATTCTAACACAGAAGAAGGAAAAGGAAGATGAAAGACCTATTGCCTTTATGAGTTGCCCTCTGAAAAATGTCAATTTAAATTATTCCAACCTTGATAAATAGTCTTTTTCTTTAGTTAAAGTGGTAAAGAAGTTCCACCATTATATATTGAGAAGTAAGGTATATGCAATTGTGCCTAATCTAGCAGTGGAGACATTATTGATGCAAAATGAACTTGGTGAAAGATGAGGGAAATGGATGGCAATACTTCAAGAATTTTATTTAGAAATTCAACCAATGAAGTTGGTTAGAGGAAAAAAATTATCAAAGATGATAGCGGATAACTAGATCGGGGATGAAAAGAAATCTAGGTTCAATAGTGAAATAGATATGGGAGATCAAAATAAGATTGTAATATCTCAAGTTGATATTGACCAAGGAGTAATAATAGATGTATGGTACCAAGATATTGTTTACTATATTTTACAAAATCAGTACCCCCATTGGATGAATAGTTCACAACGTAGGGGATTCAAAATGAAGTGTGAATCCTACATGTTGCATGATAGAAAATTATACAAAAGGAACTATGAAGGGATTTACATAAAATGTTTGGGATGTGAGGAAGTAAAAGAAGTTTTGGAACAATTTCATGATAAGTATGGTATAGGGCATGGTTCAACAAAAGCAACTATTCATATGATTTTAAGATCGGGTTATTTTTGGCCCATGATATTCAAGGATACTTTTTGAGCATGTGCATACTTGTCATATTTGTTAGACTAGTGCTAACAAAGAAAGACATCAAGTAATGCCATTACAACCAGTGTTTGAGATACGCCCCTTCATAAAGTGGGGGCTAGATTTTATTGGTCTAATGAATCCACCATCATCAACTGGACACACTTATATTCTCATAGCTACTGATTACTATATGTGTTGGATAGAAGCAGAGACATTCAAAAATTGCATAGCTATGGTGGTTACAGAATTCTTGGAAGAACACATTGTTACTACATGTGGGATGTCATTCTCTCTAGTGTGTGATAATGGATCATCTTTTGCATCAGTATTCCTAACTCAATGGGCATTGGAAATTTAGGTTATCATCAAATTCTCTTCAAATTATTATCCACAAGGAAATTGGGTAGTTGAATCTACAAATAAAACCTTGATCACAGCAATAAGATATCTATTGAAGGAGAATCCTAAGGATTAGCATACATAACTCAAATATGCTCTATGGAAAAATTGAGTAAGGGTCAATAATGCTTTGGGGACATCTCCATATCTTCTTGTCTATAGACAAGAGCTAGTATTTCCACTTAACCATAGAATTCATATTTTGAAATTCATGAGTGGGTGTGTTGAAGATGTTGACAGAGTACAAATCAAGTTGATGAATCTTTTGGAGATGGATGAAAAATGGAGAGTTGCTTTGGAGCACATGGCTAAAAATCAAGTTGTTGTCAAGAGGTGGGTCAACAAGAGGGTCATGATAAAGTCTTTCAAAATATCTAACCTTGTTTTACTTTGGGACACGGCGAAAGAAAAGTCAGGCAATCACACTAAGTTTCAACACTTATGGATTGGTCCCTATCAGATTGAAAAAATTCTAGGAGAAAATACTTTTAGGCTGAGTTCCTTATAGGGGGAATTGGTTCCATTAAATTTCATTTTTGCAAGTGTGCTTATTTTTGCAAGTGTGTTTATTTTTGCAAGTGTGTTTATTTATGCAAGTGTGTTTCTTTTCAAATTGTGTGTTTGCTTTCAGTTGTGTGTTTGTTTTCAAAGTTGTGTCAGTCCAAGGGGTAGGTGCACTCAAGATTTTATCTTGACGTATCTTATTAACCATTCTTTTGGTCCCAATTTCTAGGAAGAGGTATTTCTTTGTCAAATTTTTTTGATGATTTTGTGTCTTATACCAACTAAGGAATGGATGTTACTTGCAGTAATAGGGGACTCTCAGTCTTGAATTCAGGATTGTAGATCAACAAGTTCTCAACACTTTTATAAATTTAAATATTGATTATCTCAAGTGTTTTTGAACCAAAGTTGAAGGAAACAAGGGATAGTCCAAACCCTACTAGTTCAAACAAAAGGATCTTCTCAAAATATTTGCTAAGATCATTGTTTGGCATGAGAGTTTCTAAGAAGTTTTTAAGAGAGGAACACAAGGGATGTTCACAAAAGATCAAATATGAGAAATGACACCAATGTCTTAGCCACATAATTTAAGCATGGTCAAGATATAGAAAGAAAATAAAAAAGAAAGAAAGGTGTTAAGCATGAAGGATTCTATAAAGTTTGAGAAAGGTAATCCAATTATAGGGATATGCACTCCAAATGAGTTATCTAGTATCAAAACCATTTCTTCATCAAAGAATCAAATGGTGAAATTATGAACTATGTGAAGTAAGTATTCAAAGGGTTACCTAGGACTTCAAAATGAAAAGTGACAAATCATTAAGAGCCCTCGAAACTAATTCTCTCATCGGGTCAGACAAAGGATTGATAAACAACTTTTGTGAAGATTCTTGATGAATGGGCCAGATGGGGTGGAAGATTGTTTCCAAGTTGTTCGAGAATTTTGATAGACTGCATTTTGATATGTCAATGGAAATGAATACACTAAACACACACTAAACTTGTAGTTCAAGATTCTGAGGTTTTGACTATAAAGTGACTCAAAATGCACTTGCAATGCTCAGGATTCAGTTGGTGTTTGATACATATCAGAGGAATGTTTGTTGATGAAGAAATGACTTTATCATCTCTTCCTTTTCATTGGGGTTATTTGTTGTGGTTTCATAATGCACACCCCATTTTGACTAGAAATGGGGACCTCCTACTTTATTTTTAGCTTTTTGGATCCCTAGTTCAGGGTCTGAGTCTTTTTCTAGTATTTTTTGACCTAATCTGGGTTCCAATTCAAAAACCCAATCTCTAAAAGTCAAGTTTCTAAGTGAAGAAATATTTTTACAAAATAAAAAGGAGCACCAATGTACCTAAATAGGTGTGCTAGTGTGCCAAAGTACTAAAAAGAGACATTCACCCTTTGGTGATGTGCAGATGCATAGTTGTGCACCTGTGCAACACTAAAGGTGCATGGAGACCGTAGGTCTATAAAACCTAGGGCCCCCTTCTCCTCCCTACTTCATTTTATTTTCCACAAGCTCCTAACTATATCTATGCACCAATTAAGGTGCACCTCCTCCATTTCCCTCACTTGTAAAATATAAATGAAAACAATGTTCAGCCTTCAAAATGAGGTGCGCAATAACACACCTAGTTTAGAAACTTTAAAAACTCTAACATAACCTCAAAAAGGTGCATAGTAGTACACCTAATCAGGTGTGCTACTATGCACATTTATAAAGAAAAAGCCTTTAAAACATAAAAAAAAAACAAAAAAATGCATTTGGGGTGCATAGTAGCGCACCTAATTAGGTGCACCATTGTGCATCCCCTAAAAACTTTTGCCAAAATAATTATAGGGTGTGCATCATTGCACCCCATAAGGTGTGCTACTATGCACCCTATCTTTCAAAAACTTTGAAAAGGAAATAGTGCACCAAGCACACCTACCAGGTGCATTGGTGAGCTCTTTTTTTGTATCCTAGGGGTATTAATAAGGTTTCTGAGGTGTTTTTAGGAAATCCAATTTTTGGGTTTCCTTTTATTCAAGTCAGTATTAGGGATAGATTAATTGATTTTTTTCTTCAACTCTTGACTAATGTACTTTATTTTTGTTCAGATTCTATGGCATCTTCATCATCTTCCCTTGCCAAGAAGATGGTTCCAAAACCTATCATGTTCAAGTTGTAAGGTGTTCCGACCAAATAAAGATTCTAGGATGATCATTTAGAGATCTGAGATACTGAACTAGGTCACACTGATTTGGGATCATTCTTGAAATTGTGCAACAAACTAACAAAAAGGTCTCCAATGATTTCTACATTGATCCATTCAGGATTAGTCAACACAGTGTCACATCTAGTTTCAGTGCAGTCTTCAAAATTAATGATGACGTTGGTAGAGAAATATGTTCTCAAGGAAAGGTTCATTAAGATCATAACTAGAGAGAATGTCTTGGATCTCTAACCCAATAATATAGATAAGGTGTTCCATCTACCAAGGGCGGATCAATTCATTAGACTGACCTATCGCCAAGCTAAGAGAAGGTATAGGGATCATGTGGAGGAAGCTTCCAAGATCATATAGTCTTCATACTTTATTGAGAAGACTCCCATAGGGTGGAAAGCCCACAAAGTGGATATGGAACAAGGCTACATGAAGGAGGATATTGGATATTCAATTATTCTTTTGAGTTGAGTCATGGGTTTTCTCGCTTCAAGACATTTGAACATTTGGATTGTGCATTTTATCGAGACCATCAAGATGGTGAAGATGCCACTTGATTGGGCTTCCATTCTTAGCAAGAACTTAGGAGATCAACTAGTGGTAGTTAGCAATAACCATAGATTTTATATGACATCATACTTGGTCTATTTGTTGGCTGCTAGAGCAATGGATTATCCAGGGTTGTATAAAAGGGGTAGTATGTAGGATGCAAATGCATGGCCATACATAGTATATCCTTAGCTAGTAAAAAAGAAGCTTTTAGAGAAAATGAAGGAATATAGGATTGTGAATGATGATTTCATATTCACAATAATCTGGTTCATAGAAGGGGATTATAAAAAAAGAATGTCACAAGAGGCAACTGCCAAGATATCAGAAGTAGGGGCCTATTACATCTAGTTTCACACATTCACATATTTGAGGGTAGCAAGTATAACTATCAACCCTAAGAAGCTCCCTAGGTATCCCAGTGATCGACTCATTTTACTAGAGATTGCTTGACAACTCTTGTCTGTATATGACAGAGTTAGAAAACAAGACAAAATATGTTGGATATGGCATATTGCAATAGGACCATTTAGGGTGGATTGGAGACAAGAAATTCCATCTTTAGAATGTGAATGGGATCAATATCTTTTGGAAGAGTATAATTCTCTATGGCCCTATTTTGATAACATCAGAAGAGTGTAATACTTAGTGGGTAAAACATTTCAGCATGAGGATAAAATTGAAGATCATTGGATGAATGTAAGAGACGGCTACAATGTTTGCATAAAGGACTATTGTAGGATGATTTTGTATCTAGTAGAGAGGTCTTCAAAGATAAAGCTCTCGTTAAAGATTGTGCAACAAGATTCATAGGAGCTTCTTAATCCATTATTCAAGAAGGACAAGATTCATGACTGACCTATTATGAATGCCAAGATAGACATGGAAGAAAATTTAGACATCAACCATAGGGTGAGGAATGTCATCAAATTGACAAAGGATTGGATCAAGAAACCCTTCAAACTTGATCCAATTCCTCAAATAGTAGTCTTTCATGCTCAAGCCTACCCAACTAAAGGTCAAGGAGCTTAGGTAATAATGCCTACATGTACAAACCAGTCACCAATGAGACCATAAATACTGCACCAACTTGATAGGCTAGTTGGTTATTATCAAGCTCAGAAATGTAACGGAAAAAGGAAGAGTAATTCTCCTCAACAAGCCAAGCTAGAAGAGGAAGAAATCTAGGCACCTCCACAACAAGGAGGGGAAAATATATAAGGGCTGGAAAATGTAGAAGTTACACAAGCTCAAGGTGATCCCAAAGTACCACTAGCTAAACATGGCCAAGCAAAAGTAGAAACTAAGGTACAAGAGGTTTCCCTGCCTTGACAAGTCAAGAAAGCCTCCCCCTCTACACTTAAAAGAAGGAAGATCAAGAATTTGGTCAAGAGGAGGAAAAAGGTCACTAGGAAAGTGATTCCTTTCCCCTCAGTTCTTGAACCAATTACGAAAGAAGTAGAAGAAGAGAGTGATGAGGAGGAAGAGGATTATTTGTCTTTGAACTAGAGGACTCAACTTGCAAGAGCCATAGAGTTAGAGAGGAGGAGAAGCTCTGCGATCACACCACCATCTACCCCTAATTAACCCATTCAGACTATAACCTCAAAAGATGAAATGCAATGGTGGATAGATGAGTAGGATGTGGAGGGCACTAATGTATTTTTGATGTTAGATTTTGATTTCATGCTCATGGGTACCCAATTGGTTAGGGATAAAATAAGAGATACTCTAAAAAATCAACCTTTACAGGAGGATTGGAGTCAATAGCCACCCAAACCACAAGAACCTGAGGTAGCACCATTCCCAATGCAAGAGGCATTATATGTAGATAAGGGATCAACTACCCCTCTTCCTCTAAGCACCAAAGCAAAATAGGTCTAAATGAGACAAGAGGAAAAGCTACAACAGACACCTAGTGAGGAAGTGTTAGAAGAAGGGTAGATAAGTGAACACCCTCAGTAAACTTCTCAAGACACTAAGGTAAGGACCGTGGACTCTATAGACATGGAGGCTCCTAGTACAAATATTCCACAAAAGGAGAGGACTCCAAAAAGGGGAGATAAGGGAAAAGGCATCACATAATAGACTTCTTCATCTTTGAAAGGCAAATCTCTAATGGAACATATTCCAAGGTGGCTGAGAAAAGAAGTGATAAGGAATAAGAAACATCAATTCACTAGTGAGGAGGAAGATAGAATGGAATTCATTGAAGTCCTACGGAAGCCTGATTCATCACCAAAGGATGCACAAGGATTAGCCTTTGTTATGAGTGATCATAGTTGGGACCTTTTTGCCCACGTAGTTACCCCCCCTATGCATTCCAATGTTGAAGAATTGACTCCATAGGATTATCAACTCTGAGAGCTCATGCTTGGAAAGCCAACTTTGGATACAACTAAATTAATGGTTACAACATGTAGAAAGGTAGTATTTATAAGCTTGGAATAGGATGGGGCAAAATTAATAACACTTCAGAAATAGAATGAAATCCTAAAGGGATATCTTAGTGAAGTTTTTGGTCCCCTAGATCCTACAAACCCTAAAGATACTTTGAACGTAGCAATCGAGAGAAGAGATAGGGTTATAGGCCAGCTAGATCCATTTTTGAGAACTTGTTAGCAATGGCAAGAAAGTTTTGAGGAAAAGGGTGTACAGATTATTCAAGGAAATATGAAGCTATTACACATTATGCAGGATAATGCAGATAAGCTAGTTGTAATTTTGAATTAGGATTTTGGTCTGATTGATGAAGTACATACTTGGTGGAAAGATTTGAAGGCATTATAGGCAATTAAAGGCCAAAGGTATTGGATGCTAATGGATGTATATACAGCTGAGGAGTTAGATAAAATAGATGATTGGGTTGAAAAGATTGTAGATAGTAATAAAGTAATGGAAACATTACATGCAGAGATTCTTAAGCTCAAGGATTAAACCCAAGAGCACATTTTGGAAGCAAAGAGACATTATAGTGATGCATGCCTAGACATTTTTGAGGATGATTCTAGGGAGAAGTTAATACTAATAGAGGTAGTATTTGAGAGATTCTAGAAAAAAATTGAGGAGGCTACTAATGATGATGATATCAGCAGGCTTTTAAGATAGAAGAGGCACTGGTAGAGTTAGATGCAAAACTCATAGATTTTGCAGAGACCCATATTGAGATGGGTAATTATAAGTAGAAGGTGAAAGACAAATATGATGTCTTATATTTTCTATATGTGACTCAAATCACCAATTTCATTGAGAAATTCAAGGGAAAATACCCAGATATAGCTCTGGTATAAAATGAAACAAAACCCAGAAGCCAAAATTTTGATTTTGACACTTGGTGAAAGGTTGCATTTTTTGCCTTTGAGGTGTACTAGTCAAAGGTGCACTGATAGTTAACTACTAGTTCTAAAATTAGAGCTTTCCATGCATCAAAAATGCATTCTAAGAGCAGTTTAACTTTGACAGACACCTAGTGAAGAGAAATTTCCTATTTTTGGCACTTCCAGATACTTCTACATCAACTGAAGCTCTTTCTCTTTCTTATTATCTCAAGTTTTCTTTATTTTATGACATGTAAAGGCTCATGCATCCAATTAATGATATAAATAGGGATGGAGTCCTACTAAGCACCAGTTAGAGAGTTAGATTGTACATAAATAAATTTGTTTTATTAATTTAGAAGCATATGATTGCATAAAGATATGTCTTACTCTCAACACAAATTCAGGAGAAGACTTCTTATAAATTCAAAAATGTAATATGTATTCCACTCACCATTATTTTGATGCAATAATATATGCTATTGGTGCTTGCATTTGGAGTGTAGTGATTCTTACCTAAGTGTGTTATATTTTATGAATGTATGTTCATGTAATTGAGCCAATTTTTTTATTGCATTATTTTGGTTGTGTGATCGTTTAATTCTGGTGTTTGCTATGGTTTTATGAATTCCACTGACATACTTAGTTTGAGAATAGGTCATCATATTGTTCCTGCATAGCTTTTCATTTCACATTAGTGCACTTTTCATGGCCTTGCGATTTGATGAAAAGTGAAACATCTTATGGTTACTAAATTCCCATTAATGTTTGCATAAGTGGAATTAAGGAAGTACTACTCCTATTTTCATTGGTTACCTACCAATCTTTTTGGAAGCTTAACTTACAAACATGTTGTTTTTGTGTCTTATGTCCCTTAGGATTTTACTTTCATGTTATTTTCTTAAACTTCTATTACCCTATCTTCATTATTTGCTTACTATCCCATTGGTTAAATTAGGAATTCATATAGTTTCATTGCTAGATTGCATTCATCATAAAATAAAATAAATACAAAATAATATTTTTTTTTTGTATCTACTCTTTTGAAGTAGCAAATAGATTCTACATCTTATTCAAAGTTATTAGAACCAAGAAAGGCCTCCTCATGAACACTCACATTTATCTTCAATTGAGCAGATTTCGGTAGGTTGCAAGATCACTCAAAACCTTGGAGTTGATTCCCAAGATTAGCTTTTCCAGAGAGGAGTTCAAAAGGATTCCTATTGTTAAGCATCATGAAAAATGACAACTCAACAGGCTCAATATCAAGCATTTTGATATTTCAACTTATTTTGGTTAGGGACACGATATAGTTTATTTATTGTGATTAGTACCATATGATTGATAAAGTTGCACCTATTCATTAAGAGTTGGTGAGTCAGAGGACTTCAATAGTTACACCAATGGTGAGTGCTAGTGTAGACAGATTATTTATTCTCAAAGGGAAGTAGTTGATAAGGTAGGATGCATTGTAGTTGTAGTCAAAACCATTACTTTTGACACACTAGACTGATAAATTATTACTAGACTTTGTCATGCCCAAAAATTTGGACAAAACACACATACACACTATTTACTATTTAATTTTTGAAACACTTTAAGAATACATAACAATAGATTTTTGCTACAAATTTCAATTTACTTATAATCATGTTTAGAGAAATATTATAGTACAACATATTCATATTATTGAAAATTCCTTTCAATTATTACCATCACAATTACATTAATGGAGATCTACATCTGATCTTTTACAACACATGACTTTTACAAATGTTAAATTTAATCATCTTCAAATTTCCAAAAATAAAGTAGAAACCTTCAAATCTTTTCTTCAACAAACATCCACATGAAACTTGTAGAAGACAACACTAAAAACCATGGAGAGCTCACCTCCTAGCCTAGGTCTCTATGAGACCACCCCCGAGATAGGAGATTCAAGACCAAATGGGTAATAATCAATCACCACCACTTAAACAAAATTTACATGATACAACAGTTAACACCTTTTTTAGCTTACAAAACAGGTTACCATAGCAACCAAAAGAATGGGTGAAGGTGTTCCTAAACCGAGAGGAGAAGCCACATATAGAAAATACCATTTTTCTTCACAATTCATACAAATCAATATCCAAAATATGATTCTCCTTCACAAGGCTTACAAATCAATATCAAAAGTACAATTCTCCTTCACAAGACATACAATTTCCCTTATCACGCTCAAATGCAATATAGTATATTGGAACATGTAGCCCATAATACATGCTTTATCCCTCTTCCATGCAAGGAAGAGACTCTACAGTCAAGGAAAGGCCCAACTAACCCCTTCACCTAAAGGCCATTGCTTCCCTCCCAAGGGTGAGTGATGTCCTTCCACACCCATGAATAATCCCTCAAGAAAATACAATAAAATAATCTTGAAAATAGTATTTCCCTACCCTTTACAATTACAACACAATAATACAAAATAAAATGCATGAAACACATGAACAAGTTCTTCTATTACACAATTGAGAACATACATGGAAAAGGAAAACCAACATGGATCCAAAGTTATGGCAAATGACCTGATTTGAGAAGAGGTATCCTTCCTTCCTTGATCCCATCTCCAAAACCTAAAAGGCCCCCTCTCCAATTTCAAATTTCCCCTCTAATAGGATGAGAGAAATGTCATGCCCAAAATTTATAGGGAAAAAAAAACTATTTTTTTTTTAAATTTAAAAAAATAAAAAAATTAGGTAAAGCTTAAAAGAACACACAAGGTACATTCCATAATCAACTGGGCTATTGAATATTTTAGGAGTTGAGTGCTCAAGTTTCACGTCATCAACAAGTCTATGAGGATAAATATTCAGATAAGTTCTGATACTTTCTTTTTTTAGGGTTCATATTATGACACATGGCTAGAGGATGATAGCTTCCAAAAAAATAGGTTGACCCAAGGCCTTCTAGTGCACACTCAAAAATGTGGTATCACTATTGATTTCATACTCTAAATTGGAAGTAATATTGTGCTCGTAGGTGTAGGGTAACAAGTTTTATTAGTTATATGTACATGAACATGGTATTGATAGTTTTACATATTCACTCTAATACATATTTATGTCCCTCGACATTATTAGAGAAACATTGATTTATTATCTTCCTATTCCAACTTCCCTATCGTAAAATAGACATTTTAAGGAATTCCTTCTTCTCTTAGATAAGTAATTTATATGTTATTGACATGCACAGTATTGAAAGAAAATCTAGTATGAAAACTTGGGTGAAAGATTAAGAATTTCATTGTGAAAAAATAACATACGACCTTAGGTTAGCAAAAAACTATTGATCCTTATTTAAATACTACTAACATCTACTTTATCACTACACATACCTTATTAGTTGGTGGTTTTAGTGGATAGATCTCATTTGATTGAATATTACTCCCTTAATTTCCTACTAATTCATATATGATCCATCTCTTTGTATAGTTAGCATGCCTATATATCTATACTTACATACATGTACACATAGGTATATATCAAACATTTGGTGTCCCTAAATCCTTGCATATTGTATTATTTTATATGGTAAATTAAATTTCATATATATTCATCATAATTGTCCAATTGTGTTATATGTCAATTAAGTAACATTACAATCATTATTAATTACATGGTCTTCTTTTTCATCACTTGATTTCATAAGAATGATTGGTTACTTCTTATACATTTACATGTTATCATTTAATAAAGTTCTAACAATCAACTATTACTAACCACTATTAACCACTTAATTTATCCATTGGCTGATGAATATCCAGTATTACCCTATTACTATTATTCACTAACATACCTTACCCATTAGCTAGTTGATCACCATTACTTAAAGTACTAATCAACAGATTATCAAATGGATGATTCTAACTAACCATTTAATAAATTCTAACTAACCTACTACCTCACACTATAACATTAGCTTGCATATTATCTAGCCTATAGCTTATCATCTTAACTATTCTCCACTATCTAATTTCTGGTTACTAAAATCTATCTATTATGGTTAGTTCATAAAGTAAATGTTCATTTACTATTATACCTTTATTTATTTGTTTTATACCTATGAAAGTAGTTGATATATTCTATATATTACTATCAATTATAGAATACTATAATTATATAAAATTAATATATTATTTAAAATTAATAAATAGTCTATCTAAAACTAATACTTACACACAAATCTACTTACTAAAACTATTCACCAACTTTTACTACTAGCCTCATTTCTCACTACTTCCTAACATTACTAAATAACTACTCTATTAACTAGATTTATTCATATAACCTAAACCTACCCATATCCATCTCCATGTGGCTCTCTTAACCTCCTAAACCCCCTTACCACATCCAATTTACTGAATTCCTAAGCACTAATCTATCCACCTTATTGCTAACTCCCAAATCCACCTAGACCATGTGACCCTGCCTTAACCCTTATGCACATAGCCCATGATGACACCCTTGCTACCTTGGACCATGAGCCTTAATGTGGCATATAGGTCATACACACTTGGTTGGCATGTGGGTGGTTGGAAGATACACTTGAAAGTGCACGGAGAAGTGGGGGTGGCAATCTTGAACAATGCACACCCAAAGGGGAGAGATGCGTGAGGAGAGGAGGGTTGAGGAAGGTAGGGCCTACCTCCCTTTTCACTTTCCAAGTGTCTCCTTAAACATGGCAACCATATTAATGTTTTATTTATTTTTAATTTGCTAGTCATGTCTTGTCTTACGTATGATGATTTTTATTTGACATTTTGGTTTATAAAAATGAAAGGGGATATATTGAGTTCACTTTCACATAATCCTCATGGTTCTTGTCATGATTACTTTATAATCATGTATTCAGGTGTTTCTTAGGAGTCTATCATATTGCAATTTTCTAATACTAGTGTTAGATTTGTTATCTCCTATATAAGGAATCCCTAGGAATATACCATTGAATATTTTAATGGACTATAATATGGGTTGAATGCATTTTTATTTCTCCATACAAAATCCAGAGAGTGAAATGCACTTACACAACCATTTGTTCAAGCTCACATATTTTAGTGTTTCCCTTTGCTTTTCTCATGTACACCCAATCTATTTTATTTTCCACTCAAGTATAATGTTAGGATCTTAAATTAAATGTTAAAGCTAACACTCTATTTAGTGGTTAAGAAGTGTATTATTTAGTTAGATATGAGAGCAATACTGAGATGATGCAAATTAGTTTAGGATGTAGATTTTGGAATTCCTATCTACATGAGTTTAGAGATCTATATAAGATGTGTAAATTACAATTTGACTAAGGGGATGATTAGCACATTTCAACACAAGTTCATTGTAACTATGGGCTTATTTACTTATTGGGTCAAATGCATTATGAATATCTTTCACAAAATCAAACATACTTGAATGTGTTTCCTCATGACATTACATGAATCTATATTGAAATAACATCAATTATACAATTACATGGTTTTCAATGACAAGGGGTACAATTGAATAACTTTTTCAAAGTGATTTCATGATGCATTACAACTACACCTATCAATGATAGTTCAATAACTCGCTTCATGGACATGGAAATATAATACTCAATGACATAAATGAAGGTTTCAACTTTCAAATGCATTACATAGCTGACATATCCCTTTCTTTCTACTATGCATTCATTCATTGTAACAACATGAATAAGATGGAGAGAGATTCTCCCAAAATGACAAGTTTTCTCCTTCAAGATGATCATTCCAAGATTTTCCATTGCTCCTTTAAGCACAGAATTTGTAAACACATAACAAAGAACAATAAGAACCATGGGTACTCTCCTCCCAACAATAGGGCTCCAAAGAGACCACCCTTGAGCTAGGGGAACCAGGCTCAAACTAGGTGTCACATACAATCTTGCAAATGCATATAGATTACATTGTGACACTTGAACAATCCCATCCCAAGGTATACTTCACAAAAATTCACAAATGGAACCATAAACATAGGGTGAAGATGTTCTTTCAAATAGGAGTTTTTCCATATCAAACCATATTTGCAATAAACAATTTTCATGCCCTTTCATGGGTTTCATAGATCAACAAATTATATGCCCTTTTGGGGCTTTCACAAACATCCTCCAAACACACTACCATTAGCTATAACTTCCTTGAAGCCCATACTCCATAAAATTCCTTTACCATACTTCCTTTATCACCCCCAAAGCAAGATATGAATGATTATGACATAAAATGGAGCCTATACTCCAAGGTTCTCAACTATATTTCAAGCCCAACTAACACCTTCAACCTAAACTTCTCTTCCCTTCCCAAAGGGTGAGTGAAGTCCTCACACCCATAAACAACATACATAACAAAATGGAGAAACAAGAGAAGATCAAATGCAACAACACATTTCATCTCAATACAAAATCTTCCTACAAGATGAGTCACCATTCAAACATTTAGATGAATGCTACATCACAATACAACACCATGAAATCTACATAAAATATGAATCTCACACTCCATGCTCATGAATGAAACACGATTATAAAGGTTTGAAGAAAAAATACTACATGGGCAAGAGGAAACCAACCTTGAATCATTTGCAATATGGTAATGAATGGTTGTAGAAGAGCTCCCTCCAAACTTCCAAATCCTAAGAGTCTCTAAAGTTAGAAATTGGTTAGACAACCCACTAATTTCATCCCAATTCCTATGAAAAGGATCCCAAAACCCTCACTATCTAAAAATGGTCATAACATAAGCTTCCTTTACTTACACCATTGTCTCTTTCTAAAAATGCAGCCTTGAACAACTAAAAGGTTGTGGAAGGAGTCATGTGACACCCCAAATTTCGAATTGCTTTGAAAGTGACTTGTTTGGAGGATTCCCATGGTCATCTAGGCCTACTAAAGGTTAAATTTAGACCCCCAATCCATACTACTATCATGTGAGCACTTATTTTTCACTAAAATAACCCCCTTGACCATTTTTTGATCTCTAAAAGTTATAGGGAAGTTGGAATTCGAATTTCCCCTAATGGAGACTTCTCCTAACATTCTTGCATGAGAGGTTAACCTAGGTATTACATTGGGTTAGGTTTAGGTTAGATTACTCTTGCCCAAAACCCTAAATGACAATTCATCTCCATATGGACAAGACAAGTGTCAAGTGACACACAAAGTCAACACATTACATTCATATTGACTTGTTTATGATCCCACATGAATTTAAACTATTACACACATACAATTCACATTTACAAAACAAAACACATTCCAACGAGGTTTGAATCTTTTCCACTGATTCAACCTTGGCTATGTCATGTTCACATGGGGATTGAACCTTGATTCCTCGATAAATCCCATGGTTAAATTCATGCACACTAAACTTGAGCATTGGTAGTGCAAGAAAATCATAGAGCAATATATAAATAAGTGTAATATATCACTATCAAATTCAACATTAGGCTTGCAGGTATGTGCAAGATCATGGTGTGCCAAAAAGTGACAATGTGAAAAAATTAGAGTTTGAAGACATCTAAAAGCACTTCAAAATCCACTCTAACTTTTTTTCACCTATCTAGGTACCAAATCTGGAAGGTAAGGCCGAGCCTCATTGGATATCCTATATTATTAGATATGTGATAATTAGCGTAATAATATTATAACAATATTATTAAATGGAGCGCACGGGGAAGGATTTTCAGCACATAGGGAAAGGTTTCGAGGGCATGTGCAGGAGCAAGGAATTCGAGTGTAACAGGTCTCGAAAAACTAGTTATGATCTTGTTTTCCAGGAACCCTCTTCCATATTGTCATCCACACCTTTTGTTCAACCAGCTCAGGATCATGATTTCAATTATATCTTCTCTGCTACACTAGTCGTGCAGCCAGTCGATCCCAAATCTAATCCTTTTCTGCTTCAGAGATGTTCTTTCAGAGATAGTAATTCAAATAGGGTTTTAAATACTTCCCATAAGTCAATCTTCGAAGGGAAAGTAGTTGTTCAACCTGCAAAACCATTTTTCCTTAACCCTAGATTTCATGATCGTCGATTATCGATGACATCTCAATATCTAGTGGTGGCTAAATCTAGGCTCTCTCCCTATTTTGAAAAGGGAAAATCTTCTCATTATCGACAGGAGCCTCACTTTTCAAATTCTCTTCGACAGGATAATCCTTTGCCCAACAATCCTTCAACGGCTTGTTCATTTCAGCGGCATATTAATTCAGATAAGGTGCATCATAAATCTGCATTTGCTCAAAGGAATCATATTAGGAAGAAGTTCAAAAAATAGCCAGTATTTGATATTTGTCAAGGTGCCCCTCTTGGCCATTTTGTTCAAATACAAACTATTCAGATCCAAAATGGTTTGGCTCGACAGAAGCTATATTCTAAATTTGATAGAGCCCCCCTTAAACCAAATAAGATCTGGAGGAAAAAAGATTAGGGTAAGATAGGTCAAGGTTATATACAAGTCACACATAAATCTACTTTTTAGTATAACAGTCAAAAGAAATCCCAGAATAATGTGGATCAAAATTTGGATCAAGATCTGCACTCTTCCCACCAACAGGTGCATGTCACTTTTCCAAACCAAATGTTAGAAAATTCGATGTCCACTCTTCAACAGAAAGCTCTCATTGGTAAGTTTTCCTCTGATTCATTACCTTTTTTAGATATTAAAAATTGGACTTTCAACCTCTGGTCTGGACTTATAGATATTTTTTATCATGATTCCGAATCCAATTTCTTTATTGCTATCTTTAATTTGAAAGGAGAAAGAGATGTTGTAAATAGGCAAAAGGGTTGGTTTTGTCAAGGTGTTGGATTATACACTATGTTGTGGATACAAAATTTTAATCCCAAAGATATCCATATCCAATTTTTTCCATATTGGATTTCTTTTCCTTCTTTGCCATTGGAGTACCGTGATCCTGAGATTTTGGAAATCATAGCTAACAAGTTGGGAATTTTTCTAAAACATGATTTGATTCCGTATGAATGCCCTCATTTGGAAGATAGGGTGTGCTTATTGAGTAGCAAATATTTTCCTCAATCTATAGTTCTCATATCCAAATGGGGAAAATGGACACAATCAGTTAAGATGCAGGATTCTTCTGTGGTTCTAAAATCACAAGATAATCTTGGTCATTTCAGTTGTATGTGCCAATCTGTTCAAGATAATGTGTTACAAGTCTATCTAGACCATTTTTTAGATCCTAAGGCTTGTTCTATGACAATTTTAGTGAAGAATAACATCTCTAACATAGTTATCATGCAAAAGGTTCTAGATTATCCAACAAATAACTCTATTCATGAAGAGAATACACTTGCAGCTCAAGTTTTGTCAGACTCATTCCTAGTCTTTCTCCATCAGTTTCTTTGGATCTTTGCTTTTCTCAAGAGTGTGTGCTGCAATAGTAAATTCCTCATGTTGGAATATGCCCCTTGTGTGTGATCAAATTTGTACCCACTGAAAAATCCTCATCAAAGTGTATCTGCAATGCCTTTCAATTTGATCACCTTTTAGAACATAAGTTTTCCACTATCAATATTAAGGTAGCCCATATGGTGTCTTTCCATTTATCCTTCTCTTATCATATTGACTTTTATTTGTGATCAAATTTTATCTGAGATTACTACCTCTATCATTTTTGATATTGAAAAAGAAGAAGGCTTGCAGGATGAGGACTATAAATCACCTTTGATTGATAATCTACTTCAAGAATTTTAGTTTTGGAACAATTTGATTCCTAATCAGATGTTTAACAAACTGACAGTTATTAAACATTCTAACAATCAGATAGTTCTTAAAAAAATTTCTCAAGATTCTGATGTAGGAATTATCAATTTGGTGGTTGGAGACTCCATGGGTTTGGATTCCAATATTTATCAACTAGTGCAGAAATCTACGATTTTGCCTCCTCTACATTCTCAGTTTCAAGATTCTCCCGTGCAAGATAATTTTAAAGTTCGACCTTTATCTATCTTGCAGACACCGTCTACAATAACTCCTCCTTCTAAATTACCAAAGGCTAGAGGTAGACAAAAGGGCTCCAAAATTAAGAAAGAAATCACTACAGGTATTCAAACTACATTGGATGATAGTTTTACTATTGTTAGAAGATCGACAAGGAGAACTAGGTGTTCTCCTTGTCATCAATGAAGATCATCTCATGGAATGTCAGAGGCTTAAATGCCTCTAACAAGAGACAAAGAATCAGACAAGTTATTGATTCTTTGCAGGCAAATATTATTTTATTACAAGAAACCAAGTTGACTCAAAATAATTTTGATAAAATCATTGCATCTTGGAAAAATGGAAAACATTTCATATGTAAGGTTTGGGTGCTTTTGGAGGCTTAGCAGTCTTTTGGAATCCTCTCACAATTAACTCTTAGCTTCTTAGACAAGAAAGTAATTGGCAGTTGATCCAAATAACTGCATTTGAGATTTCTTTTATCCTGATTAATGTATATGGGCCTACATCAACCTTGGAGAAAGCTTGTTTGTGGGAGTCTATCACACATTCCCTTCAACTGCTAGATCAGTAGCAAGTAGTTATTGGTGGTGATTTCAATGCTCTATTAGATCAATCAAAAAAAACTGGTGGAATTACCCCCCCATTAAAAACTATTCAAGATTTTAATGCTTTTGTGGACAATAATAATTTGATGGATGTTAATCCAAATAATGGAGTTTTTACTTGGACTAAAAAGAGATCTGGTTTTCCAAATATTGCTACTCGTCTAGATAGATTTCTCCTATCTAAAGATTGGCAGCTGAGTTGTTCAAATATTTCATCAGACATTCTTACTTTTCCAAGATCTGATCATTTTCCTATTTCGTTAAATCTCAATTGTAATAACAATTGTTCTGATCAATGCTTTCATTCTTCTTTCAAATTTGAAAGCATGTGGCTCAGACATCCAAGTTTCTTACACAATATTCAACAATGGTGGAATGAAGTTCCTTTAGAAGGACAAAAAATGCATCACTTTGCAATGAAATTGAAACATATCAAGTCTCAAATTCGTATTTGGAACCAAAAAGTTTTCAAAATTGTGTTTCATCAAAAGGTCATAGTCAAAGATCAACTTCAAGAAGTTTATAATCAAATTATCCAAGAGGGCATGAATGAAGAAACACATTCTCTCCAAAAGAATTTGTAGGAACAATGGGAGGAATTGTGTTCTAGAGAAGAGATGTATTGGAGACAAAAATCTCGAGAATTATGGCTTCAGGATGGGGATAGAAATACTCAATTTTTTCACAACTCAACCAAGCAAAAAAGAACTAACAATACAATTTTTCATATCAAAGATGCCTCTGGTACCCTCTTGACTAATGAAAATTTTATCAGGAATGAAGGCGTTAAATTTTTCAAGAATCTTCTTGGTCCTGATGTTTCCCCCTCCCCTTCTGCATCATAGGTTGATGAACTCCTTGATTCCATTCCTACAATGGTTTCTGATCAGAATAATGATATTCTGATGGCTCCTTTTACTATTCAACAAATACATAAATTTTTCTTTGCTTTTCTACTTGACAAAACTCCTGGACTAGATGGTTTCTCTGCACTGTTTTATCAAAGTTGTTGGCAAATAATTGGTTGGGATTTATGGGCAGTTGTGGAAGAATCTAGAAAGTCTAAATCTATGTTGAAATATTTTAATACTACAAATATTTCTATCATTCCAAAATTGAGGGTCCCCAAAACTTTTATGAATTTTAGACCAATATCCTTATGCAACTTATCCTATAAGATTATTACCAAAGCCATATATCTTAGGTTTCAACATCTTATTCCACGTATTATTTCCCTAGAGCAAGGTGGATTTGTGTCGGGCAGGGAAACCATGGAAGGGGCTCTTGTGGCTCATGAAGTTCTTCATTCTATTAATTCAAACAAGACTTCAAGTTTTGTCATCAAAATGGATATGATGAAAGCATATGATAGAGTTTGTTGGAAATTCTTACTGCAAGTACTTGCCAAAATGGGCTTTTCAAAAAATTGGTGCAAATGGATTAAGGCTTGTATTTTGGGAGTTTGGTTTTCATTGATCATTAATGGGAAGCCTGAACATTTTTTTTCCTTCTACTCAAGGGATTCGACAAGGGGACCCTTTATCTCCAGTTCTGTTTATTATTATGGGTAAAGCTTTCAGTAGGACCATCTCACATCAACATTTGCTTAATAAATGGAAAGGAGTTCTCATTTTAGGTACAAACATATCCACTACACATTCTCTTTTTGTAGATGATACTCTTTTTTTTGGCTTATCAAATGTATAGGAGGCTCACCAAATTTTTTATACACTTGACCTTTACTCAGCAGTGTCTGGTCAGATGGTTAATGCTCAGAAATCCAAGATTTACTTTTTCAATACTGTCAAATTAGTTTCTGACAAAGTTAAATAGGTCTTTGGTTTTTTAGAAGATTTCTTACCTTCAGTCTATTTGGGCATTCCTTTTTTCATGGGTTCAAATAAGTCTTCGTATTGGTCTTCAGTTATTCAACATATCCAGAGTCGTATTGCATCTTGGAAAGTTAGATGATTGTCATTGGCGGGAAGAATTTTGTTGATTAAATCAGTTTTAGCTACTATCCCTAACTATTTTATTGTTGTCCTTAAGATTCCATCCAAAGTACTAGTTACAATTCAAAAATTGATCAAAGGTTTCCTTTGGTTGGGTAACTTGGATGATTCTCAAAAGATTTCACTTGTCTCATTGCAAGATATGTCACACACTCCTAATGTCGGAGGGGCTGGAGTCCATGATCTTTCATTTAGAAATAAGGCATTTGATGGGAAACTGATTTGGCACATGTATTATAAGTCTCAATCCACATGGTGAAAAAAAAAATTCAAAAAAA
Organism: Cupressus sempervirens; assembly: GCA_028749045.1. Classification (NCBI taxonomy): domain Eukaryota; kingdom Viridiplantae; phylum Streptophyta; class Pinopsida; order Cupressales; family Cupressaceae; genus Cupressus; species Cupressus sempervirens. Next base: position 630,237,862 of record CM053783.1, read on the forward strand.
ATATCTAGATAACAATGATCCTTCTAGAGTCTTAACGATTTATAATCCTCCAAAAAGTTTGGTTGTTTGGGACTTTATGATAGCCTCGCACAAAATCATAATTGACTATATTTCCTGGGAAGTTAACAATGGACTTAGTATTAACTTTTGGAATGATTCCTAGAATGGTCAAATTCCCTTATCTAAAAGTGGGATTTCTTTGAATATTATTCATGTTGTAGAAATTCATTAGGGGACCTAGTTGAATCAATATGTGGAATATGTTTCTAAATTTTCAAATAAAATAGTTTGGAAAGACCCAAATAAGTTGCCTCTTTCATTTCAGGAAATTAACCAATTTCAAAATGTTCTGAATTCAAGATCAGTCTACTTTTTTGATGTCCAAGATCGAATTTTTTGGGCTCCAGCTAAGGATGGTAAATATTCAGTGAAAGAGGGATACAAAATTCTACAACACAATGATTTGAATAAACCTATGTCTAGAGCTTTTTCATTTTGTTGGAATTTAGTAGTTCTACCTAAAGCAGGTTTTTTTGCATGGCTGGCATTAAAACACAAGATTTTAACTAGTGACAGACTGAATAGACTACAAATTGCTAAGCCGTTTAAATGTGTTCTTTGTAAGGAACAGGACGAAACCATGGATCATTTGTTTGTTTCTTGTTCATTTTCTTATCAATGTTGGTGCTTTATTTTGAGCAAGCTTAAGTATTCTACTTTCTTGGCTAACAATCTTTGGGATCTATTTCAAGCCTGGCCAATTCTTTATCAAAAATCATTGTTTGCAAACCTATGGAAATGTGTTCCAGACTTGGTAGTTTGGGCTATTTGGTGGGAAAGAAATAAATGTATCTTTAGAAAGGAATCCCTTCCATTAGATATTGTCTTATATGGTATTGAAAGGTCTATCTTGGAAGTGACTAGTTCCAATTTGAAAAGGACTAAATTTAATCCGATTGTGACTCATTGGGATTCACAGCTTGTCTAAGAATGGAAAATTTTATTTATCCCTAATGGGTGGAAGATTAGTCCATCACTAGCTCAGATCTTACTCACGAAGAATAGTTGGAGACCTCCATCTTCTGGTTTTTGGAAGCTAAGTTTTGATGGTGCTTCTAGAGGTAATCTTGGTCCTTTGGGTTTTGGGGTTTGTATTCAAAATTCCTTTGGTAAGGTTGTAGCAATTAGTGTATCTCCTCTACCTATTGACACAAAAAATATTGCTGAGGCCCATGCTTTGTTGGCTGGTCTCTTATTAGCTAAACAAGGCTATTTTAATAAGCTTCATATTGAAGGGGATTCTTCGGTTATCATTGATGCTTGTACTCATAGACACATTTTATCCTGGAAACTAAAGTATGTTCTCAATCAAATCTAGAGACTCCTTGATGAATGTTTAGAAGTTTGTCTCTTGCATACTTATCATGAAGGGAATAAAGTTGCAAATTTTTTTATCAAATTTGGGATGTGATGGGGTTAATGTTTCCACTTTTCATTCTCTACCTTTTATTGAGCAACATAAGGTCTTAAAAAATCTTAGTCATGATGACATGGTGGCAGCTGATAGTAGTATTGTTTGAGATGAGCAAGTTATCTTAAGATGCCAAGTAATTTTTTTTCATGTGCTAAGCTATGCATCATTCTTCAGGAGCTGAGCTCCTTAGTAATTTTCATTGTGAGCCGAGCTTAGTCAATTTTTCAGCTGCTGAGCTCTTCATACTACAGGTGCCGAGTTTTGTTTAAGATGAGCAAGTTTTCTTAAGAAGCTGAGTAATTTTGTTTTAGGTGTCGAGCTATGCATCATCCTTCAGGTGCTGAGCTCCTTAGTATTTTTCATTGTGAGCCGAGCTCGGTCAATTTTTTAGATGCCGAGCTCTTTACGCAATACGTGCCAAGTTATTTTGTAGTGCTGAGAGTACATGATCTTTTAGGTGCCAAGTTGGTATACTAATAACTAGTGTTGAGTTCTTCAAGCTTTAGGTGCTGAGTTCTTCAGTAGTGTCGAGTAATCTGGATCCTTTTGGGGCTAAGTTGGCATAAAAGTAATTAGTGCCAAGTTGCTAAGTCTTTATTCAGATGCTGAGTCTTTGAGTGTCTCTAATGCCAAGTTATGCTTATCAGATGCTGAGTTACCCTGTTTATAAGTTGATGTCCTATGCAAATGAATTTAATGTCACATGCTTTTATTCGGAGCATTTACACCAATATGACTTTCAAAGTTCTTTTTGCAGGATCCAAATCTTTTATTATCTGATGATATTCAATTTTGAAGTCATGTTGGTCGATTGCTTCATGTGAACAAATCCAAATATTTAAGGAGTAATGTTTGTAGTACTATTTAAAGGCAGGATTAGGATGTCACTGGAGAGATTAAATGACAAGTTGCAATTTGATTATTTACTAAGACTCTTTGCATCATCTTGAAAAATATTTGCAAAGGCTTAATTAGGCAAATACAGTCTGTAAGCTGAGATTGTGTTGAAAAATGAATTCTGGGTGGGATACTAATTTGGTTTGCACAACATGTCATATGCAACATCATTTAGTTATGCCAAAAAAAAATTGGATTTGGCTACAGCTGGCATTAGATGAAGTTGTGCTTCCTAGGCATATAATGGATGAGGTGCTGTGTCAAATGTTCACTTTGAACTCACACTCGATCAGTTCAACCATTCGATGCATCATTGGTGAGGAGCTTCTCTGTCCCTCGCCACTTGTGTTTTTATATCCCTCCCTGGTCATATCTATTTTTCTTTCCAATGCCATGGACCTTCTACAATCTCTGGAGTTACTTCAAGGATTGGCTCGTAAGGTAATTCTGCCACTTTTCTTACTGGATTATAAGTTTGAGATGGCCATGTAGAAATATGACTTATGGAATGGTATGGCTTTGGTTGGTGGTCTATTTTCACATTTTCAAATTCTGCAAAAGCATGAATTTTATATTGTTTTTGAGGCAATGAAGAAAACCATAGATAACGGCAATATTAATTATTTGAAACAATCTTTGCCTTTTGATCCATGATTATTGGGTGAGTGGGTGGTGGAAAGAATCCTATCAATTGGAATGGCCATGAATTACTTGCTATCGAATCCTATTGCTTCATCCCCCACTCAGCCGAATGCATTGGTAGTAACTCCACAACCACTGGAACATAATCTTTGGGATTCTATCAATGTGCTAAACTCTGATTTAGATTGGCTAGTTCATAATTCAATTTCATGATTTGGCTACGAAATTCCCTTTGTTGGTCTCTGGCACCTCTGTTCGTGTTCTTACAGATTGGGCAGAATTGCAAAGCATTGTTTTAAGGGTTCATCTCAGAAATTACCCTTCTTTCAATTTGGGGTATCTCTTATGTTACTGCTCTAAATCTATTTGTTGCCAAACTTATTGTATCTATATTATGTAGAAGTTTAGAGTGGGCTATCTTTAGATGGGTGATAACCCTTTGTAATTTTTTGCTATTAATATATACATACATGTAAACTTTAGGAACAATGCTAGGTTTTCTTCACTGATTCTTTCCTAGTTGACCTCGTTGAATCAGATTAATAAATATTATAGTGGCTTGCCACTTTTTCTTTTTAAGAAAAATATTATAACAATATAATAAGTATAATTATTATACTATAATATAATAATATTATTATTATATTATAATCGTATAATATTATACTATAATAATAATATTATAATGTGTTATAGTATAATAATATATTATATTATAATAATATAATATAATATTGAATATTATAATATATAGTAATGTAATATAATATAATATAATATAATATAATATAAGATATAATATAATGTAATATAGTATAAAAATATATATAATATAATAATAATAAGGTAATATATTATAATATAATATATAAAAAAGTATAATATATTATAAATTATAATAATATAATATAATACATTATAATAATATAATATAATAATTATATAATAATATATTATATTATAATAATATAATATAATATTTTATATTATAATATATAGCAATGTAATATAATATGTATAAAATATAATATAACAAAAAAAATGTAAGATATTATATGTTACAATTAATATATAATATTGCGAGCATATCGGATATTCAATACTTTCGCATAACATAAAAATAAAAACATAGACCGGTGGGCCCTCTTATTACATTAATTTGGGGCCAGTATTGCAAGAGTAATCGGATATACGATTCAAGATCGAATATCAGATATTAAGGCATGTTTTTTTTTTTCCAACTCATTTTTAACCTAAATTCAATAGATTTTAGGATGATTTTGTTTGTTTTAGTTGAATCTAGGGTTTTTTTGAAAAAAATGGTTAAAATTAAGATTTTTTTAAAAATATATATTATGTTTTGCAATTCAATAAGAATGGTTGATCAGAATGATGACACTGAGGCAGAAAATGATATTCCTTGTAACCCTTCACCAAATGATCTAGTACCCCCACAAAACTATCCACCAAATGATCCTCTACCCTCTTAAAACCCTCCTCGAATCGCGGGTTTGATATATGAAAATCTCACTAAGTTGAGAGGTTTGCATAGAACATATAATAATGTACCCGCATTGGCTCCTATGTTATCCATGTTAAACACCATAGTGGATAACATCGAAACCCTTACAAACCAACAAAATTCCACTCTTCATTGGCATGATGAAATGCATGAGATGTTTGATGATGGTTTGGATTATGATGAGGTTGTGGCCCTCAACATAAGCAAAGACAATTTGGCTAGCCTTTTTGTGAACTCAAAAATGGGTTTACCTGTTGACCCAAAAAAATCCAAACTATCAATTAAATGGTGCACAAATGATGCCATACATGCAAACTTTTGGGATCGTTGGTGGATGGTCTTTGATATCCCTCCACATGGAAATTTAGACATACCATTTCATTTCCTTAGAAAGTTATATGTAGAATTTTTGTTGAAACTTAAAGTGAACTATTGGAGCATAAAACCCAACATGGGTGTAGGACTAAGAGCTCCTCAGGATAGACCCTCTTCCTAGCGAAAGAAAGTTGGCACTTTTGTCACCTCCACTAATATCTTCCCCCCTCCTCGAGTGCAGCATCTAGATATTATGACCTAGCTCTCAGACCATCAAAGCCATTCATAAGCTGGGTAGCCTAATGATATCTTAGGCTAGGTCATTTTGGCCTCCTCATGCTGATGATGTTGGTGCTAGTTCATCATCGGCTAGCTCATCACATGTTTCTGTGCCTCACACTTGCATTACATGCAAGAATATTTGCCTAGGTCCCATAGCTAATCTTCCTGAGTATCATTTTGTATTAGATGAGGATACACCAAACACACACACAGAGGCTATAGACCCTGATGCGAGAGAGGAGGGGAATGCAGAGGCATAGAATCCTTCAGTTTTAGTACCTGTATATATTTTTTTGTTATGACATATGTGATTTAAAGTTAATTTTTATAATAAAGTAATTTTAATTTTTAAGCCATATTAACTTTTATATGTATGTGATCTTCATTCATGTTTAGTTGATGACCGAGGAGGAGCTCAGATAGATTGATGATGCCACGCTCTTGGTCATTTCATTTGGCCTTGAGACATCTATGGTACATTATGTTGTGTTCACTTTTTTTTTTTCTATTTGATATTGTAGCATATATGGTTGCTAATCTTTCTTTTATCTTGCAGGTACCACCTGTCCTGGGGGGACAAAGTGTGGGGGGTGAGCCAACATGCATTGAAATAGGAAAGGTAATTAGGTGCTTTCTATTTGATTAAATATTGATGCATTCTTGTAAAATTTTTGGGGTAATCCCATTTAATTAAATTCTTTATTGTATATAGGGTGTGGCTACTAGTGATGAGACTATACAAATTCTGCACCGTAGACCATCAGGGATTTCCATTTGCACTGAGAGCCCCATTGTATGTATAAGTATCATTTATTTTTTATTATCCTTATCCTCATAAATAAATTCAAAACTGATTTCTGAGATATTAACAACTACTATTGTGTATCTCATAGCAGACTCCTAGTGCAAATGAGGTTCGATGCGAGAGTTATGTAGATTTGATGATGCGGCCACTCTCTCCTGAGGAGGAGCCTACAATAGTAAGTTGTAGTTTGAATTCATGACTAAATATTATATAATTTTAGCATGCTATGAATTATAATATTATAGCTTAAATTGTAGATTCATCTAACAAATGTATTTGAACATATACAACCCACAATTAGAGAGGTACTAGCATTGTTGAGGGCATACGAGAGAACTCCTGACTAGTATAGGAGGTCAACGAGAGAGGTATTTATTGTGAAATTTTGATAGTATAAATCTTCATTACAAAAAATATCATTATGAATTTGAGTAATTTAATGTTAGATACAAATAATCATATAAATTTAGCAGTCTAACTTTGGGTTTTCCTTTTTTGTTTATATAGGAGGCATCTGATCCACCTAGTGTAGTGAAGAGGCTACATTTTGATCATCCACCAGAACCCTAGGATAGTATAGTTGTCATAGGATGTATCATGAGATATTTTGAGATGGCATATGTCACATTGTATATAGAAACATTGATATTATACACATTCTGATGGCATGATCAGCCACATTTTGTGTATGGATCTATGTATTTTGATATATATTTGAGTACTTTGTCTATGGATACATGATCTTTGATATATATTTATGTAAAATTTTGTCTATGGATACATGTATTTTGATATATATTTTTTTCATTTATGTGCACAATGATATACATATTAATTTAGTATCTAGTATTGTTCGATTTATCGTGGATCATGTGTATTGTTCATGTTTATGGAATATCATTAATTTTGATTATGTTTGTTATATTTGATTCAAATAAAATAATTTTTTAATAACATTTTAACAACCTTTATTATCAAATTTGGATGCAATGTATAATTTGAAGTGCTATCATGACATAAACACACTTGTTAACCTCCTACACAAGGTTCAGGTAACCCCAAATTTGATTTTAAACTCCACCTTCAACCTTGAAACTAACTCTTGGCTTCAAATCTAATCTCAACATAGTTAAGGACTCCATTCCTCAACCATGGATTCTATTCCCAACCATCAAGTCATTCATATATTCATAATCTTTGATAACTAGCACTTCACTTTGTTACTATCCTCATACTACAACTTTTAAATTTCAACATAACTTAAAAATATCTCAACTTAAGAGACTTGATTGGATAGTTCATTGATATCCCTCATGAGCTTTTAGTTATTTTAGGCCTCAGCATCACTATCTTGTAGCATTCAATAGTTCATTGATAGCCCTCACGAGCTCTGAGTTATGACCCTCAGAATATCAACCTCGAAATGCACTTAGAGCACCTTAGAGACTCCTCGATATGGAGTGGTCGTGGATGATGGATGATCTATGTGGCTAGAACAAGGGTGTCACTAAGCTTCACTCACCCACCTATAGCTAATGGCACTAACAATTCAATGCCAAGATCAGCGGTTTCAAAGTTACATTGTGGTGCACCTATGAATTGAGGCACACTGCGAGTTTTGCCATCGAGTGAGATCATTATACTGAATCCAAATGGAATGTGATCTCTCAAAAATGAGATAAGTTATTTTAGGTCTCTACATCATCATCTTGTAGTATTTAATAGTTCATCAATAGCCCTCATGAGCTTTGAGTTATGACCCTCAAAAGATTGACCTCGAAACGGACTTAGAGCACCTTGGAGACTCCTTGATATAGGTGGCTACAAATAATGAATCATCTCCATGGCTAGAAAAAAGGTGTGACTAGGGTTCACCCACCCATCCAAAGCTAATGGCACTAATAATTTGATGCCAAGATCAGTGATTTTAAAGTTACATTGTGGTGCACCTATGAATTGAGGCACACTGTGAGTTTTGGCATTGAGAAAGATCATTGTGTCAAATCCAAATGAAATGTGATCTCTCAAAAATGAGATAGATTATTTTAGGCCTCAACATCATTGTCTTGTAGCATTTGATAGTTCATCGATAGCCCTCACGAGCTCCAAGTTATGACCCTTAGAAGATCGACGTTGAAACACACTTAGAGCACCTTGGAGACTCCTCTGTATGGGGTGGCTACGGATGATGGATGGTCTCTATGGCTAGAAAAAGGGTGTCATTAGGGTTCACCCATCCACTCAGAGCTAATGGCACTAACTATTTGATGCCAAGATTAGTGGTTTCAAAGTTACGCTGTGGTACACCTATGAACTGAGGCACATTGCCAGTTTTGGCATCAAGTGAGATTGCTTTACTGAATCCAAATGGAATGTGATCTCTTGAAAATGAGATAGATTATTTTAGGTCTCAGCATCACTTTCTTTTAACATTCAACAATTCATTGATAGCCCTCATGAGCTCCGAGTTATGACTCTCAAAAGATTGACCTCGAAATGCACTTAGAGCACCTCGGAGACTCCTTAGTATGGGGTGGCCGTGAATGATGGATGGTCTCCATGACTAGAAAAAGGATGTCACTAGGGTTCACCCACCCACCTGGAGCTAATGGTGCTAATGATTTGATGCCAAGATCAATAGTTTCAAAGTTACGCTATGGTGCACCTATGAATTGAGCCACATAGTGAGTTTTGGCATCGAGTGAGATTGTTGTGTCAAATCCAAATGGAATGTGATCTCTCAAAAATGAGATAGGTTATTTTAGGTCTCAACATCACTATCCTATAGCATTCAATAGTTCATCAATAGCCCTCATGAGCTCTAAGTTATGACCCTCAGAATATTGACCTCGAAATGCACTTAGAGCACCTTGGAGACTCCTCGATACAGGATGGCCACAGACAATGGATGGTCTCCATGGCTAGAAAAAGGGTGTGACTAGGGTTCACCCACCCACCCAGAGCTGATGGTGCTGATGATTCGATGCCAAGATCAGTAGTTTCAAAGTTACGTTGTGGTGCACCTATGAACTGATACACACTACGAGCTTTGGCATCGAGTGAGATCATTGTGCTAAATCCAAATAGAATGTGATCTCTCAAAAAGAGATAGGTTATTTTAGGTCTTAGCATCATTGTCTTGTAGCATTTAATAGTTCATCGATAGCCCTCATGAGCTCAAAGTTATGACCCTTGGAAGATTGACCTCGAAATGCACTTAGAGCACCTTGGAGAGTCCTCGGTATGAGGTGGCTGTGGATGATGGATGGTCTCCATGGCTAGAAAAAGGGTGTGACTAGGGTTCACCCACCCATTTGGAGCTAATGGCACTAATGATTCAATGCCAAGATCAGAGGTTTCAAAGTTACACTATGGTGCACCTATGAACTAAGGCACACTTCGAGTTTTGGCATCGAGCGAGATCACTATGCTAAATCCAAATAGAATGTGATCTCTAAAAAATGAGATAATTTATTTTAGGTCTTAGAATCACCATCCTATAGCATTCAATAGTTCAGCGATAGCCCTCACGAGCTCCGAGTTATGACCCTCATCGACCTTGAAATGCACTTAGAGCACCTTGGAGACTCCTCAGCACGGGGTGGCCATGGATGATGTATGGTCTCCTTGGCCAGAACAAGGGTGTGACTAGGGTTCACCCATCCACCTAGAGCTAATGGAATTGACAATTCGATGCCAAGATTAGCAGTTCAAAGTTACGCTGTGGTGCACCTATGAACTGAGGCACACTATGAGTTTTGGCATCGAGCAAGATCGTTGTGCTGAATGCAAACGGAATGTGATCTCTCAAAAATGAGATAGGTTATTTTAGGCCTTAGCATCAACATCTTGTAGCATTCAATAGTTCATTGATAGCCCTTATTAGCTCCAAGTTATGACCCTCAGAAGATTGACCTCGAAATGCACTTAGAGCACCTTGGAGACTCCTTGGTATGGGGTGGCTATGGATGATGGATGGTCTTTGTGGCCAAAAAAAGGATGTCACTAGGGTTCACCCACTCACCCATAGCTAATGGCACTAATTATTTGAACAGTTCTAGCCGTTAGGAGTTAGATTTTGAAAAGTTGTCAAGAAAATTGCAAAAGTTGCTAAGCAACTTTTTGCAATTTTTGCAATTTTTGTGCTAAGACAAGGTTTATTGCAAATTTGTTTGCAAATGGACTCTACAAACTCCTAGGGACCTTAATAATGTTCTAAATATCTATACTTACCTAAAAAACATGGAATTTATGAAAAATCCACTTTATCAGACCAATTGATGGCCAAGGCTTATAGTTGCACCATGGGGTCTTGTGTCTATTACAAATGTGGATGGTCACAGGGAGATCATTAGATCTATCCATAGACCTTATTACATCAAGAAAAGAAAAATTATTAGGTGCTTTGCACTAGTGTTCCATGTATTGATGTTATAAAAAAGTGTATAGAATGGTTAGTGATTCTGCATACCTCATGTATGTGTTACCTGATTTATTTATTTTTGATGAGATGTGGTTGGTATGTGAACGATTAACAAGCTTTCTTAGCATGAGAATTTTTGGATAACCAATCCATTTTCCTACTAATTTAAATGGGTGTGACTAAGGGCTCAACATGTTTGGGTGATATTGAATCCACATGGAAATCACTTGCTCTTTTGGAGATGCTAAAGAGTGTATGCAAAGGGACTAGCATTCTTTAATATTATAGAATTTCATTTTTGTGCATTTTTATGGATATGCATTTGGAAAAATGTCATGCATTCTTGAAAATTCTTTTTATTAGATGTAGTAGGTATGTGGATGATCAACAACCTTGTATTTCATTAATGTTATTGGACTAAGAACCAATTTTCCTCTCAGTTGGAAGGGTGGGCCTAAGGGTCCAACACTAATGGGTGATGTTGAACCACCTTGGTAATGCTTAGTTCATTTGGGGAGGCTTGAGATTGCATGCAAAGGGATTCTTTTTTATTTACACAATATTAGCATCATAAAATCACCTTTTTTTTCAATGCCTCATTGCAAATGAGTATTCAAACTTATTGACACCTTCCCCAAATTGGTTTTTAAGAAATCAAGTATTCTAATTGTTCATCTGTACTTTCTAGATTTTTCTTATTTGATTAGTTTGATAAAAATAGTTTTAATAATCATAATGTCAGCTCTATGTCAAATAAGAAAAAAGCCAAACTTGTAATAAGATATCCGTAAGCAATTATCTTTCATATAGTTATAAATGCTCTTAAAATTGTCCTTATAGACTTGTATCACATGCAAATATGATTTGCAAGAACTTGTTCAATATCTTCCTATTATAATTCCTTACAAAGAACCTACCAAAATACAAATTAGAATGTGCAACAAATTTAACCTGTCTTTTTCATTATTACAAAAACCATATACAAAAAGAGTTTACATTTTACATCATAATACATCATAAATCTTAGGAATTCTCCCCAACATCCCCCCCCCCCCCCCCCCCCACCAACTCTGAATGATGTACCTACATTCCAATATCATAAAAAAATTATTAACTTATTGTATTAAACAAGATAATCATTAGTTCATTGAATCATTATGAAGAAAACAACATAAGAAGTAAATATACCTAGTGGAGTCTTCCAATAGGGTCCTCTCTCTATTTTAGGGTCTCCAATAGGGCTTCATGATTAGCATTAGCAATAGTAAAAAGTTCTTTTACTTTTGGTCTTCTTTGATGCTTCAACAACTTTACATTTGTTGCTATAATAAGATGCAAATATATGAGAATTATTTTGTGCTTCTAATAGTCTTCAAATGCAGGAATTTTGTTCCTCCTAAGCATGTATGTCTGTAGCCATGTTCCATTGACAACCACTGAACTAGTAGGATATGTGAATCCATCATCATCTGTGATCAGTTGTGCAAGTTTTTTTTTACCTCTTACACAACGTGCCAACCAATAATCAGATTTCTCATCATTCCCCTGTGGTGCAACCAATGCAAAGATGTGTCCTAGCTGAAGTAGATTTGACAGATGGTTATGCTCAAGTGAACTTTCCATGTCATCATTTCTGATAGAGGGTATGATAGAAAATGGAGTAAGATAATGTGGAGCCCATGTTTCCACCCACTCACTTGACTCACAATGATCTCAATCACATTGAAAACAACTAGGACAAAAGAAAGCTAGCTATCATATCCAAATGATCCATGTACTAGAATCAAAGCTCTAGAATGAATGATTTTTTTATGAGTCTCTCACTGTAGCACAATCTGATCTATCAGCTATAGACCCTTCCTCAACCAACCAAAATAACCTACATACCATTGAATCAAGAGTCCCCCCTATGATAATGCTAAACTACACCAATCAACAAAGCTACAAGAATCAAGAAGCTCTACTACTAAAATCTTCAGTTGCTCCTTAACTAGAGCTCTCTTCACACATGCCCTTGCTCCATCATGTTCCCCTTTTCCATGGCTAGACTCAAAAAAACTCCAAATATGAGGCACCCCTCCCTCTATGTGCATCCTACACAACTAATAAAACATGTGAGCATTCTTGAATTGACCTGTATAGTTATCTGACCAAATGATATGTCTATCCATAGCAATTTTATGCTCATGTAACAAATCAAAATAATTCTTCAAACAATGTTGCACAAACTGATGAGAGTGAGATCTATTATCACTCATATAAAAATGATACTCTCTAATAATCTTCTAATTATCTTCCACACTATCAGGGGAATGTCTATATGTTATATGAATGAAAATAGCAATCTGATGGAGTTGTAATACTGAGATTGTGTCTCATTTTGAGGTTGAAATGTGTAGTTCTTAGCAAAATCAACAACTTATATAATAGTGCCAATGGTAAAAGTCTCCTTACACATTCTAAATTGTTGATCCAACCACTGAGACCTATGACTATGTCTTGCATACTTGTAAAAAAGATTTGCCTTGAAATCTGAAATAAAACTAGCCACACTGATATCTTTTCCAACCAATTCACATTTAGAGCTCTCACCCCCACTCTTCAATATGTATTTCACTATTTCATATACCTTTTTTTCACTATGGTCTTTCCAAGATCTTGTACACATGCCTCATGGAAACATGTGACAAACTTGGATAAGCCACCACATTCTAAACACTTCTCATTTAAGCAAGTATTTCTATAAAAGCAACAACCATCAACTCTACGACATAAAAGTTGATCTAGCAAGTCTCTTGATGATTTTGGAAGCCCACTAGCACCATAATCCTCCAACATTTCTTTATTATGCAAAGTAGAATGGATGGAGCGTAATAGTTCCTGGTGCATAGAAAACTTAACATGATATTTACAACAAGATGTATTTCAAATTTTGAGCAGCACACAATAAAATGGCTTCAAAGATTCAAAAGCCCTTTGTGATATATGAAGACTTGGATGAATCTCTCTAAATTGTTTGAACAACATAGTTTGACTTACCTCCAAATAGTGTTTAGGATGTGGTGTGCAGTCTCTAATGCTAATTCTCAACTTTAACATGTCTTTAGCATTGGGTGATACTTGTGAGCTAGACTACCAAAATTGTGTAGTTTCTTCCTTCACATCATTAGATAGCTTCAGATCAAAATGAGGAAGTCTCTCACCAAATTCCCATGTTTCATTTTGAAGAGGATCATCAATTTTCTCTCGTCGACTAAGTGCTCTTCTCAAAGTAGTACGATTTAGATTCAAATCAATACAAGTTTGTCTCATATATCTACCCTTTCTCAAATGATGACTTACCAAAGAGGTTGTAATAACCCTTTGAGCATCTTTTTTATCCTTCTCCTTGCTATTTTTCCCAATGCTATTGAGAGCACTAAAAAAATTCTTCACAATAATGGCATTTCTTTACAACTTTTTATTTGGAATCTTCAAATAAGTCTCATCTTTTTCATTTGGAAAGCATAGGTCTCATCTTTTGCATCTTTAATAAGTGCATGAAAAGATGACATTGCTCTACCACTGTCTTGTTGCCAAAAAACATCTTATATAGTCTTGAAGCCCATAAACTAATGGTTCTTTATTATTTTTTTCCTTCCAAACTAGTAATAATCATTTCATCAATTTCAATTATCCATTTTTGATGTTTTAGAACCTTCATGTCAATTATAATTAGGAGATATGTAAGGTTCTTGTGCATTAGGTTCCTGTGCATTGTCATGTTTGAGATGGTCAATTATGCAATTTGCATTATGACCTGCTAGCATTTCATCCTCAAAATTTTCATTCTTTAAATTTTCAATTCTGACATTATTGTTTTCAATAGGTACATTTTCATTCCCCAACTGTACATATTCATTATTTGACTCTATGACTTCACTTTCGACTAATTCATTGTCAACTTGACTGATATTTAACATACCTTGTCTTTTTCTTCGGTCTTCCATTTTGTCCCTTTCCTTATATGTTGCAATGTCTTCATTGGATACCTTCCTTTTGCATTTAGCCTTTCAATGACTACTGCTCCCCATTCAAATGACAATATTGGACACCTAGGGTTATATTTTAAAACTTTTTTCGATTGGTTGGGCCCCAAAATGTGACTTTTCATGAAACCTGTGAAATAACACATCAAAAAGTGATGTTGTTGGGTTTGCAGGGACAAGCAATATGTTGGGAAATGATGCCATTAATATCGGATATCCGATTTGAAATCAAATATATGATATAAAATTAGATATCCGATTCCAAATTAGACATCTGATATGTCCACTAAAATATTTTGGAGGGAAACCCAAATATGTGAGTTATAGTATGTGACTTTTCAATTATTTTAGTTATATTACTATGTAAAGATATATTATAATATATTATATATATAATAACATTATGTAAAGATAAAACATATAATCAATAAATATATAATAATATATTATGTTATTCTTATTATAATCTATAAATATAATATATATTATTATATTATATTATTATTATTTTTCCTATATATTTGTAAAATATAATAACGTAATATATATTATATATATATGTGTGTGTGTAAGTTATTAATATGTATTATTATTATCTATAATATATTATTATTATTATGACCTATGTTACTAATATATCATAATATATTATGTTATTAGTATTATAATCTATAATATATATATATATATATATATATATATGTCGAAGGGGGTCATGGAATGAGCTATGACCCCCTTCAACCCATTACATGACGACATATGTTCCTAGGGGTCCTAGGACCCCTAGGAACATATAAGAATGCTTCTTATAGGTTGAAGGGGATCATAGGGTGACCTATGAACCCCTTTGACTATTAGAATGCTTCATCTAGGTCGAAGGGGGTCATAGGTCAACCTATGACCCCTTTCGACCCATTACATGATGACATATGTCCCTAGGACCCATAGTGACATATTAGAATGCTTCATATGGGTTGAAGGGGGTCATAGGGTGACCTATGACCCCCTTCAACCCATTACATGATGACATATGTTCCTAGGGGTCCTAGGACCCCTAGGGACATATTAGAATGCTTCCTATGGTTCAAAGAGGGTCATAGGTTCAACTATGACCCACTTTGAGCCATTACATGATGACATATGCCCCTAGGGGTCCTACGACCTTTAGGGACATATTAGAATGTTTCTTATGGGTCAAAGCGGGTCATACGATGACCTATAACCCTCTTCAACCCATTACATGATGACATATGTCCCAAGGGATCCTAGGACCCCTAGGGACATATTAGAATGATTCATATGGGTTGAAGGGGGTCATAGGTCACCCTATGACCCACTTTGACCCATTACATGATGACATATGTCCCTAGGGATCCTAGGACCCCTAGGGACATATTAGAATGATTCATATGGGTTGAAGGGGCTCATAGGGTGACCTATGACCCACTTTGACCCATTACATGATGGCATATGTCCCTAGGGGTCTTAGGACCCCTAGGGACATATTAGAATTCTTTTTATGGGTTGAAAGGGGTCATAGGTTGACCTATGACCCACTTTGACCTATTAAATGATGACATATGTCCCTAGGGGTCCTAGGACCCCTAGGCACATGTTAGAATCTTTCATATGGGTTGAAGGGGGTCATTGGGTGACCTATGAGCCCCTTCAACCCATTACATGATGACATATGTTCCTAGTGGTACTAGGAACCCTAGGGACATATTAGAATGCTCCCTTTGGGTCAAAGGGGGTCATAGGGTGACCTATGACCACTTTCAACCCATTACTTGATGACATATGTCCCTAGGGGTCTTAGGACCCCAAGGGACATATTAGAATACTTCGTATGGGTCGAAGGAAGTCATAGGTCCTTTGACCCATTACATGACAACATATGTCCCTAGGGGTCCTAGGACCCCTAGGGACATATTAGAATCCTTCCTATAGGTCGAAGGGGGTGATAGGTCCTTCGACCTATTACATGATGACATATGTCCCTAGGGGTCCTAGGACCCATAGGGACATATTAGAATCATTCCTATGGGTCGAAGGGGGTCATAGGTTGACCTATGACCCCGTTCGACCCATTACATGATGACATATGTCCCTAGTGGTTGTAGGACCCCTAGGGACATATTAAAATCCTTCATATGGGTTGAAGGGGGTCATATGTTGACCTATGACCCCCTTCGACCCATTACATGATGACATATGTCGCTAGGTGTCCTAGGACCCCAAGGGACATATTAGAATGCTTCCTATGGGTTGAAGGGGGTCATAGGTTGACCTATGACCCCCTTCGACCCATTACATGATGACATATGCCCTTAGGGTTCCTAGGACCCCTAGGGTTCCTATAGGTCGAAGAGGGTCATAGGTCAACCTATGACCCCCTTTGACCCATTACATGACAACATATGCATGTAGGGGTCTTAGAACCCCTAGGGACATATTAGAATGCTTCCTATCAGTCGAAGGGGCTCATAGGTTGACCTATGACCCACTTCGACCCATTACATGATGAAATATGTCCTTAGGGGTCCTATGAGCCTTAGGGACATATTAGAATGCTTCTAATGGGTCAAAGGCTTCGACCCATTACATGATGAGAATTCTTCTTATGGGTCGAAGGGGGTCATGGGGTGACTAATGACGCCCTTCAACCCATTACATGATGACATATGTCCCTAGGGGTCCTACGACCCCTAGGGACATATTTGAATGCTTCATATGAGTTGAAGGGGGTCATAGGGTGACCTCACCCTATGACCCCCTTCCACCCATTACATGATGACATATGTCCCTTCGACCCATTAGATGAGGACATATGTCCCTAGGGGTTCTAGGACCTCTAGGGACATATGAGAATGCTTCTTATGGGTTGAAGTGGGTGATAGGTTGACCTATGAACCCCTTCAGCCCATTACATGATGACATATGTCTCTAGGGGTCCTAGGACCCCTAGCTACATATTAGAATCCTTCCTTTGGGTTAAAGGGGGTCATAGGCTAACTTATGACCCCCTTCGACCCATTACATGATGACATGTGTCCCTAGGGGTTCTAGGACTGCTAGGGACATATTAGAATGCTTCGTGTAGGTCGAAGGGGGTCATAGGTTGACCTATGATCCCTTTCGACCCATTACATGATGACATGTGTCCCTAGGGGTCCTAGGACCTCGAGGGACATACTAGGATGCTTCCTTTGGGTCGAAGGGGGTCATAGGTTGACATATGACCCCCTTCGACACATTACATGATAACATATGTGTCTAGGGGTCCTAGGACCCCTAGGGACATATTATAATCCTTCCTATGGGTTGAAGGGGCTAATAGGTTGCCCCATGACCCTCATCGACCCATTACATGATGACATAAGTCCTTAGGGGTCCTAGGACCTCTATGGACATATTAGAATGCTTCCTATAGGTCAAAGGGGGTCATAGGTTGACCTATGATCCCCTTCGACCCGTTACATGATGACATATGTCCCTAGAGGTGCTAGGACCCCTAGGGACATATTAGAATGCTTCCTATGGGTCGAAGGGGGTCATGTGTTTTTCTCACTGCTATATTTATTTGTTAATCCTAAGTCTTATGGCCTGCAGGTCTGTTTCTATCATGCCATGCATTTGTCATTCACATTTTCACATTGGCTTTGCTAACATCATAATTATCTTGCCACTTATCATATATTGGTCTCATGGTGCTTTTTCGTTGATTAAAGATCAACAAGATCTGATGCCCCTTTCACTCTCACATGGAAAGATAGTCAATTTTAAATCATGTAAATATGCAAGATAATTCCATGTATCTTAACTTTACTTGTGATCGGATAGACATGTTCTTTGTTATGATTGATTAAGTGTCTACAATTTCTGCCAAGTGATGGTTCTTAACTACAGATCTTAACTGCAATTTGAATCTGATGGTTCTTGCATTCTTACATCAAACCAAGATGATTTATTAACCAAATCAAAAATGTGAGATTACTACACATGCCTTTGAGATTACTACAAAAATGTGTCATTGCTTGGACCCACCTTGTTTGAAGACTTTTCTCATTGGTTTGAGGTTTTGAGAATCTCTGTGATATTTTGCCACGTTGACAAGATTGGTGTGTGTTTGATACATGCCAGTGGGACCGAAAGCTAGAAAAGAGTTAAACTAGCACTTACACCAAAACAAGAAAAGAGGATGTATTTTTGTCCTTCATTTTGTAAAATTTTATTTATTTAAGTTTTGAGTAAAATAAATATTGAATTATTTTCCTTTTTTTTTTCCATGTCTTTATATTACAAAAAAACATATATTCATTTAGTTGCTTGTTTAATTATACATAATCTAATAGATAACTTTAAAGAGTTAGGCATGCAATCCGCTATATACATTTTTTAATTAACATGAGATTTTAAATAGTTAAATATTCATGTTTCACTTTGTTCAACTATATCTCTCAAATCAAGCTTTGAAAAAGACTAATGATAAAGTACACAAAAGGAATATTTTTTATTACACAATTTAGAGTTTACTATCTTCTTGAAATTAAATTCTTTATTTCGAATTTTCTTTACTATGATTTATTATTTATATTTCAAGATCTCATTTATCATATCAATAATTTGTACAAGTTTTTATGTATATGGATGTATCTATATTCTTCTTTATTATGAATTTATCTATAAAATTGTTGTAAACAAGAAAAATATATAACTAAAAATTGACATTATGCATCATTGTATATAATTAATGCAATATATTGATATTCAATCCTCACTATGATAATCAATAATAATCCTCACTATAATAATCAATAATCTTAACATATCCAAACCTTCAAATTTTTATTTATTGTAAAATATGTAAATCAAAGTATTTTACAAGAATTTGAAATCATATTATAAAACTTATAAATTGTTATTAATAATGTTAAAAAGTAATTATTAAGATTTTTTTAAAATTATTTTTTATATAATATGAAATTTGTATAACTTATTTTAAATACATAAACTAAAACAAAAATACAAATACTTAATATAATATAAAACTATATATTATAAACAGTTAATATAATAAATTAAATTTTTTTTTTTTTTTAAACATATATCAAAAAAATAGCATCCATAACATATATATAACATTTCCTAAGTATTGAACATGGTTTCTATCTTCTAATTTGATGTCCTTTCCTACAAGGAATCATAATTATTTGTTCTTTTAGTTGTCAAAATTTTATATCTTATTGTGTTTGCTAGTTCACGCCCATTATTTTGTATATGATTTTTTTTAGAGTGATATGAAATGGATTCGGTACATTAATATATTCCCTTATCATTTTTTTGCATGGGAAATACTCTACAGAGTGGTATGAAATGGATTTGGTACATTATATTCCCTTATCGTTTGTGTGGCAAATACTCTATGTGTTGTTTGGTAAATTCCTCCACAAATTTCAATCACTATGTGATCATCCAAGGTGGAAATTGAATCATAAGACATAATCAAAACTAGCCAAATGAAACCAAAACTAGAAAAATGGTGGTTTTATTGCATAAGACAGGTATTTGAGGCATCCACACATGAGCACCCTTGTAAGTAAAGCCTATCGGCTAATAAAGGAAAGATACAATAGATGTCGCATTCTTGCAATGAAAGATTCTTGAAAGATGAGTAATGCGACAATGTGAAATTTGGACACGTGTACATGGTCGCCCATCTTGCTTTGAATTTTCAATGGGTTCATTCTTGTTTCTAATTGGTAGGAATTGTGGACCATGTTTCCAAGTAGGATTTCAATTCTAGTCAGAGTTATTCCAAACCATTGATCCTATGGTGGGTGAAGATCTATGATTGTGTTCTAAAATGATAAAATTTGCACAAACTAACCATTTTTTTCCATAAATATAAATTTATTAAACATGCTTTACAGTTATGTGGAATTTTTGTGATATGATTTAAAGATTTTCCTTTCTATTTTAAATCATAAAAACATTGATCCAACATCTCAAAGCTCTACAAATCATAATTGTGAAGAAAGTGGAGAAGTTGTGAAGTTTTTTGTGCAAAAGTTTAAGTAAGTAATCTCACATAGTTTAAGGTTGCTAGGTAATCAAGATTTTCAAACATTTCTGCTAGGGATTTCAAATCCTAAGGTTTTTTAGTGTGGGTTAGGATTTGATGAAATAGGCGCTTCAAGAAGGTTTACTCTTGGCATATTATATATATAAGTATATATAAGCTACTAGCAGTCACCACACACCATGGAAGACATTTTTGAAGATTTTGGATGATGGCAAACATTTTTGAAGAGTGGGTTTAACCATGGAGGGAACTCCATAGTTAAGCGTGCTCTAGTTGGAGTAGTACTAGGATGGGTGACCTCCTAGGAAGTTTCGATGCTTCACCTCTATGAGCATCACTTAAATCCAATGAGTGCTAAGTGTTCCAATTATTCCAATGAGAGATGGATTCATGTATGAATCACTACTCATGATATATGGATCAATGAATTTGACTCAAAAACTACATAGTTAAATTCTGATAGAAATATCACAATTTTATATATATATATATATATATATATATATATATATATATTAAATTCATTAATTTTTTAATATTTAAAAAATAGTTCTAATAATTATTATTTTTAAATAGATCAATTTTTTATAATTCTATTGTGGATATGGTTACAGTTAGGCTTAGAGTTCAGAGTGCAATTATTAGTTCTATTTTTGTAAGGTTAGTATCAAAGTATTCTTTAGATATTTTAAAAATATAAAGTATATGTAGTAATTTAGTTGCATAATTTGAACACATGACTGGTTTTCTTCAATTTAGTATAATTTTAGTAATTTATTCAACATTGAATTATGTATACCTTTAATTTATATGTTGTATGCTTAGACTTAGGAACATGGTTATGGATAGGGACACAAATAGGCTTAGTAAAAGGGTTCCTCATTAGAAGTAGGGTTATAGTTAGATTTAGCATTAGGAATATGGCTAAGGGAACAATTAGACTTAGAGTGAGGGTTAGGGTTAGGAGTCGGGTGAGATTAATTTTAAAACAATAATTAGTATTATTATGTTTACAACTATAGTTAAATATTATTATGGTTAGGGTTATAATTATGATTTTGTGTTAGGATTAGGGTTAGTATTATAATATAGTTAATCTATGTTCATATTAAGGTATACATGCATATGGTTAAGCTTATAGGGGAGGTTAGTATTTTATTACCGAACCCCCCCTCTCTCTCTAGATGTTCTACCTAATATCTATAGATAGTTTTCTTTCCCTCTCTTACTCCTTCCCCACTCTATCTCAATCTCTCATTCCCTCCCTTATCCCTTTCCTCTTCTTATATATGCCCCCTAATCTCTCTCTCTCTCTCTCTCTCTCTCTCTCTCTCTCTCTCTCTCTCTCACACACACACACACACACACACACACACACACACACACACACACACACACCTTGCTTAGATCTTTCCATCATATCCCTCTCTGCACCTATCTCTAAGCTCTCTCTCTATTAAAAACACAATAGGATCCCTTGTCTATTTCTCAAGATATGCCAACTACTCTCTCTCTCTCTCTCTCTCTCTCTATATATATATATATATATATATATATATATATATAGACACACACACACACACACACACACACACACACACAAACACACTCACCCTAATCTCTCTCCCTCTTATTTTATCCCTTCCCGTATCTCTCTCTCAACATCTCCCTCCCTCCACTATCCATTACCTCTCTCTCTATATATACCACCTAATCACCCTCTCTCTACTCCTATCTCCAAGTTCTATTTCTAGTAAAAATATAATAGGGTCCCTTACCTCTCTCTCTCTCTCTCTCTCTCTCTCTCTCTCTCTCTCTCTCTCTCTCTCTCTCTCTCTCTCTCTCTTCCATTAATTAGATTTGGTGTTAACATCATGGTTAAATTTTAGTTAGGATTTGAGTTTAGGTTTCCTTTCATACGTATTTTATAATAGTTTTTTCTTATATTAAAACTTGAATAAAATGTATAAGAGTTGAGAAATTTATATAGTTGAAAATTTTAGCAAACAAATTTTTAATAAAATGAAGGTATTTTATTACTAAATGAAATTTGATTTTTTTAAACTTAGAATTACTAAATTTTATTAATGATGAAATTTTTAATTAAATTTTTAATAAATTAATATGTTAAGAAAAGAGATTTTGGTTTTATAATTTGAACTTATAGAAAATATATAAGATCATTAATATTATTTCTAATTTTTTTATTTTTGAAAAAAAAACATACTTTCTTCTTATAATATTTGGAGAAATAATTCAATTACATTGATTTAACATTTTGCATAAGAGAGATGAAAGAAATGGTGAATAACAAGTATCCAAATTTTAGAGTAGATTTTTTGAAAGTTGTTTCTAGGTTTAAAAATCTGCATCAATGTTGAATTACATATGAAACATTGTGTACTTATGCATCAAAAAAAGCACATTGTAGAACTAAATTAATGCTCATTGATCTCCTAGATTTGACATGGTAAGAAGACACTGACAAATATTATGAAATTTGATTCTACCCTTAGCAATTACTTGAAGTTCTTTGTATTTGACAAATGTATTTTGTGAAGATCGAACCTAGTATTAAAAATTAAGTAAGGAAGATTCAAATTGGAAACATCTGTATGTATTTTAAGGTGTCACTATCATATTATTTTGAAAAACAACCTAAGACAAAAAATTTAAAAAATCAAAGTTTGGGCATGCCATCAACAACTTCCTCTTTGGAGTTAATAAAATTATATGAGAAATTTTGCATGATAGAGTGACACCTATGTTATTCCATCTTATGGAGCATGAAGAATGTAGTCCCAAAAAAACCCAAATTCATAGAGTTATAACAATGTCTAAGGAATATAAAATTAACGACAATGTCTATATTGAAATCTCCATGAGGTCGGCCTTCAATATTCAAAGATCAATTTGGATTAATTTTATATTTCCCTTATTTTCAGTAATATCTCACTCATGCATCTCCATTGAGATGGATTCATTACCAATGCATGTTGCAATGCTAGTGAATTTTTCTATACCTTTCATTGTAGAGGTTAAGATGTCATCAGGGAAAACATATTTCCTTACATTATAATTATTTTTTCTTCAAATCTAGATGATGCATCCTTTAAAAATAATAGTAGGATGGTATTTTTGCATATGCTTCCATGGGAATGTAGCCTGATGTCTGCTTGTTACATTTGTTACTTTCAACTAAAATCATTAGAAAATAATTCAGACCAAGGAATCCCTGTAGTGCCTTGAGTTGGACATACAATTTAAATGCATTCTAGATGGTCTTCTAGAAGAATATCTCAGTCTCGACTCAAACATCAATCCCTTAGGCCCCATTTGGTTGGGGAAGATAAATTTGCACCATAACCAGGTTATCTTATAACCAAGTTTTCGAAAACTTGGTTTTGTGGTTTGGAAAGCTAATGGCCTGTTTGGTTGACACAAAAGATGAATATACCGTGGACCCCACAATATTATTAAAAAAACTGTCATAAAATTCAAAACCTGGTTTTAATTTCGAATTCTACCTTTTTGTTGGAAGAAACTTCTTCCAATTTTTGACCAAAATTGGAAGATGAAATTGAAAACCAGGTTATGATTTTAACCGACCAAACACCAAAGTTTTTTTGCAAAATCTAGTTTTACCCCTGATAACCTGATTTTGGCCCTCATCTTCCAGCAACCAAACAAAGCCTTAGGGTTGGATATGTTGCGAAAAAATTGGGCATCCCTCAAGCTCTCTTCTCGACGTAGTCTGTTGCAAAAAATCCAACAACATAAAATCATAATGGAAAAGAAGAAATAATGTGAGAGAAGGTAAGGCTTCTATACTACCATTAAAGAATCTACTAACTTATCTTAAATGAAAATAATAATAATTCAATTATAACTAAATGTGAAGATTTCATAACTGAACTAAATCTCCTTCAAAAAAGCATACATTTAAACTAGGTTTTGTCTTAATCAACATATCTACAAATGACATGATTAATTATTGTTATTAAATAATGAGGCATTGGGTAGTATCCTTGTGCATAAGAGTGGGGTGTTTATGTTTCAAAGGATTCTTGATATCCATATGTTATTCTCAACTTTCTATTTGTAATTGTAGGAATTTGAATCAATTCTTCAAAGCTACATATGAATTTTAAATTGTCAATGATTTTTTATTTTTTATTTTAATCAATTGTAACTGTTAGAGCATATGAAGAGCTTCTTTTTTGTTTACATGACGTATTCTATTGCTAAGATTTGTTGCTGCCATTGTATGTGCCTCTCAACATAATGATAAAATCTTCACAAACTAACCATTTTTTTCCATAAATATAAATTTATTAATCAAGCTTTAAAGTAAGGTGAAATTTTTGTGAGATGGTTTAAAGATTTTCCTTTCTATTTTAAATCATAAAATCATTGTGAAGAAAGTGGAGAAGTTGTGAAGTTTTCTATCCAAAAATTCAAGTAACCTTGCCTAGTTTAAGGTTGCTAGGAAATCAAGATTTTCAAATATTTGTGGTAGGGTTTAAAAGTTTGTGAGATGTTATTGTTCAACTAAGCTTGTATAATTATGGAAACCCTAGTCATTAGATTTTATTGTTCAACTAAGATTGTAGAATTATGGAAACCCTAGTCATGATGTCTAGTAGTGCTAAAAATCTTAGATAGTTGCCAATATCTCCAAAATCTATTGCAAGAATATTCTAGAAAATTGAATTATGATGATTGAAACCTATTTGATGATATTCTTGACAAGTTTCATTGGTCATCTATAGAGAAATTCTCCTATGCATAGTTAGCCAAATAGGGAAATGATAGGTGTGCTAATTTGACGGATAAATATGATAGGATGTGGAATTGCTATATATATCCACTCTGTTATTAGAAATTTTGAGACAATGGTATGGTCGATCGGATATGGATAATCCCTTATGGGATGTATGGCACTAGGATTTCGAAAATTAGTTGTACCCACTTTTTAATTGGACATTGTTGTGTTATTAAAATTGGTTGAGAGATATGATCCTATCACCAAGGACATCAGGGATTTAGAGGGTGAAGAATAAATAAAGATCAATGCTAATGAAATCAAACATTATTTTGACCTAAATGATCCATTATCTAATTTAGAGGAAATTGACCTAGAAAAGTTCAGAAATACAAATGCGTATACCTCTCTTCCAGTTGTGAAGAGTTTTTATTGCAAATTTGGAGACAATTGATGGGTTAAAATACACTACGAAGGATTTAAAGAAGGGACCTTATGAGGTAGAAAAATTTGAGTATATTTTTTATAATAATACATCTCTATGTAAAAATTTAGGGAGATCAACAATGGACATTTTACCAAAGATCTGTTGTTGATGTCCATCCAAATCTAGACCTCTAACAATGTTGTAATCTTTGATTGCCTTATGTACTTGGAAAAGAAGATGAATGAAGTGTTGGCATTGCTACACAATAGATATCCTACTAAGTTTCAATGGTTTGCCTTGCTAATGGATATGGTATTATACAAAAATATCACACATTTTAGAGACATTATGGAGTTATGTTTGTAGAAGGAAGGTGAAAGTTTACCAGTCCAATTGTGGTCTATAGTCATGTCTCAAAATTGGGGAAAGGGAAACTATATCATGTTTGACAATAAGATTTCCCATGCATAAAATTTGAGATTGATGACATCTATCGAGATATTTCTTTGGCCTTCTATTCAATTTATGAGGTCACTTGATGTGAAATATACACCTTTGATTTCCCACGACAGGGGAGGTACCATCCCTTACCCAACTAACGCTATTATTAGATTATATGGTTTTATGAGTGTTCCTTTGCTTATGACTTTCCATGTTCCATTAATATTAGGATTTATGAAGAAATTGGGGGAAATTTAGGAGAAATACTTGCTACCTAGGAACAAAAAGGGTTGCCTCTTTCTTGAACTAACTATTTTCCTTAATTTCTCCATGCTCAAAGGTCGATGGAAGAAGAATGGAGAAATACTTGAACCATATGGAATGGGGGTTGGTATATCTAGATTTAACAATGCAAAGGGTTTCTATCAAACAATGACAAGTAGGGTGAAATTGTCACCATGAAGTTCATATTTATTTCATTTCCTTGAGGACACAATCAAGAATGTACTAAATCTCAAGGAACAAGATTAGAAGAGGAGGTTTTGGATTTCTTACAAGAAGTTTCTTGATGAAATTCATCAACATGACCCAAAGTATGATTCTCTTGGTTACATTGATCCCATAGCTAAGAAAATGAAAACTCTTTTTGATAATTTTGTAGAAGCATATGCTACATTAAGGGAAAAGTTAGGAAGGCTTAAGAATGAAAATATTGTATTTGCAAAATATTTTGAGAGTCTTGTGTTAGTAGGAATGTTGGTGATACTACATTGGGGGATTATCCTAAGGATTGTAGAGTATTGACACTTTGCATTCATGACTATGTTTGTCATTGATTTCAACATAGTAGTAAGTCTATGAAGATTGCCAAAGTAGCAAACATAGATCTTAGTGTCATGAACAATTCTTTGAGTATTTGTTGATGCATAGTTATGCAGATGTTCTACATTGTGTCCTGATGACATGGTTAAGTGCATAGAGTCTAATTCAAAGACATAGAACAATTATTAATGATTTACAGATAGGAGTATAGAAACAGAGTATTGGGAAAGTAGTTCTTGATGTTTGTTTGCTATCTTACATCTAAGATGCAATAAAGAGATGTACAGTTAGCAAGTGACAGAGGACAATCTTCTAGTGATGTTAGCAAGTGCGCAAGCCCTAGTATCACATGTGTGAAGTTCTATATAGACTGTGAGCTGATAGTGCTATTGTAACTATGAAATAATTAATTATCTTATTATAATTAATTGGGAAAGCCTTGAGGTGAACTCAAGTAATTACTTTGAAGATATGGTATAAAGGAAAGATGTTTTCCTTGTTTTTAAAGTGTGCAATGTGAATTGTTGATCAAGGAAGTGTGAAAAGGAGAAGAGTGTTTGAGGAATGCATGGAAGAGATCCAATGGATTATTGGATGGGAGTTTGGGATCTGGTTACAAGATCTGAAGGAGAAGAAGTCTGACTAATAGGAAAGAGAAAGAGGAAGGAACTACATTTCACATCTATTATTCTACAAGGAATAATACATGGATCATTTTGGATAGTGGGTTCATTGGTCTTTCCTTGAAGCTATTTGGGTAGTGGGTTTAGCTATCTTCCACAGCTCCTAACAATGTTGGCACAATTCCTAATAGGGATTCAAACTCTCCTAATAGGGACTCATGTGTACTGAATGTATTCATAGACTCCTAATAGGGTCCATCCTCTAACAAGGAATATTTATATTGGTACATCATCTTGTGGGTACCATCCCCACAAGGTTTTTCTCTTTGATCAAGGGTTTCCATAGTTAACATATACTGTGTTATTGTGTATGAGAAACTTGTTGTGGTTACTCATTATATTACTCATATGGTTAATTTGTTTTAAGGTTTATAATTGTGATAATAGTTGGATAATTAATTCACCCCTCCCCCTAGTTATATTGGTGGACTATATATTCTAACAATTGGTATTAGAGTAGTAGATCCTTGAAGGTAAAGCTTAATAGCTTTGGGAGATCCATGGAAAATCTTTTTTGAAAGGATAGTTCTAGATTTGATGGGGCCAACTATGATAGTTGGAGGAAGAAGATGAATATCATCTGTTATGTATGGGTCCAAGTTAGTAGATTTTGACAAAGAATGAGAAGACCATTGTGAAAGAAGAAAAGGCTGAAGAATGTAGTGAAGAAGAGAGAGATCTATTCATGTGTAACAAGCAAGAGAATCATTGCTATCATCCCTTCTTGAGAATGAGTACAGTCAGGTAAAGACATTTCAAACATCTCATGAAATTTGGAAAGCATTAGAATCTACTTTTGAAGGTGATACAGATGCATAGAGAATGAGATTATAGAATTGGATATGCGCATTTCAAGATGCTAAAATGATGGAAGATGAATATTTAAGAAACTTTATTGGTTGGATATCAAAAATTGTTGCAAGAATTCAGTCTCATGGTGGAACCAAAGAAGAAGATGATGTAGTGTGGAAGACCTTAAAATTTTTGACACCACCATTCAATCAAATAGCTCAGATGATCCAACTATTAATTTCTTGCACTAAGGATTTCACCAAGGAAACATTTCTTGGAAGTTTAGAAGTTGACGAAGTATATTTGAGATAATTTGGAGATTGAATGAGAGTGGAAATAGCTTTTAGTACCCTTAATATTTAACCTAATCTGACAAGGAGTGCAAGCACACATGGAGATTTTGTTAGTAGCAATAGATGTGATGAAGACAAGAAGATTAAGAAAGGTATAGCCCTTCTTGTGAGAAGAGAAAAATATGGTAAGAAAATCTTTAAATGTTGGACTTTTGATGAATTCGGTCATTATGCATCTAAATGTCCTAAAAGAGAGAAAAAGTATAAGGGAAAGTTCAAACCTAAGAAACCTTGAAATTATTTGTATGCAAATGAAGATGAGGAATCTAATAAGAGAGGTCAAAGTGAAAGTGACGATGAATTGGGATTTGTGGCTATCAAGGAAGATGATCTTGATAGAGAAATTAGAGAAGAAAGAGCTCTAGTTCCCCAAGTTGAAAAGAAATTTGATTGGATAATTGATAGTGGATGTTCACATCACATGAATGGTGATATGAATAATTTTGTTAAATTTAGGAATCATGATGGAGGTATTGTTAGAGTTGGTAATAGTGTAGCCTGTCATATAGAAGGAATTGGATCCATCACTCATGATGGTAAAACTAGCACTGATGATGTTTATTTTGTTGATGGACTCTTGCATAATTTGTTGAGTATTGAATAGTTGGTGGACAAGGGTTATCAGTTGTGATTCACTAAGAAGACTTGCATTATCAAAGATAGAGATGGTAAGTTGATTGGAATAGGCACAAGATCCAGAGGTAATGTATTTTAGTTGAATCCTACCGAAATGACATGTTTGGTAACTAAAATGGATAACAGTTGGTTGCG
Source organism: Cupressus sempervirens (assembly GCA_028749045.1). Classification (NCBI taxonomy): domain Eukaryota; kingdom Viridiplantae; phylum Streptophyta; class Pinopsida; order Cupressales; family Cupressaceae; genus Cupressus; species Cupressus sempervirens. The sequence continues at coordinate 630,267,389 of CM053783.1, forward strand.
GCATAGAAGATTTTGTCACATAAATTTTGACAATATTGTGAAGGTTAATAGCACATTTGCAGTTAGAGACTTGCATATGATAACAAAGACTACTAATATTGTTTGCAAATAATGTATTTTTGCTAAGGAGAAGAAATCATCATTTCCTAGCAAGAAGTTTACAACCACAGAGAAGATGGAGATAGTTTACATAGATCTAAGTGGTCCCTCAAGAATAAGAGGATTCTATGGTGAAAGGTATTTTATGATTTTTGTTGATGATTTCACTAGAATGATGTGGGTACATTTCTTAAAGAGAAGTCTAAATATTTTGAGAAGTTTAAGATGTTTAAGAATAGAGTTGAGAATGAATCTGGTGTTAAGATAAAGTGCTTGAGATCAGATAGAGGAGGAGAGTATACCTCTAGAGAGTTTAACATGTTTTGTGAAGAGAATGGAATCAAGAGACAACTATCTTCAATGAGAACACCTAACTAGAGTGGGATTGCTAAAAGAAGAAATAAATTAGTAATAAAGGAAAAAAGAGCAATTTTGTTTGAGAATGATGTTTCTAAGAAATTTTGGAGAGAAGCAGTCAATACAATAGTATATACTCTAAACAAAGTACAAATCAAAAAAGGTATGAGAAAGACACCTTATAAATTATGGCTTGGTCATTCACCATTAGTTAAGTATTTTAAAATATTTGGAAGCAAATGTTACATTAAGAGAGATGATTGCATTGGTAAGTTTGATCCAAGAAGTGATGAAGGTATTTTTCTTGGTTATTCATTGAAAAGCAAGGCATGCATATGTTTTAACTATAGAACCAAGACAACAGTTGAATGCACAAATATAAGGATTGATCAAAATTTTGGAACTAAGGAAAAGATGGTAGATTACAATTTTGATGAAGAAGAAGATAATTCTAGAATTGCTAATAATTATGTTGAGATAGTTTTGAGATTCACAATAATTTACATAATGATGTTGAGAAAAGAGGAGAATAGAGTTCTGGACTAAGAAATGAGGTAAGAGTTGAGATGAAAACTCCTAACTCTAGCATAAACATGACAAAGAATCACCCTCCCGAGAAGATAATTGGGACCAAAGAAAAATGTGTGATGAGAAGAAGCAAAATTAACGAGGAATTATGTTTGATTTATCAAGTAGAACCTAAGAGTGAAGATGAAGCATGTAAAGATGATCATTGGATTTAGGCAATGAAGGAAGAATTAGATTAGATTATGAAGAATGAAATATGGGAATTAGTTCCTAGGACCTAGACTTAAGGACAAGAATTTTGTTGGAACTAAATGGGCATTCAAAAACAAGATGAATGAGCAAGGAGAAGTTGTGAGAAACACAGCTAGACTTGTATGCAAAGGATATTCACAACAAGAAGGAATAGATTATGAGGAGACATATGCCCACATAGCCCAAATGAAAGTAGTGAGAATGTTCATGGCATATACAACTAACAAGAAGTTCAAAGTATATCAGATGGATGTTAAATGAACTTTCTTGAATGGAGAACTTGAAGAAGAAGTATATATTAAGTAGCCATAAGGATTCCCTTTGACAGAAGAAAAATATATCGTATGCAAACTAAAGAAAGCTCTATATGGTCTAAAGCAAGCAGCTAGAACTAGGTATGCAAGATTGGATAAGCATTTGGAAAAACATGGATTTGCTAAAGGTACATCAAATAGTAACTTGCATTTGAAAGGGATTGAGAATGGTTTGTTGATAATAGTAATATTTGTTGATGACATCATATTTGGAGGTAATGATGTAGCAAGCGATAAGTTTGCTGAACAAAGGAAGAATGAGTTTGGAATGAGCCTGATAAGAGAAATAAAGTTTTTCCCAAGATTACAGATTGTACAAAATAATGATAGCATTTTCATTTCACAAGCTAAGTACCTAAAAGACTTATTGAAAAGGTTTGGATTGGAAAGTTGTAAACCTGTTGGTACACCTATGATAACTGGTCACAAGTTATCTAATAAAGATGAGACACTTGTAGTAGAGAAGAAGAAGTACATATCTATGATTGGAGGTTTAAAATATCTTACTCACACTAGACTAGATATAGAAAATATAGTTGGGATTGTGGCTAGATTTCAAGTTGATCCTAAGAATTATCATTATGCAATAGTGAAAAGGATATTTAGATATTTGAAAAGAACATCAAACTATGGGATATAATATGATAGATCAAGGGATTTCACTCTATGTGTATATATTGATGTAGATTGGGCATGAAGTATGGATGATAGAAAGAGCACCAGTGGTGGAGCATTTTTCCTTGGAGGAAGATTGGTTTCTTCGCTAAGAAAGAAGCAAGACTATATTTTGCAGAGTATAGTTGAAGCAGAGTATATTGCAACATCAAATAATTGTAATCAATTTATGCGGATGAAGAAAATGTTAAAGGATATCAGGATTGATTTTGAAGAAACTGTTATCATATACCATGATAAGACAAGTACAGTGAGTATGTCTAAGAATCCAGTATTACATTCTAAGACTAAGCATATATCTATTAAGTATAAGGTGTTGAGAGAGAAAGGATCATAAAAAGAGATAATATTGGAGTATGTAAGTACCAAAGATCATATTGTAGATATCTTTATGAATTCTTTACTTCAAGATATATTTGAGTACTTGAGAGGTATGCTTGGGTTATGCCCCTGCCTAGTTTTGAATAAATGATGCAATAAGTGGATCAATCTAGTGGTATAGAGAACTATTGTTAGACTAGACTAAATGCTAATGTTTCTTATATGGGGGAGTATATGTTATGAGAAGAGTCATTAAGGACTCTTGGTATTTGGTTTTGAATAGTGTCTTTGGACACTCGAGCTAGTTAAAGACTTGGAGTAGTATATTAACAATCACTAATTAACAATTGGTATAATGGTACAATAAGACCTTTGACATTGATGTCAATAGGGGAGAATATGCATGAAAAACATCTCCTAAGTAATGGGGGAGAAGGACTCCTAAGTATGAATGAGAAGAACTTGTAGCTGAATGTAAAAGAGATATCTCTTTAGGGAGATTTAGAAAGATTCATGTAAGGGAAGCAAGAATATCTCCAAGAGATATGCACTTGATGTATTTTGAGTTGTTAAGTGCAAACAACTATTACCAATCCTAAAGAATAAGAAAAAGAAGAAGAAGAATAACATAGTAGTATTCAAAAAAATTTCAAATTTGATTGATGAAGAGGATTTCAAATAATGACAACAATAATAGCGTAGTAATGTTTGGTATTCTTGGAGCTTAGATATTTTTCATCTATGTTGCCATCAATGTAAAAGGGTGAGTTTGTTAGCATTAATGCTAATTATATGACATTGGGGGAGTATCCTAGGCATTGGAGAGTATTGACATGTTGCATTCATGACTGTGTTTGTCATTGATGTCAACATAGTAGTAAGTTTGTGAAGATTGCAAAAGTAGCAGACATAGATCTTAGTGGTATGGATAATGCTTTGATTTTATGGTGATGCATAGTTATGGACATGTTCTACACAATGTCCTACTAATGTGGTTAAGTGTGCAGAGTCTAAGTCAAAGACGTATGGAAGTTATTATTGATTTATAGAGAGCAATATAGAAATAGAGTTTTGGGAAAAAAGTTCCTAATGTTTGTTTGCTATCTTACATCTAAGATGAAATGAATAGATGTGCACTCAACAAGTGATAGAGGATATTCTTTTGGTCATGTCACCTAGTGTGCAAGCCCTAGTATCGCACGTGTGAAGTTTTGCATAGATTGTGAGTCAATAGTGCTATTGCAATTGTGAAATAATTAATTATCTTATTATAATCAATTGGGAAAGCCTCAAGCCTGACTCAAAGAATTATTTTGAAGATATAGTATAAAGGAAAGATGGTTTCCTTTTTTGTAAAGTGTGCAATGCAAATGTGATCAATGAAGTGCGAAAAGGAGAAGAATGTTTGAGGAATTAGTGTAAGTGATAAAAGGGATTATTGGATGTGATTTGCTGAAAATAGATTGATACAAGTATGATAAATGTGTTTCAATCATTATTTTGTCACTGATATCAAACTTTCTACTTGTTTGTAAAACAATTTCTTACATGATTTGAGTACTATAATTTGTTTGATTGATGAAGAGGATTTGATCAAATGAGGTAACAATAGCACCTAGAGGAAAGGTTGAGTTATGATATGGAAAAAGGAGTAGAAGGATCAATTAAGATAATGATATTATAGTGCATTACTAATATATTTAAGGTTGTAAAGGATGGTTGCATTGATTAAGTTTAGAAAAACAAGTTAAACAAAGTTTTTCTACCAAGCTTAACTAACTACATAGTAGGTGCCGAGAAAAGTTAGTGTAAGCTGAGAAGAAAATCAGTTGGAGCTGAGAAAAGTCAATTTCAATGTAAGCCGAGTGAAATAGTGTAAGTCAAGTAAAATTTAGTTGATACTGAGAACTAGTAAACTTTAGTTCATGCTGAGTGATTTGATAGAGGATGTCAAGCAACGTAGTATGTGCCCAGCATCAGAAGCTAGTTAATCCCGAGTGTCAATTTCAAAGTGAATTGAAGGAGAAGTTTGTAGAAGGGAATGAAATGAAATGATAGGTAGATCCATTGAATCCTACCTAATCTAACCTAACCCTAAAATGAAAAATGGAGGATGAACGACAAAAGATCTTAATTCTCTATTTATAGAGATGGCTAGTTAAAAGAAAAGGTTGTCATGTGCAAGAATCTTAGGAATATAAGGAGTTTAGGGTATTGCTTCATTCAGTGAACTAAGAGAAGAGACTACATTGGCAAGAAAAACAAGAATGCTTAAATGTATGGATTCTTGAAGAGTGAACAAGTTATTAGAGCTAAAGTGTGTGAAAGTCAAAAAAAAAGGAGGACTGAAATAAAGATTTGTAATCTACAAGTGTGTTATAAGTTGTTATTAGATCAAGCCTTGCTATTACTTTCTAATCATTATACCAATCTAGGATAAATACTTTGTATTAAGGTTGACCTAATAGTCATTTGTAAATCCTTTAACCAAGTGACATTCCAAGTGAATGATCTAAAGTCCTCTAACAAGGTTCACTCCTAACAGGGTGACTGATATCCTTTAACTAGGTCACATTTAATAGTGTGCACTTTATCGCTTAACAGGGTTGGCCTTTCATAGGGCATCACTTCATAAGAGTGAGAATGAGTAGCATGTTACTAGTGGGTTTTCCCAAATTGGGTTTTCAAGTTAAATCATTTTGTCAAATGTGTTATTGAATCTATTATGTTTCACTTTGTTTGTAAAGTTGATTTGATAGTAACTTACAAGTTTAAGTGATTGTATAATCTAATGGATACATGCATGATGAAAATGTTTTATGGACATGGGTTGACTATGCTATGAAAAGTTTTAATTGTACATCTGGACCTTGGATAATTTTTTTAGCCCCCCTACCCCCTCTCAGTTATTCTAAATAATTCCAACAATTGGTATCAGAGCCATCTTCTTAAGAGGACTAGTTTGAAGGTACTAGAAGCAAAAGATCAAGATGTCAAAAAGAGAGGTGCCCAAGCTTAATAGAGATAACTTTTTTGCATGGAAAAGTCTAATGAAGCTACACTTAGGAGGTCTTGGAGATCATACACAATCTACCATTGTTGTTGAGCATGTTGATCTTGCTAGAGTCTTAATTGTCAAAGATCTGAAAAAGAAGAAAGAACAAAACTAGGAAATGTTGGAGATTTCATCTACCCTAAGCTATGCTGAGTTTGATGATATCAAGGGTTGTGATAGTTCAAAGAAAATGTGGGATGCTCTATACACTATCTATGAAGGCAAAAAAAATGTTCTAAGAGCCAAAGCTAAAAGTCTTAGAGGTAAGTTTAATGATATGAGAATGCAAGAAGGTGAGAATATTACTTAATATTGCTCTAGGATAAAAGATTTTGTTAATGCAATAAGAGGAGCTACTGGTAAAATCACTGATGATACTATACTATGTAAAGTTTTGAGAACATTGTTGCCCATCACTATTAGAGTTTCTACAATACAAGAACTAAGATGTATGCTAGGGAATGATCTAACTCTTGAACGGATAGTAGGTAGGCTCACTAATTTTGAGCTATCCAATTTTTGTAATTATGAACCAAAAAATTTTGAATCCACTTTTAAGGCTAAGCTATCATTGAAGGAACCTAATGAGATGAAGAAGAAAAAGATGAAATATGTGTGTGTCTAGTGATAGTGATATAGATGAGGAAGATGTAGAACAACTTGGAACACTTCTAGCAAGGAGATCTCACAAAGGTAAAGGAAAGTTCAAAGGTAAGTTACCTATCATGTGTTTCAAATCCAATGAGGTTGGTCATATTACAACTAGATGTCCAGATAAGAAGAATTATAGAGGTGGTGACAAGTAAAAAAGTAGAAGAGATGAAGACGAAAAAAATTACAAAGATAAAGGCAAGAAGTCTTGCTACATTGCTAAAGGAGAAACAAAAGATGGATCTGATGATCATCATGATGAAGTGGTGTATGTTGCAATGAAGGATGAATTTGATGAGGATGAGGCAACTGCACTAGTGTCTTATGTGAACAAGAATGATAGATGGATCATTGATAGTGGCTGTTCACATCACATGACTAGAGACAAAAGTAAGTTCATTACCTTGAATTATTATGATGGAAATAGCATAAGGTTTGGTAATGATGCAACCTATCTGATAAAAGGAAAAGGTTCTATCAAACTCACATATGAGATTTTATGTGAAAATACTTACTATGTTGAAGGACTTAACTATAATTTTTTGAGTGTGTCACAACTAAATAATTTAGGTTGTAAGGTTGAGTTTGAAAACAAGATGGCTAAGATATATGATACTGATGGAAAACTAATTGGAAAAGGTGATCAAACTAGAGGTAATCTATTTTACCATGATATGGAGGATGCTACTTGTTTAATTGTAGAATTTGATTATGTGTGGCTATGGCACAAGAGGTTATGTCATGTTAATTTTGATAACTTGGTCAGTATCAATATAATGAAAAGAGTCAGAGGTTTTCCTAAGTTGAAAAAGCCTAACATTATAATTTGTAAACAATGTAAGTTAGGAAAAATGACAATACCTCTAAAAGAATATTAGAGATTACTCATATTGACTTGTGTGGACCAATTAAAGTTCAAAGCTAAAAAGAAGATAAATGCATTATGCTACTTGTTGATGATTATTCTAGAATGATGACTATTATATTTCTAAAAAAGAAATATGATGCTTTCCAAATGTTTAAGTGGTATTTAGAAAGTATTGAGAAAGAAATAAGTAAAAGTCTAAAATGTTTGAGATCTAACAGAGGAGGAGAATTTAAATCAAATGTGTTTGAGATGTTTTGTAATGAAAGAGGAATCAAAAGACATACATCTACTCCTAGGACCCCTCCACAAAAAGGAAATGTTGAAAGGAGGAACAATTCTGTAATGGACTATGCTAGGACACTCATGATGGAGAAATTTTTTTCTTTGAAATATTGGAGAGAAGAAATAAGTATAGTTGTCTATATGTTGAACCGTATGTAAGTCAAAAAGGGTACTTATTCAACAGCTTTTGAATTATGCTATGGATACTCACCAGACGTAAAATATTTTAAAGTAATTGGAAGCAAGTTTTATATTCTCAAAGATTTTAGGAATGGTAAATTAGATGCAAAAAGTGAAGAAGGTATATTCCTTGATTATTCCAAAAGAAGTAAAGCTTATAAATGTTCCCATACTAACACTAAAAAAGTTGTGGAAAGTGCAAATGTGGAATTTGATGAATATACAAAAGCATACGAGGCTGAACTTATGAAGGAACCAATAGAATACAAATCATTTGCATACTTTTATGAAGGTATGCCTACTAATGAAGATGTTGTAAATCAAGTTGCAAACCAATAGAAAGTCTCAGTGACTACCAAGTCACATACTATGAATGTCGAGTTGCATTCAAGAACTAAGCTACATTCAGATGTTGAGTTATAGAATGAAGTTGAGGCATATTTTGATTCTAAGATTAGTGTACATGAAAGAGATGTTGAACTACCTAATAGAGATGTACATAGTGAGTCAAAAGTTGAGACACCAAATGAAGAAACTAGAGTAGAACCAAGATTTTCTAAGTATTTCAAGAGACATCACCCTGTTGTACAAATTATTGGAGATAAAGAAGCTAGACCAATGAAAAAGAACAAGTTGAGAAATGATACATGTTTGTTGAGTATACAAGAACCTAAAATAGTGAAAGATGCCTTAGAAGATGTGGACTAGATTAAAGCCATGGAAGAAGAGATTGAACAAATTGAGAAAAATAAGGCATGGACTCTAGTTCCTAGACCAAAAGATAAAAATATCATTGGTACCAAGTGGGTATAGCAAAACAAGTTAGATGAAAATGGTAAAGTCACAAGGAACAAGGAAAGATTAGTTTGTAAAGAATATGCACAAGAAGAAGGGATTGACAATGGAGAAACATTTTCCCCTATTACAAGACTGGAAGGAGTAAGAACTCTACTTGCTTACTCTACATACAAATGTTTCAAAGTTTATCAAATGGATGATAAGCCTACATTTCTAAATGGTATATAAGAGGAAGAGGTTTATATGGAATAACCTAAAGGATTTGTTGATGCAACAAAAACATGGTACGTAGACTACAAAAAGATTTATATGGTTTGAAGCAAGCACCAAGAGCATGGTATGAAAGGCTTCACACTTATCTTGTGATGATTGGATTTGAGAGGACTGATGATAACAACAATCTGTACTTGAAGATAGAGAAAGGAAAAGGTATTTTACTATCTAAACTTTTTGTTGATGATATCATATTTGGATGTAAAGATACTTTATGTAAGGCTTTTTCTAATGAAATGAAGAAAGAATTTGAGATGTCTATGTTTGGAGGGATTAAGTTATTTGTGGGTTTGCAAGTAGAGCAGATGAAATATGGTCTATATATCACTCAGTCAAAGTATGTTAAGGAGATATTGAAAACTTTTGGATTGGAGGATTCCAAACCAATAAGAACACCTATGGTGATAGGACATACATTTTCAAAGAATGATGATTTAGCTGAGGTGAATCAAACATTATATAAGTCTATGATTGGAAAATTACAATATGTAGTACACAATAGACTTGATATTGCATTATCGGTTGGGATAGCTGCAAGATTCTTTGCTAATCCTAGGGAGAATCATTTTATGGTTGTTAAAAGAATAATGAGATATTTGAAAGGAATAGAAGACTATGGTCTATACTACAAGAAAAATGAAAATTTTGAATTAAGAGCCTACACTAGTGCTAATTAGGCTGGAAATATTGACGACAGAAAGAGAACTAGTGGAGGAGCATTTTTCTTAGGCAAAAGGTTGGTTACATGGACTAGCAAGAAACAATACTACATTTTTCAATGTATTGTTGAAGCTAAATATGTTGTTGTAGTAAATTGTACAAACATTGTATGGATCAAACAACTACTAAAAGGTACAAAGGTGGAAATCACTGAACCTGTGATACTTTATTGTGATATTACAAGTGCTATAAATATATCAAAGAATCCTATGATGCATAGAAAGACTAAGAACATTGCAATCAAGTATTATTACTTCAGAAAATTAGTTCAAAATAAAGAGGTGAAGATGGAATATGTTAACACAAAAGAGAAAATAGCTAATATCTTCACAAACTTATTACCTAAGGATGCTCATGAGTATCTAAGAGGTAAACTAGGGTTGATACCCCTATCAAAGGCTATATAAGAAGCATGAGGAGTGCCCTACATCAAATAAATTGATTAACATATGTTACACATTGATGTAGTGGATCTTACTTTAGGAGCTACTTAAAGTAATCAAAGAGATGGAATTGCAAATCAGTCACAAGCTAGGTGACCAAGGGAGAAATTGTAAATGTTCATATCTACATATAAAGATGAAAAATCTTTGGCATTGTTGTCAAAGAGGGAGAAAGAAAAGCTAAGGGAGAAAGACAAAGAAAGAGGGAGAACAAGAAAGAAAAAGAAAGGAGAAATTTGAGGGAGAAAGAGAAATTTTAACTATTGACGAAGATGAAAGAAAACATAGAAAGGAGAAACAAGGAGTGCTATAGAGGGAGTCAAGGATGAGCTCATTGATTGTTTGTTGATCAGAATAGAATTTTGTAACCTATCTAGAAGATGAAAGTTGCTGATAGAGGGAGAGATTTCAATACAAGGAATTTTTTTTTTTTTTGGTATTTCATTGTTCATACTGATTAAGTCTGGTTAGTTTGGTTTGCCATCAATGCTAAAGAGGGAGATTGTTGAAAACAGATTGATACAAGTATGATAAATGTGTTCCAATCATTATTTTTTCACTGATGTCAAACCTACTACTTGTTGGTAAGACAATTGCTTATATGATTTGATACTATCACTTGTTTGATTGATGAAGAGGATTTGATCAAATGAGGTAACAATAGCACCTAGAGGAAAGATCAAGTTATGATATGGAAAAGGAGTACAAGGATCGATTAGGATAGTGATATTATAGTGCATTGATAATCTACTTAAGGTTGTAAAGGATGGTTACACTAATTAAATTTAGAAGAACAATTTAAACAAAGATTTTGTACCAAGCTTAACATTATGCATAGTAGGTACCGAGAAAATTTAGTGTAAGCTGAGTGAAACAGTGTAAGCCGAGTAAAGTTTATGATGTAGTACAAGGTAGGAGAATCCCCAAAGGAGATGTCCTAGCCCCCAACAATAACCACACAATGGAAACACAACACAAGATAACAATGCAACACAAATGCAAGATCTGATACCAAATGCAACTCTTTATTTATAAAATAACTATCTACATGCAATATGCCTGGTTGTAAGGCCTTTCAGGTTAGGGCCAAATATAGCAACAATTAAAATAATAGTTCTACAAGATCCCTCAAGATCCTACTCAATCCTAGCTAGCCCAAATCTATAACACAACATCAATCTTGTAGAAACCTCCAAGATCTCAACTTATGCTTGCCAGCCACCAAGAAATCTCCTTGTTTCTAAACCGCAACCACTAGCCCTTCTTAAAAACTTGCAACTCCACCACAATCGTACTATAAATTACCTCACATTCAAATCCCTTTCCATAGACTCAGGAAAAATTTCCCTTTCACTACTCCACACTGAACTCAAGATCCACTCCCTCTCAATGAATGAATCACTCTATGAATGAATGAATAAAAGACTCCTCAAGACCCCCTACTTATACCCAACTAAGCCACAAGTCTTGCTAGAAATTAAAAATTAAATAAACCCCTTGCATTAAATGCATATTTACACCATAAGTCAGCTCACAAAAAATATTAAATACAAAATGTTAACCCTCACATTAACCTGAAGTTAACATGCAATAACCACACAAACTACTTAGGACAATCCCCAAGTTTACAATAAAGATTTAAATGCACATAGGAGAGATAACCAAGACCACAAATAGGTCCACAAAAAATATCAAATCAATCCATGACATGATCACACACTACATGCATTAAATCCACCAAGAACTCTAGTCGGCACCAATAGACTACCGAATGACAGCAAACTCCCATGCATCGCCGAATTCCTAATACATGCCAAGCACAATAGACCATGCTGGGCTCCAAGATTATGCCACATTCCAAGAACATGCTAAGCTCCCAGACCATGTTAAGCACCATTCCAAGCACCCTCCAAAGCAACTATTGAGCCTACTCCCATAAACTCCAAAGTAGTCATCGAGGAAACCCAGGATGCTCCTGCATCAGACTCCCCAAGTAAATAGAAAAGTATGTCCCACACTTTGATGCCCAAAGAAAGATCAACAACCATCTTCATCTTCACCAAAAGCTTCCACTCCAACAAGGACAAGAAAACCAATCTACACATCATCCACATCTACATCATTCTATCAAACACCAAAATCTCATCTATCCAATCAACATGCTCACTCCTATGAACAAACTAAACATAATGCTTCATCAACAAAATCATCATCCACAGTAGCAACTAGTGAATCCACACTAGCAACAAAAAAGTTCACATTAGTAGAAATATGTAGATCTCCATCAACACATGCCAAAATCACAAAACCAACAATCTCATTGCTCACAAGAAGATGCTTTACAACATACAAATCATCACCAACAACAACCGGATCATCCACAACCAAGTACTCTAAAATTTACATGTTAGAATCAACCAATTGATCATGAAAACCAACCTCTATTCCAACATCAACAAGCATAGTAATATATTCAATAGAAACCTCAAACTTCTTTGTAGGTTATGTATCAGACTCCACAAGCTGATCAACAAAACCAAACTCTTCCACCTCAACCTTGTTATGCCATCTTCTCTCTTGAACAAGTCTCTTAACTAACTAGACAACTCTCTTCTATATTGTTAGACTCCAACTCCACAAACATCTACATAATTCCTTCCTTATCCCATCCTTAACTTGATCAACCAAACTAGCTTCAAACAAAACAGATATGACAGAAATCCTCCTCTCCACCACATGATGGAGATTCATAATCATCCCGGGGTCCAATCCTCTCAGAGCCATCTTCCAAGATCTTTGTAAACCCTCTGCAAAAAACTCCTTTCCATGCTCCTTATAATAAACTCAATTTTTTTGCAAGTCAGATTGCAACCTTCCACCTCGCATGAACAATCAGGAGCCACATCACAAGTCCAAGACCATAGATCTACAATACACAAACTCTCTATGATCATGCCTCAACAAGATCAACCTTCCATCTTTGCATCCATCAATCCATCTGCAAGCCCTCTACAATTTTCAAGTCAGAATGAGAATCCACTACCTTGTAACCAAGATATCTAGGACTCCATAAAGAATAATCCACCACAAGATCAAGATCAACTCAGATCAACATCTCTCAACCCAAGTATTAGTGCAAACTACCTCAACTTTGGCAATATGTCTACACACTCAAGAAAAACCTTCACTCTAATACCACCTGAGATAGTACAAGGTAGGAGAATCCCCAAAGGATACATCCTCACCCCTAGTAATAACCATGCAGTGGAAATGCAATACAAGATAACAATGCAACACAAATGCAAGATCTGATACCAAATACAACTCTTTATTTATAAAATAACTATCTACATGCAATATGCCCTATTGTAAGGTCTTTTGGGTTAGGGCCAAATACAATAGCAATTATAATAAAAGTTCTACAAGATCCCTCAAGACCCAACTCAATCCTAGCTAGCCCAAATCTTCAACATAACATCAATTTGGTAGAAACCACCAAGATCTCAACTTGTTCTCACAAGCCACCAAGCAGTCTCCTTGTTTATAAATCATAGCCACTAGGCCTTCTTAAAAACTCACAAATCCATCATAATCCTATTGTAAACTACCTCACATTCAGCACTCTATCCACAGACTCAGGAAAACTTTCTCTTTAGCTACTCCACGCTGAACTCAAGATCAAGTCCCCTTGAATGAATGAGACACTCTATGAATGAATGAATACAAGAATCCACAAGACCCTCTATTTATACCCAAATAAGCCACAAGTCAACCTAGCAATTACAAATTAAATAAACTACTTGTTGGGACTCAAAATTGAAGCCCCGATTTTAAGAACCATTGAGAAAATTAAGCCCTATAAACGCTTTTAATGCATGTGTACCCAATTATACATTTGAGGCCTAATAGGTTTTTAATGCTTCTAACACCTTCCATTCATCATATCCACTTGTTTCATGAAGTTAAATTGACATTCTGAGCTATTCCATGAAGTCCCATTTTGAGCAATTTACAATTCTGCATTTTAACCAAGTGTCAAATAGTGACAAGAGGTTATGTTTGCAAGTGAATATCTCGTACCAAGTATTGTTGTATGACTTTCCGCTTTGGAAGTATCTAGTGTCCATACCAAAGAGCCTATGTTTAAGATTTTGAGTTGTTTCAATTCTGTTTGACTAGGTTTTGAATCCCTCAAAGTTGGTCATTTACTGATGTCATGCTGATATGATTTTTTTTTAATTCTGGGAAGCCCTGTTTGACTCGGTATAAATTTTGACTAGTTGATCAAAATGCTAAAATTCCTTTTGTGTTGCATTTTAGAGATTAGAGAATTGTTATGTTTCAAGTTTGAGCTTATGATGAATTTGTTTCATTAGTTTCCAAATGCAATTCCAAATGCAATTTCTGATTTTTTACTAGTGTCAACAAATGCAGATTGATTAGTACCCCTGTTCATGATTTTATAACTCCTAATCCATGATAGGTGTGATCCAATGGATTGAACCATTGTGTTGTCCTCCAAAAATAATTTAAGTGAGTCAATTTTCAAATCATGACAAATCCATCTAAACACTTTCCCAGGTCAATTCTATTTGCAAAAAATGCTTTTCTTTTAGTGCTTTCAGCCTGCAAATTTTGAGTAACCCACTTTTACCACTTTCCATTTGCACCCAGTTACTTTTCATGAGCCCAAATCACAGACCTATATTCTCCTTGTGACAGTGAACTAACACGCTAGTTTTTGTCTTTCCAAGTGTCACTTTGCCCAATTTTTGAAGCCAAATCTGAATTCAATTTATTATTTTTTGACATGTTTGTTTGCAAGTGATTTTAAGTGAGCAACTTTGAAGGTCGATATCTTTCAACTGAGAATTATTCATGAGCCGATATTTGATAGGGTAGGAGTATGTAGAACAGAGAATTAGTATGTTTGATTTTAGAGCCTGGTCAGATGTTCGAGTTAGTTTTTAAAGCCAACTGACAAACCCTAGAAAAGAAGGCAACAACACGATAGAGATTGAATTTCAGAAGGCAAAAAGCAAGTTGCTAATTGAAGAAATTCTTGCTAGATATAAGCAGAATGAATGCTTGGATGAAGATTTTGATGAACTAGAGGATGCTAATGAACTGGAGGATGTAGATGGAATATCTAAAGCTAAGCATTATGACTCCAAAGCAAGCCCAAGTAGACAATTAGAGAATGTTGGTAACAACAAACAAGAAAAACTAAAATAACTTTTGTCAATCACATAAAAGAAAGAAGATAGATAAGGTGTCAAGGTAGAAGTCGCTTCAAGAGCATCTCTTGAAATCATTGAATTATAGGAAAATGTGGATGTAGAAAATTCTAGTGAAGTCAGAATTGCTAATGCTGCTACTGCTACACGATTGGCACAACCAATAGGGAATAAATTCTCTACAACCAAAGTACGGACAAAACTACCATTCCTTTTGAAGCACTCCCTTCATGAATATTAGCATAGTGGATTAGATTGGCTGGTCACTATGTATGAGAAATGTCTAAATGGTATTTTAGCAGATAAAATGGGCCTTCTTAAGACAATCATGACAATTACACTTTTAGCACATTTGGCATGTGAAAAGGGAATATGGGGTCCACATCTTATAGTGGTCCCTACTAGTGTTATGCTGAATTGGGAAACTGAATTCATGAAATGGTGTCCAGCCTTCAAAGTCCTTACCTACTTTGGGAGTGCAAAAGAAAGGAAGACAAAAGGATAGGGAGACAAAAAGATAGGGTTGGGAAAAGCCAAATTCTTTCCATGTTTGCATAACAACCTATAGACTTGTGATACAAGATGTTAAAGCATTTAAAAGAAAAAAATGGAAGTACCTTATTTTAGATGAGGCTCACTTGATAAAAAAATTGGAATTCAAAAAGGTGGCAGATGCTTCTGAACTTCAACTCAAAGAGGTGAATTCTTTTGATAGGAACTCCACTACAGAATGACCTAATGGAACTTTGGTTCCTTATGCATTTTCTAATGCCTCATCTTTTTCAATCCTAGAATAAGCAACCTTAGCAAGTGTCAATTTTCTTGGGTTGATTAATGTCCTAATGCAGTTACACAAGATTTTTAATCATCCATATCTTTTTGAAGGAAGGCCAATAATAACCTCATTTGATATGCCATTTCTTGAGCAAAAAGTAATTAAGCTCAAATATTTGTTCCATATTTAATAATGGGCCATATTCAGCAATTGATTTAGTGGGAATGAATTTAGTCTTCACTCAACTTGAGTATACGATGAACTCATGGGAGCATGATCTTATCTCAAACATTGCTACCTAAGCTTGTTTAATTCAAGAGATTGGCAATTCAAAGGATGAAGAATTGTCATGTTTTTTCATAGGCAAGGGAACACAAGGAAAGAGCTCACGTCTGGCATGAAAAGACCACACTAATCAAGTAAAAGTAGACTTTAGGAAGAGAAACTCATGCATAAAAGGGAAAGGTAGGCATCAAGATAGATTTAGTGTATGATAGAGAGGAGTTGGGATGATAGGGAAAGGAAGTTTTCTCTTGTTTGGAAGGTGGTAGAGAAAAGAACACCCACTTTTCATTTCAAAAAGAGGAGAAAACACAGTCAAAGGAGATACCCATGCATGAAAAGAAGACAATAAGCCACCAACTATAAAGAACTTGACCAAGGATGAGGTTGCGGTTTGAAGTAAGTTTGAACGCAAGTTTGTCACACAAGGAAGATGTGATAAGCCACTTCAATGAAGGAAGGATTCATATAAGCAAGAGGAAGTTGTAGGAATGAAGCATATCAATAAGGAAAATGGAAACCTTGGTAGATTTGTTCCTAAATATCCAGTAATCAGACTTCACATGCCAAATTAATGAAAGATCATCAACAAAGTAGCCAATAGAGAAAACTTGAGTAGGGAAGATTCAGGTGGTCCACCTTGAGGGAGGGTACCCTGTTGAGAAGCTCAATGCATAAAAGGAAACTAATGCAAGGAACGGAGCCAGTTTTAAAAGGACAAAGCCATGAGTTTTAAAGAGAGGAAGCTGCCAAGTTAGAGGGAACTCATAGGAGAAAGGGCAAAGCATGAGGTTGAGACAACATCACCATGGAAGCTGAGGGAGAAACAATTTGCAATGAATATCCCAAATTGTTGGTATGGTAGGCTTCTTATTCCTTTAAATACAAAAATGCACAAATGGTGTTGTGTCTTAAGAGATGGCCTTTTAAGAGGCAAGTTGTGCATGTGGGTCCGACTTGACCAGACAGCCAGAGGTGATGAAGTCATTAATTTTGAGTGAATATGGATGCAAAAAACTAGTGATGTTAGCATGGAATCTCGCTGAGAAAATTGAGAAATCCAGCAAGGCACTATGTCACCACCGAAAAATGGCAAGTTTTTCCAGTAGCGACATAGTGACCTACTGGAAAGACTTGAAATTTGGCAAAGATGGTCATGGGTCTCATCTATGTGATGTGGCAGTTTAATAGCAAACCAATGAATGACAAGTGGTAGCTAGGCAGTAGTCGTAGAGATGTGGTGATGATTGGACCAACCAAAAGATGTCACATGGCACAAATTTCAAGGAAGTAGTGACATGGCTAGTAAATATCTCCAATGCACCAGATCATGCCACGTGGTAAATCTGACAAATGTTGCTATGTCACTAAGGAAAAGTTGCATGCTAGTTAACATAGTGACGTAGTGACCATGATGTGGCATGATGAGGTGGCGTACTGACGTGGTGGCAAGAAGGGCAAATCAAGTGATGCCACATGGTGTCCAGGTGATAGGGACTAATGACTATGCAAAAATGGAATGACTTAGATGCTGACACATGTCACGAGGTGGTGAAACCAAGTTTGACCCTGGTGAAAAAGTGGAGGAAAAGTCAAAAATTATAAAATTAATATTTTATTTTTTTCCAGAAAAGTATGTGCAGACCAAAATCAAATTTGAAAATTTGATTTAAAATTATATTTTTCTGTAGTTCTGACTATAGGATTTTAAATTTTTTTCAAATTGATCTTTTAATGACTCTATCATGAATGGGAGCCCAATCTTCAAAGAGGCATAACTGGGGCAATTTTTATCCAAAATATAGACTTCAATATAACATCAAAATCGAGAAGAGACAAAATTTCTAAATCTAGAGTCAATTTTTGCACAGTTATTCACCGATTCAAGTTATAAGCAAATTTTTGATTCTTGGGGAATTTTGAGTAGAATGGGAAAAATTCATCATTGATCATCAGAATTGGTTCAAGGGTAGATTTGAAGACTTGTTGAAGCCAAAATGTGGAAAAAACAACTTTGAAAAGATTGTATTGCATTTTGGAGAACTTTTAACTAATTTTTGGCTTTGCCTTGGTTTGATATTTGGCATCGAAAGCAGGTATTTTTCCATCAAGTTTTTGAGATACTTTATGCTTTTGAGAGCCAAAATGGTTAAGGATTTGATTCATGCATTGCAGAGAGAGATTAGAGAGAGTCTTTTCATTGCTAGGAGAGGGAATTTCAAGTGGACACATGTTAGATGTAGAGTAGATCCAGGAATTCCTTCCTCTATATCATTCTCATTCTTTCTCATTGTGTTGGTTGCAGTCTTTGGAGAAAACCCACTCATACTGTGATACCAGGTTTTGGTTCTAATTTTGATGTGTTCCCATACTGTGACACCACATTTTGTTTAGTAATTTCTCTCGTATGAACAACAGTAATGAAGAGAACATAAATAGTTCAGATCTTTTAGGTGTTTCTATGTTTTGATTGCATGCATATGAATGTATTATTTCAAGGAAATCAATACAAAGAACAAAAAATGTTTGAGTTTTCATTTTAGATCTTGTCTCCTTTATTAGCAATCTTTAATGTTCTATGATCTTTGAACAAAGAGCCTAGGTCATAGTTGTAGTTCATTAAGGATGTATGTTATTTCATTGTTGCTTATAACTCAAGGGGTTATGTAAATGCTTCAGGGAAATCAATAGGGTTGCAAGTTTACTGATGAGGATATCAGGTAAGAATGAGATTTAGATTGAACACAGATGTCTATTTAAAAGGTGGATGGATAGATCATATATCTAAATATATGAATAAGTATCAGATATCCATATGTATGTATTTGATTCATGGAATTTCCCAATAGATAAGGCACTAATCAATGACAAGATCAGTTTTTCATGCTACTACATATTAGGGGTTTTGTTGAATTTAACATCATTAATCAAAATTTTTTCCCTTTCATGTTGAAGAGCTAAAAAGTCTAACCCTCACTCAGCTTGTGAATATCATAGAATTGCAATTTGCTACTGTAGATCTTTGTTATTGTATGAGTTATTAGGAGATATAAGGGTTAAATAAACTAATTATAGGTTCAATAATATTCTTTTGCACTAGTACCATATTAATTGAATCTGAGGTCTACTCGCCTAGGTTTTACAAAGCCTAAAGTAGAAGAAGGTTCTAGCCTTATAGTTGGCCTGGTGTTTGAAAAGATGTGTTAAGGATGGGAGTTACCTACCCCTAGATGTGTCGTGTTCTCATTAGGGTAATTGGAAACCTAAAATATTTTCAAACACCAACAAAATGGTGACTCTGCACAATAAATAGCATTTTAAGAATTTGTGTAGGAATAATTTGCTATAGAAATAGGGTTATGATGTGCTTTCCATTTCTTTGTTGAAGATTCATTGTCTCCTAGTTATGCCTAATTCCTAACAACAATAGTTTTCAAGGGGTTACAATGATTGTTATATTAAGGTCATTTAAAGGTTTTAATATGTTCCTATCAGAATTCAAAGTTAATATCATGTTCTTTCACTTTGTCAAGAGTGTGAAATTCCCACATTGTTGAATAAAGTTTTCAAATACCTGTTGTAAATTCTAGACCAACTTGTTATGTTTTGCAAGTTTGGTAAATCTTTTCTCACTAAGTGAGTGGTGACTCAAAGTCATATCTCTACACAATTGCTTTGTTAACATGAAGGTATTTTGATGGAAACAATAGTTGGAATGCTAATTTGAAGAATGTATCTCAAATTCTTGACAAATGGTTGAAAGAATTAGGTGAGATGCGATGCAAATGCTACTAAATTCAGATATGATCTAAATCTATTGTTATTTGTAGCATTCAAGTAGTTGCAAGCATCTGTATTGAAAGGTATTTTCCACCTTCATGTGATTGTATTTCCATGAAAGTAAGCTTTAGAAAAGATTCTTTGTCAAATGGTTTTTAGCATTAAATAGGAGAATGGGTTAATACAGTTCAACATACTTTGTGAGAGGTAGATTCAGCAAAACTATTTTTATATTTCGAAGTATGTTTGAAGTTGAATTGGTAGAAAGAACTCCAGATCTACTACACTTAATTAATACTGAAAGTAATCTTGGTGATTGAGTTTTTAGTTTCTGAGAAATGTCAAATTTCCCTTCACCTAGTATGCAGTCCATGGATAAGAATTCTAGATCTATTTCTACCAAGAGATATATGCCATTATGTTTTGATGGCATTCATGGTTTCCCAAACCTTGTGCCTTATAATCTCAAAAAGTATTTACCTAAATTTAATGGGAACCATGAAGATTCAGCCAGTCAGCATGTTCAAATGTTTAGTGACTTGGTTGGTGATTTTGAGATTGCTCATGAAGATGTTCATATGAAGTTGTTTGTTTAGACTTTAGAAGGGGATGCTAGAGATTGGTTTTCTTTTCTACCAGCATGTTCAATTTCATCTTGGGAAAAATTACTTTTAGCCTTCATGAAGTAGTTCAGGGAAAGAGTAAGCATCTCTAATTATTTTGATAAGTTGTTGAATATCCAAATTGAGAATAGTGAATTAGTTCCTGAATTTAATATCAGATTTGCAAGAGTTTTGAACAACATTCCTGAAAGTTATAAGCCAGATGATCAAGTGTGTCTAGTTGTTTATCTCAGTGCATTTGATAAGAAGATGAGTTACTTATTGAGAGAAAAAGAGCCTGGAAATTTGCATCAGGCATTCATGACGACAATAGAGATTGAGAATAACATAAATTATGGCTTAACTCAGAGTCACTTCTCTAGGAATGTTTGCTAGCAAGATGAGATGCAAAGTACAAATGAATGTCATAAAGAGTATTTGATTTCAAATCAGAAAATAGATGTACTACTATTGTTTTAAATGATTTGGTTGAAAGTTTAGAATTAAATACATGTGAAGATAAAGTCTCTTTTTTGCAAAGAAGAAATGATTCCATTCTTGCTGAATTGGATGGACATGTTTATGGTATTACAATAGTAGATGACAGAGCTAATTCATTTGACAAAATATACATGCAAGGTATAAATTCAATTATTCATTCTTCTATTGATGATCCACATTATGATGAAAACATAACTAGTTATGAAGAGGAAAGACACTCATCTCAATATGAGGATTAAGAGGCTAGAACTGATGTGTCAAGTGAAAAAGGTGAAGTTGCTAATCCAATGTATTATGAAGAAGCATCATGTGAAGACAATGATGAGAGTGGTTTCTTAAGTCAAGAAGAGGAAAATGATAGTATGTATTCGTCTTCACATGAATTTGATGCAAATTGGAAAGAAGAGAGCAATGATGACAGTGTAGTTTCACATGAAGAGGAAGGTATGATTTCTTGTTCTAAGTCTGAAAATGAGAATGCATCTCAATTTTTATGTTATACAAATCAGTTTCGATATGAAGATTTTGAGAGTGATTTTTCCTCAAAGCTTGAAGATAAAGAAATGGTTGATCAAATTGAGGCTAATGGGTTTGAAAATAAAATTTTGAGTGAGAGATTGGTAAAAGGTTTTATGTTAGACAATGAGGTTGTCGCATATGGTAATCATCTTAGTGTTAAGTCATGGTCTATCCACAGAGGTCATCCTAAACACGGTAATGAAGGTGATGTAATCATTGATACTATGTGTGTGGTAGATGAAGAAGAAAGCAAGTCTCCATATAATTCTGATTTTTCATCATATGCTACAAGTTTTTCTAACAATACATTGGGTAATGGCTTCAAGGCATTTGATAACATTTTATATGATGAATATTTTGATGATGATCAACCCATTTTTTGTCAAGATGTTCAAAAAGGATCATTACATGGAGTTGTCAACCCATTGTTTGAAGAGCACATGGAAGTTTTAGATTTAGTTGAGAATGATCTTAATAATGATACCTTATCCTACAACTGTAAGAAATTAGTTTATTCTTCTTCCAAATATGATATTCAATATACTAATCAACATTTCAATTGTGATCATGAGGACAAGGTGTTTGATGAGATGGTTATTGAAAATCTGCCTACACCTTGCAAGGATTTTTATGATGAATATTTTAATATGAATGATTTATTTGCTAATTGTAAAGAATCAATTGAGAGCCCTAGATTATCTTTAGATTATGACATGATGATGTTTGTGAGTACAAATCAGAGTGTTCATTTGAGTACAATCGGTCTATGCATAAGGATATACAATTTGAAAGTATGTGTGATTCTTTTCCCCAACTTGAGTATGAAGCCTTCATATTCAAAGTTGATAGCATGCATGATTCATTAAATTAAGAAGATTTTTAGTTTTAGTATGATAGTTATAAGCATGCTGATCAAAACTTTCATAATGAGCTAGTTGTTGAAGAAAGAGAATCAAATTTTTATATGCATTGTGAAAGTCAAGATTTAGATTTAGTTTTGTTGAGTGAGTTGATTCAAAATGATAATCTGACTAGTGAAATTGATAAGGGAAGTATTTCAATTTTACCTCATGAAAGTTCAGAGGAGAATCAAATTTATGAGAAAGGTAAAAAAATTTGTTGAAATTCGATGGCCTGAGGTCATCGCTTCTACATAGTAGGAGCAGATTTCTTGCTTTCAATAAAGTTGTACAAGAGAGGTTTTTGTTGTTTTGGGAGTGGTTTGCTTCTCCCAAAGATTTGAATCCTTTCCATGCCCACAAGGGACATGCATCCCCAAATAGAGCCTATTGGGACTCAAAATTGAAGTCCCAATTTTGAGTACCATTAAGAAAATTAAGCCATATAAATGCTCTTTAATGCATGTGTACCTGGCTATCCATTTGAGGCCTAAGATGTTTTTAATGCTTCTAAAACCTTCCATTTATCATATCCACTCATTTCATGAAGTTAAATTGACATTCTAAGCTATTTTGTGAAGTCCTGTTTTGAGCAATTTACAATTTTACATTTTTACCTAAGTGTCAAACAGTGACAAGAGACCATGTTTGCAAGTGAATATCTCACACCTAGTATTGTTGCATGACTTTACACTTTAAGAGTATCTAGTGTCCATACCAGAGAGCCTATGTTTCAGATTTTGAGTCATTTTGAGTCCATTTGTCTAGGTTTTGAATCCCTCAAAGTTGGTCATTTACTAATGTCATGCTGATATGAATTTTTTTGAATTCTAGGAAGCCCTATTTGACTCATTATAACTTTTGATCTATTGACCAAAATGCTAAAATTCCTTTTGTGTTGCATTTTAGAGGTTAGAAAATTGTTATGTTTCAAGTTTGAGCTTATGATGAATTGGTTTGATCAGCTTTCAAATGCAATTCCTAATGCCATTTTTCATTTTTCACTAGTGTCAAGAAATGCAGATTGATCAGTACCCATGTTCATTATGTTATAACTCCTAATCCATGATAGGTGAGATTGAATAGATTATACCATTTTGTTTTCCTCTAAAAATACTTTAAGTGTGTCAATTTTCAAATCATGATGAATCCATCTGCACACTTTCCCAGGTTAATTCCATTTGGAAAAAATGCTTTTCTGTCAGTGCTTTCAGCCCACAAATTTTGAGTAACCCACTTTGACTGCTCGCCATTTGCACCCAGTTGTTCAACATGAGCCCAAATTGTAGACCCATATTATCCTCTTGATAGTGAACCAACGCCCCAATTCTTGTCTTCCCAAGTGTCAGTTTGTCCAATTTTTGAAACCAAATCTGAACGCAATTTATTGTTTTCTGACATGTTTGTTTGTAGGTGATTTTAAGTGAGAAACTTTGGAGGTTAATATCTTTTGACTGAGAATTCATCATGAGATGAGATTCGATAGGGTAGGAGTATGCAGAATAGAGAACTAGTATGTTTGATTTTAGAACTCGATCAGATGTTCGAGACAACTTTCAAAGCTAGCTAATAGGCCCTAGAAAAGAAGGCAACGACATGACAAAGATTCAATTTTTGATGGCAGAAAGTGAGTTTCCCATTGAAGAACTACTTGCTAGATATAAGCAAAATGAATTCTTGGATGAAGATTCTGATGAACTAGAGGATGTTGATGAACTGGAGGATACAGATGGAATATCTGAAGCTGAGCATTATGACTTAAAAGAAAGCCCAGGTAAACAACTGGAGAATGCTGGTAATAGAAGACAAGAAAAACTAAAAGAATTTTTGTCAATCATAGAAGAGAAAGAAGATAGAGAAGGTGTCAAGGTAGAAGTTGCTTCAAGAGTATCTCTTGAAATCATTGAATTGCAGGAAAATGTGGATGTAGAAAATTCTAGTGAAGTTAGAATTGTTGATGCTGCTGCTACTGCATGGTTGGCACAACCAATAGGGAATACATTCTCTACAACCAAAGTACAGACTAAACTGTCATTCCTTCTAAAGCATTCCCTTCATGAATATCAACATATTGGATTAGATTGGCTAGTCATTATGTATGAGAAACGTCTAAATGGTATTTTAGTAGATGAAATGGGCCTTGGTAAGACAATCATGAAAATTGCACTTTTAGCACATTTGGCATGTGAAAAGGGAATATGGGGTCCACATCTTATAGTGGTCCCTACTAGTGTTATGTTGAATTGGGAAATTGAATTCATGAAATGGTGTCTAGCCTTCAAAGTCCTTACCTACTTTGGGAGTGCAAAAGAAAGGAAGACAAAAAGACAGGGTTGGGCAAAGCCAAATTCTTTCCATGTATGCATAACAACCTATAGATTTGTGATACAAGATGCTAAAGAATTTAAAAGAAAAAAATGGAAGTACCTTATTGTAGATGAGGCTCACTTAATAAAAAATTGGAATTCACAAAGGTGGCAGACACTTCTGAACTTCAACTCAAAGAGGTGAATTCTTTTGATAGGAACTCCACTTTAGAATGATCTAATGGAACTTTGGTCTCTTATGCATTTTTTGATGCCTCATCTTTTTCAATCCTAGTAGGAATTTAAAGATTGGTTTAGCAATCCAATAACTAGCACAGTAGAGAGACAAGAACAAGTGAAAATAGAGGTTGTTGATCATCTACACAATGTATTGCGGCCTTTTATACTTTGCCACTTGAAGCAAGATGTGGAAAAATAGCTTCCCAAGAAATATGAGCACGTGATACACTAAAAAATATCAAAAGGATAGTGTAACTTGTATGAGGATTTTATTGCAAATTCATAAACACAAGCAACCTTGGCAAGTGGCAATTTTCTTGGTGGGTATTAATGTCCTGATACAGTTTTGTAAGGTGCGTAATCATCCAGATCTTTTTGAAGGAAGTCCAATAATAACCTCATTTGATATGTCAGTTCTTGAGAAAAAAGTAAGCTCAAATATCTATTCCATATTTAATAATGGGCCATATTTAGCAATTGATTTAGTGGGAATGAATTTAGTCTTCAATTAGCTTAAGTATACAATGAACTCGTGGCAACATGATCTTATCTCAAACATTGCTACCCTAACTTTTTTAATCTAGGAGATTGGCAATTCAAAGGATGAAGAATTATGACTTTTTGTTCATAGGTAGGGGAATGCAAGGAAAGAGCTCACATCTGGCATGAAAAGACCACACTAAACAAGTAAAAGTAGATGTTAGGAAGAGAAACTCATGCATAAAAGGTCAAGGTAGGCATCAAGAAAGCTTCAGCATATGACGGAGAGGAGCTAGGATGATAGGGCATGTAAGACTGCCCCTACTTGGAAGTTAGTAGAGAAAAGAACACCCACTTTTCATTGCAGAAAGAGGAGAAAGCATAGTCAAAGGAGATACCCATGCATGAAAAGAAGACAATAAGCCATCAACTAAAAATAATTTGACCAAGGAAGAGGTCATGGTTTGAAGAAAGTTTGAACACAAGTTTGTCACAAAAGGAACTC
This sequence comes from Cupressus sempervirens, assembly GCA_028749045.1. Taxonomy (NCBI): domain Eukaryota; kingdom Viridiplantae; phylum Streptophyta; class Pinopsida; order Cupressales; family Cupressaceae; genus Cupressus; species Cupressus sempervirens. The sequence goes on from CM053783.1 coordinate 630,293,331, forward strand.
ATGATAAGCCACTTCAATGAAGGAAGGATTCATATAAGCAAGAGGAAGTCACAGGAATGAAGCGTATCAAAAAGAAAAACTGCCACCTTAGCAGATTCATTCCTAAATATCTAGCAATCTGACTTCCAATGCTAAATTAATGAAAGACCGGTAACAAAGTAGTCGGGTAGAGCAAACTTGAGCAGGGAAGATTCAGGTGGTCCACTTTGAGGGAGGGTACCTTGTTGAGAAGCTCAGCACATAAAAGGAAACCTATGCAAGGAACAGAGCCCCTTTTAAAAGGACAAAGCCATGAGTTTTAATGAGAGGAAGCTACCAAGTCAGAGGAAACTCACAAGAGCAAGGGAAAAGTGTGAGGTTAAGACGGCATCGCTATGGAAGCTGAGGGAGAAACAATTTGCAATGAATATCCCACATTGTTGGTATGGTAGGCTTCTTATGCATTTAAATACAAAAATGCACAAATGGTCTTGTGTCTTAAGACATGGCCTTTTAAGAGGCAAGGCGTGCATGTGGGTCTGACCCGACTAGATAGCTCGAGGAGACAAAATCATTAATTTTGAATGAATACACATGCAAAAAACTGGTGACATTAGCATGGAATCTTGCCTGGAGAATTGAAAAATATGGCAAGGCACTATGTCGCCACCAAAAAATGGCAGGGTTTTTTGGTAGCAACATAGTGACCTGTCAAAAAACCTTTAAATTCGGCAAAGATGGTCGTGGGTCTCGTCTATGTGATGTGGAATTTTAACAGCAAATGAGTGAATGACAAGTGGCAGCCAGGCAGTAGTTGTAGTGACATGGTAATGATCCAACCAATAAAAAGATTCCATGTGGCACAGATTTCAAGGAAGTAGTGACGTGGCCAATAGATATCTTGAATGCACCAAATTGTGCCACATGGAAAATTTGACTGATGTCACTAAGGCGATGTTGAATGTCAATTAACATAGTGACATAGTGACCATGACATGGCATGATGGGTTGGCGTGATGACGTGACGGTGAGTAGGGCGAATCAAGTGATCCCATGTGGCACCCAGGTGGCAAGGACTGATGACTATGCAAAAAAGGAATGTATTAGATGTTGACACATGTCACGAGGTGGTCAAACCAAGTTTGACCTAGGTGAAAAAGTGGAAGAAAAGTCAAAAATTATAAAATTAATATTTTATGTTTTTCCAGAAAAGTATCTGCAGACCAAAATCAAATTTGAAAATTTGATTTAAAATTATATTTTTCTATAGTTCTGACTATAGGATCTTTTAAATTTTTCAAATTGATCTTTTAATGAATTTGTCATGACTGGGAGCCCGATCTTGAAAGAGTCATAACTAGGGTAATTTTTATCCAAAATATGGACTTCAATATACCATTGGAACAGGGAAGACACAAAATTTTTGAATCTGGAGTCAATTTTTGCATAGCTATTCACTGGTTTGAGTTATAAGAAAATTTGTGATTCTCAAGGCATTCTCAGTGGAATGGGAAAAATTCTCATTAATCATCAAAATTGGTTAAAGGGCAGATTTGAAGACTTGTTGAAGCCAAAATGTGGAAAAAAAAACTTAGAAAAGATTGTATCACATTTTGGAGGCCTTTGAACTGATTTTTGGCTTTGCCTTCTTTTTAGATCTAGCATCAAAAGCAATTATTTTTCCATCAATTTTTTGAGATACTTTATGCTTTTTAGAGCCAAAATGGTTTAGGATTTGATTCACCCATTGCAAAGAGATTAGAGAGAGTGTTTTCCTTGCTAGGAGAGAGAATTTCATTTGGACACATGTCAAATGTAGAGTAGATCCAAGAATTCCTTCCTCTATATCATTCTCATTCTTTCTCATTGTGTTTGTTCTAGTATTTGGAGAAAAACCACTCACTGCTGTGATACCAGGTTTTGGTTCTAGTTTTGATGTGTTCCCATATTGTGACACCACATTTCCTTCAGCAATTTCTCTCATATGAACAATAGTAATGAAGAGAACATAGATAGTTTAGATCTTTTAGGTGTTTCTATGTTTTGATTGCATGCATATGAATGTATTATTTCAAGGGAATCAATACAAGGAACAAAAAGTGTTTGAGTTTTCATTTTAGATCTTGTCTCTTTTATTAGTAATCTTCAATGTTTTATGATCTTTGAAAAAAGAGCCTAGGTCATAGTTGCAGTCCATTAAGGTTGTATGTTATTTTATTGTTGCTTATAACTCAAGGGCTTATGTAAATGCTTCAGGGAAATCAACAAGGTTGCAAGTTTACTAATGAGGATATCAAGTAAGAATGAGATTTAGATTGAACACAGATGTCTATTTACAAGGTGGATGGATAGATCATATATTTGAATATATGAATAAGTATTAGATATCCATATCTATGTATTTGATTCATGGAATTGCTCAATAGATAAGACACTGATCAGTTATAGGATCACTTTTTCATGTTGCTGTATATTAGGGTTTTTTTTGAATTCAACATCATTAATCAAGCATTTTTCCCTTTCACATTGAAGAGCTAAAATTTTTAACCCTCACTTAGCTTGTGAATATCATAGAATTGCAATTTTCTACTATAGATCAATGTTATTGCATGAGTTATTAGGAGATATAAGGGTTAAATCTACTAATTATAGATTTAGGAATATGCTTTTGCATTGGTACCATATTAATTGAATCTAAGGTCCATCCACCTAGGTTTTGCCGAGCCTAAAGTAGAAGAAGGGTCTAGCCTTATAGTTGGCCCAGTGTCTAAAAATATGTGTTAAGGATGGGAGTTAGCTACCCCTAGATGTGTCTTGTTCTCATTGGAGTAATTGGAAACCTATAACATTTTCAAACACTAACTCCACTTGCATTAAATGCATATTCAAGCCACAAGTCAGCTCACAAAAAATATTAAATACAAAACATTAACCCTTGTGTTAACCTATAGTTAACATGTGATAACCACACAAAATACTTTGGACAAGACCCAAGTTTACAATACAGATTTAAATGCACATAGGAGAGATAACCAAGACCACAAATAGGTCCACACAAACTCTCAGATCGATCCATGAAATGATCACACTCTACATGCATTAAATCCACTGAGAACTCTAGCCAGCACCAATAGATTGCTAAGTGATAGCAAACTCCCAAGCATCGTTGAACTCCCAATACATGTTGATTACAATAGACCATGCCGAGCTCCAAGACCATGCAACATTCCTAGACCATGCGGAGCTCCCAAACCATGCCGAGCACTAGTCCAAGCACCCTCCAAAGCAACTATTGGGCCTCCTCCAATGAACTTCAAATTATTCATTAGCCAAACCCAAGATTCTCCTGCATCAGTTTAGTTGATGTCGAGCACCAATAAACTTTAGTTCATACCAAGTGATTTGATAGAGGATGTTGAGAAAAATAGTATGTTTCAAGAATCAGAAGTGAGTTAATGTTGAGTGTCAACATTATGACAAAGATCAAGAATTTGATGAATCTGAGCTGACAAGTTTGATTTCTTGAATTATGTGAACCATGTGGAAGATAAGGTTGATGAGCTAGTGTCATAGAATTCATGGTGAACAATTTTGAGGAAATTTCAAAGAGGATTGAAGGAGAAGTTTCTAGAAGGGAAGGGAATGAAATGAATTGATTGGTAGATTCATTGAATCCTACATAATCTAACCTAAACCTAAAATGTGCGATGAAGGATGAATGAAAAAAGATCTTAATGCTCTATTTATAGAGATGGTTGGTTAGAAGAAAAAGTTTTCATGTGTGAGAACCTAATTATGACAAGGAGTCTAGGATATTTCTTCATTTAGTGACCTAAGAGAAGAGACTACATTAGAAATAAAAACAATAGGGCTTGAGGGTATGGATGCTTGAAGGGTGAACAAGCTATCAAAGTTGAAGTGTGTGAAAGTCAAGTAGAACGGAGGACTAAAATAGAGATCTGTAAGTGTGTTGTAAGTTGTTCTCAGATCAAGCCTTACTATTACTTTCTAGTCATTGTACTAGTCTAGGGTAAATATTTTGTATTAAGGTTGACCTAATAGTCATTTATAAATCTTTTAACTGGGTGACATTCCAAGTGAATGATCTAAAGTCCTTTAACAAGGCTCACTCCTAACAGGGTGACTGAAATCCTTTAACAAGGTCACATTTAATAGTGTGCATTGTAACCTTTAATAGGGTTGGCCTTTTAGAGGACATCAATTTAGAAGAGTGAGAATGAGTAGCATGTTAATGGTGGTTTTTACCAAATTGGGTTTCCACATTAAATCATTGTGTCAAATGTGTTATTGAATCTATTATGTTTCATGTTTACATTTATGTAAAGTTGATTTGACAATAACCTACAACTTTAAGTGATTGCGTAATCTAATGGATGCATACATGATGAAAATGTTTTATGGATATGGGTTCACTAAGCTATGAAAATTTTCGATTGTGCATTTGGACCTTGGATAACTATTTCACCCCCACATCTAAGTTATTCTAAAGAATTCCAACAAGTTTGTGATCTAGTTACAAGATCTAAAGGAGTAGAAGTTTGGCTGGCAATAAGGAGAAAGAGGAAGGAAGTACATTTCACATTTATTATTCTTCAAGGAATAATACAAAGATAATTTGGATAGTGGGTTCATTTATCTTGCTTTTAAGTTGTTTGGGAAATGGTTCTAGTTGTCTTCCACAACTTCTAACAGGGTTGGAATCTCCTGACAGGGATTCAAAGTCTCCTAACAGGGACTCATATGCACTGAATGTATTCATAGACTCCTAACAGGGTCCATCCTATAACAAGGAATATTTATATTAGCACATAATCTTATGAGTACCATCCCCACCAGAGTTTTCCCTCTGATCAAGAGTTTCCCTAGTTAACATATATGGTGTTATTGTGTATGAGTATCTTGTTGTGGTTACTGATTATATTTCTCATATGGTTAAGTTGGTTGAAGGTTGATAACTATGATAATAGTTGGATAGTTAACTCACCCCACCCCCCACCCCTCTCAGTTATATTGGTGGACTATATATTCTAATATCTTGATCAACCAAAGTAATTTGAAGATTAGTTATCCCTAGAGGATGAAGTTGGACACAAGAGTATGTATTGCAAAATAGCTAGGTAAAAGAGAAAGGGAAAATAAATTATGGCTTCCAAGAAGAGACAATTAGATAATATTACTATCGAGATGTAACAAATCTACCAAGGACTTCTTCTCCTCCTCCTTCTCCACCTCCTTTACCCATTCCTTCACTGACTAAAAAACTTCATGAGATGATCCGTAAAGAGGATTTTTCAACTTTGAAGATGGTTGTTGATTCATTAACCCAAGAGGTAGATGCTAGTCCTATAATTATAGATGAAAATAATAATGAGGATAATGATGTTTCCTAGATGCATTCATTCCTTGAATATGAAGAGAGTCCCATTACCAAAGATATCATTGCAATTACATCATTTGAAGAAGAAGGTATAAGTCATAGAGTTGAAAAAGGAATGGAGGAGGCTTTACATCTAAATTTGGTTCCTAAGTATGATGAGGAGGGATGATGATGAAGAAGATGATACCTTTATCATTCTTGATGAGTTTATGAGAGAAGGGATTCCTCCTACCCCTATTTCCTAGCCCCATTATTTGATAATATATTAGATAAGGGGAAAATTGCCTAGAGATTTGAGAGTAGAATCATGCTAAGAGTTTATGTTAGATGAAAATTTCATAGATTTCATTCCATTTGAAGAATTCTTATGGGAGTTGCATAGTCAAGATTTTCTTTAGAGGCTTAAATAGAAAAAGGCTTAGAATCCTAGTTTTCTAGAAGAGGTTATTGAAAATGATGTCAAGGATGAGTTAAATTTAAAAAATTGGGTCAATTTGGTAGATGAAGGAAAAGAAATTTTCAAGGATGTAGGTGTGTTGATCCTTAAAGTTCAAGACCTTGTTGATACTATAGCATTTGATACAATAAGAGATAGCATGAGGTTATATGGCTCTAAGCCTAAAAAACTTATCCAAGTGATGAAGGGGATATACTACAACAAGAATTACACTACACTTTCTATTTGGTTTGTCTCTAGTTCACGAGGAAAGAAGGAAATTATTGATGATGTTGGTGTGATAGAAAATTTTATACTCCAAAGGGTAGGTGAGGGTTGCATGGGTGAAGTTGTTGGAGGTCAGAGGATTGCATTAATCCCATTGATTTCCAAAATGGTTAAGTCCTTGGTAAATTCTTCTACATTATGAGAGAATATTGAGTCTAGGATAATTGAGTTATGGAGGGGTTTTGATGCTTTAAAAGACACATTATTACCTCCCATCCTAGATTCAAATAAGAAAATAAAGCAATATCAATTATGGTATAATGAGGCATTCAAGAAATTAAATAAATAGGTAGTTGATAAAATTCTATAGGATTTCAATATGGAATACTTTGATACATTTATGGGTAAGAATATCACTTCATGGTTGTATTATGAGAATTTTGAAAAGGATGTAAACCAATATGATGTAAAGTATAATACTTATAGGAAAATGAAAGATTAAGTACTCAATTTTAATCAGCCAATGCATCTCTAATATGAAATGTGGGTCAAGCTTCACACAATAGTTGATGAGTCATCTTCTAAGGCCCCAAAACAATAGCCTGAATAAGTGATTTGATCCTTAAAATAACAAAAACTTAATTAAATGGAATATGAGTCATGGGTCGAGAAGTGTCAACATCATCTTCTCAAGGGTGACCAAATGCATACATGTTCCCTCCCTAATGAATCATGTTCTGTTATGATTTATTTTTTGTCAAAGTAAAGAATGACATGTGACATATTCCATGGTCTAAAGCTTGTTGAAATCCTTCTCTTTAAAATGATTTTCAATACTTGGAATAAGGGTTCAAATTTTCATTTTAATGAATACATGTCATATTTTTTAGTCCTTTCTATGTTCTAAGTTTGATAGTTTTTTCTTGTACTTTGATAACTAGGAATAAATATAAGAATTTTTCAATGTTGTTCTATATTATATCTCATAAAAATATTATTGTATACTTGGATGTACTAATTTCAAAGGAATTAATACAAATATTTTCATAGGAATACTTTGTTCTAAATCTTGGCTCACTCTCTAGTATTGTGTGCTTTTCTCTATAAGGGTCAAAAATAGGGGATAAGACTTTGAACGTGAGAGACTATTTTTAACCTAGTTCATGCCTATCTTGGAAAATACAAGTCAAGGATGTGGAACACATGTCAAGAAGGTTTTGCACATGGTATTGTAAAACAAGAAGTGGTTTCTAGGTTGTGAGAAACCTACATGATGAGGGCTTGGGGAGGAGTTTGTGCATTAAGCTTTTGTTCCAAGATCAAGTGCTAGAAGGATGCTAGTGAAGTTCTTCCAAGCTTGAGTTGTTGGAAATAACTAGGTGACTTCACGGTCACCAACGGAGCCCCCCCCCAAGAAGCATCGAACATTTTTGCTACAATCTCGTTACAGCCTGCCCTACTATATGTGATAATGAAGCACGAGTCATTCATGTAGTGATTGGGGACACAAAGCGGCGAAGGAGGAACTATTCCTAGATTTTAGTTGCAATTTATTTTGAATTCTAAGTTATTTTATATTTTTGTTTCAATTCAATAGATTCAGTAAATTCTTTATTTAAATTGACAGGATCATAAATATTCAAGAGTAAATTCTATAAGAAGAGGGTTATAAATAATTATCAAATATGTCATTTACAAGGTAGATGAATAGATCTAAAGATTCACAATAAATAATTTCACTCTATCAACATAATAGAGATAAGGCACTAGTCAGTTTGTTGTGGTCAAACAAGATTTTCATGTTTTCATAGTTAAATCAAAACCATTTCATTTTATTTTTTAGAGCTTGAAAGTAGATCTTCACTTAGCTTGTGGGTTAATAGAGCATTTTATTAGCTATTATAGTCCTATTTTTTTGTACAAGTAAAAAATTATGAGGTCCTTAACCTCTTTGTTAGGATTAGAGAGTATGTGATGAATGAAGTGGCTAATCCTAAGTGTGCCCACCTAAATTTTGTAGATTTCAAAAAGTAGAGGGAAGAATTGTCTTGTTAGTTGGTCCTAGTTTCTAATTAGATGTTTTGATTATGGAATTTAGCTAACCCTAGATATGTTTTTTCATTTTACTAGGTAGTATAAATTATGTCAAATCAGAAGCCAACAAGATGGAAACTTCATTGGGGAATGTACTATGAAAATCCTATGCAAGTTGTCCTATACATGTCAAACCAAGTGCCACATGGTATTGTAGAAATTGTCTCCTAGTAGTGTTTCATTTGTGTATTTTTTTGTTTTAAAAGAAGTGTCATGCTTTTTCCTATTATCCAATGAACCTTTTCATTAGATACTAAAGGTTTGTCTCTAGAAAGGCTCTATCTCCCACATAGCTTAGGTAGTGACTCAAAGGTTTTTGAACCAGTGTTATATTTAATATATTCTATGATGGATAAGAGGAAGAATACCAAATATTATGTGAGGACACATCCTAATGTTAATACGGAAACTAAATTACCAAAAGGTAATAAAAAGAGTTGGTTTAAAAGGACCAGGGAATCAAGTATTGCTCCTACATAGAGAACAAAGGATAATGAGGAAAATAACCCATTGCTCCTAGTTGTTGAAGAAAGTGAATCTTCATGTAAAGATTATAAATCTAATAATGCAATATATATTTATGAATTATTTGATACTCCTATACAAGGAGAAATTCCCATCAAGACAATATGATCACCAAAGTTAGTTATGGTGATAAGAATAAAGATAAGGATTAATCTAAAGAAAGTAATTAGTATAGAGATACATATAGTATGCATCATTTTGTGTCACAAAAAGTCCATTTTTCTTACACTAGGATTGTAGATCAACATCATGTTAATTTGATAGATTTATATGATTCATCTAGATCTAAAATCACTATGCTTGATCTTGATTTTTTTTTTGGTGAATTAAATTCTCTTAGGAGAGAATACATGGAGCAAGATGAAATTTGTAGGCATTCAAAAAAGGAAAGACAAATAGAGACTATGAATGCAATTTCTAAAAGAGATGATTGGCTTAGCAAGATTGTTTAGTTAAAAGAAAGGAATATAAGATTGGAAAATGCTTTTGGAATATTATATAATAGGATCTCTTTGGTGATATTGATGCCTTAAGAAATGAATATCATGGAATAAAAATTGCCTATTACAAATGAATAAATTTGAAAAATAAGGTCCTATAATCATATAATTGTATCATTCGAAGAGCCCTCATGAGAATATGGCTAAAGATATTTCAGCTAAGGTTCTTACAAATGACAATAATAAAGGTAAACGAAAGGTGGTGGGAATCTAGATAAGTGACCTTGTGAATTCATCTAAGGCTCAATCTATGTCAAAGACAAATGTAGAATTGGAGATAGAAAAGAAAGAAAGGGAGGATCTACCCAAAGATCTAGAGAGAGTTGAAAATGAAGCTAGAACTCTAAAGATGCATAGAAAAAATCAATTCCTAAAATCCTCTTATGTTGGTGTTGCTAAACCATATTTTTTTGGTCAAGGTATTTCTATTAGAATTATCTCTATTTTTTTGTCTAATACTACTAATGCATCCATTGGTGTACTTTCCTCTTCTCACAAGGAACAACTTATATTGCATCTAAGAAACAAGTAAATGTAAATGTGGGGAATAATGTAAGTATTTGGCTGGTCCAAGTCAAAATATTGGACTAGGTTTTCAAAGAAGGCCTATACATCTTTAAAAATAGAGGAAAATTTGTTTTGATGGGATCCTTAGTTACCCTAATGAACTCCAACAATAATTAAACAATAGTACTCATACACTTACTAGAAATAAAATTATCAACAATGAGGAACATTTGAGGTCTTTTATTGATATGATAAATGATTTTGAGGTTGAGAATGAAGTTGTTGAAATATGAAATTATTTTTTCAATCTTTAACTAAACATGCTAGGGACAAGTTTGGGAGGATCCTTGATGGTATCATTTTTCTTATAATGATTTTGAAAAATTCTTTAAAGGAAACTATGGAGATAAAATGAATGCCAGTTTTATATTAAATGTGTTCAACAATATTAAGAGAAACCAAAATGAGTCCATTTTTTATTTTAACATCAGATTTGAAAATGGTATGCACAAGTTGTTCCAAGTTACAAGGTGAGATGAAAAATGTTTGTCTGACGATATATTTTAATGCTTTTGATAGAAATATGGCATACCTTTAAAAATATAAGGATCTGAGAACTATAAAAGATGCTTTCATGATTGCAGTAAATACTAAAGGAAGAGGGTATCTGGTAAGTTAGGCAGGAGGTATGACCCTAAGCTTTATGGAAATAGGGGAAATAAGACAAAAAAAAATACAGAGTTGTGGGAAACAATAAGAAAGAAGATGATAAGATTGATAAATTTTTGAATTCTTTAATATATCTAAAGCCTTCAAATGCCAAGAATGATAGGGGTTTTTTTTGCACAAAGGCCTTAATTCAATAATAATTTCAATAAAAAAATAGATTGTAGAACTTCCCTTACAACACCCAATTGAAGGATGGTAAGCCCATTTTCCTCTTGTAAATAATATAAATAACAAGGATACCCCTAATCCATTACAAAGAAATTTAGTGAATGTTACTAGAGATGCACCTTGGTGTTTTGTTTTCTAGTCCCCTCATTTTCCAAAGTATTGTGTAGTAGCATAATAAAATTTTTTCTTACCAAAGGGATGACTCTTAGGAATATTTTAAGGAGAATGATACTAATGATGTGGGATGTAATCTAGCTGGTTCTTGTTTTTGTTGGAATAAGTATATAGGAAACAAGATACTGAGAGAGGGGGTGAATTAGGATCTTAAACTTCTAACTTCACAACCAATTATTTCATAAATCCATACCTAACCCTTATATAATAGATCTACCATTAAAAATTTAATCCTGAAACATAAATGAAATACATCACATCCATAAAAGATTTCACCACATAATGCAATGATTTGGTTACTCAAAAAAACTTCAAGATGAGCGTAAAACTATGGTGGGTATGAAACCCACAAATGTTCATTGTTGCAACAATAAAGTTAACCTATTAGAGTTATAATATTTGATCATAAAATATGACCTACCCTATATGGGATCTACCCTATTAAAAGCTTAAGAAACTATTAGGTCTCACCTTATTGAAGGATTCTACACTCGCAATGAAGTAAGGACTTTGTTAGGAGGTTTGCATTGGTCTGTTAAAACCACTCTATTAAGAGATTAACCCTATCCCAATTAACAATAATTGATTCAATATTTGACCCTCAATTTTCTCTATAAGCTAATCTTGGGTCTCCTCTTTTTTGCAACTCTAATCTGATCTCCTAATCTGTTAAGTACGTTCAATCCTTTACTGCTCTGATTTCTCTATGTCTAATCTTCTTTCAAACTTAGTCTTTTCTTCTTCACTCACATATCCAGATACTCCTCCTTTTCCTTCTCTCTACTCAAAAACACACAATTCTAGGGTTAGAATACTCCTTAAATATATGTTCTATAAAGGTTCTAGATCTTGATCAATGACTTACACTTAATCATCTTTTTCCATTTCTATCCTATTTTTTGATTGGTTGAATTTCACGCCTTGGGATCATTACACTATGAAATGACGTGTAATCATCTCCTTAGTTGGATCTATAAATACTAAATATCATAAAAAATTTGGCCAAAATAGTTTACATAAGTGTTTGTGCCATTACAAACTTATATGTCAAAATTGAACTACTCGGCACTTGAATGCTCTGACAATTGGTCATGTAGACTTTTTCATGTTGTCACTCAACTTCTATATTCCTACTTGCTCAACACTTAATAAATTTTCAACATGCTTGGTCTGCCTATATTTCTAGGCACATACATCTTCTCAGTCGCTACTAAATACTCACCAATAAATATCCTATTCGGTATAAGCATTGTATGCTTAGTCTTTACTTGATAACTCAGTCATAGTGATGACCTTGTAATCCCTTGTATTTAAAGACTAAGTTTTTGGACATGAATCAAAAACATAGGCTTAGAGATCAACAATCTCCCCTTTTGACATTAGTGGCAAAAATACTTTGTCATGAATAAAATAATCATTTCTTTCAAAAATGAGTACTCCCCTTGAGACCATACTTTGATCCTGTAAGATTTAATAGCTGATGTACGATCTATGCATTGCTTCTCCTTGTTGTATTCCCTTATATCCCTTTTTTATTCTTCAATATCCCATTTTATTTTATATCTCCCTTTTTTTTGTCACTAATGGAACTTGGGGCTACTAGGATGAATTGATACTTATCAAAGAATTGCTGATGACTTGCCACAATATTGGCATAGCCATTATTCCATCTTTACTAAACTTGTTCCAAAATTTGAAGTTGAATGTCTAGCTTGGTAGCTAGATCAATGAATCGTGCTATATGTGAAAATTGTGTCTCTTTTGTCAAAATGTATTTGGCAATAGAGACCACCTTCTAAATAATCTTTATATGTGGCAATAACTATAGTTAAGTCAATGTCAATTTGTGCCTGATCTCTATATCTTTAGCTGTGAGATCGGCTAACCTCTTTTGACTAAATGTCAAGTTCGTATATGAGGATGAGCTTGAACTTGCATTCTTACCCATTATAATTACATTTTCTCTTATGTCTACATGTAATAGCTCTAATGAGTGTGTAGTATCTATTATAAAGAAATCAATATCAAACAATTTCAAATATAATCAATTAATAGTTGTGATATTACTATTAGGATTTAACTGTGTGATTTTGAGTCAAACTTATTGACCCTTGGTTCATGAGTAGTGATTCAACATGAATCCATCTCTCATGAGAATAAATGGAACATTGAGTCTTTGAGGTGTCACCATTAATAGTTTGCAAAATTGTTTTCATCTTTGTGACTGATGTATAAAGCTCAACCTGTCTATGTACAATTTCCTCTGAGTTTTTCTATAACACTTTGTGTTCCATTATTCTTTCAGATCACTATAATAATCTATCGTTGGTGTCTATTTCTTATTTCTTAATTTTATCAACTACATATACTAGTTGATCCAAAATTGTATGATAATTATTTAAATCTTTGATCACAACTACATCTACAAAAATATGTTTGACAATGCATAGTACCTCCCTTCTCTTCTTCTCTCTTCTCAGTTTTTCTTGATTTTCTTTATGACTTAACAACATTTGTAGCTCTTGCATCTTCTCTAGTATAAGATTTTTCAAATCATACATAAGTAATATAATTACCTCATCAAGGCTCACTGACTCATCATCTTCCTCACCAGAATGAGTCACATCTTGAGATTGTGAAGGTGTATCACTTGGTAGTGATAATTACAACTATTTCCCCTTTTCACTCAATCTCAATTTTTGCTACTACACTTTTGTAGAAATCACCATAGATGTCATAGTTGTTTGTTCTATAGCCTTTGCACTCGATAATTGAACAAGAGCTTAAGTAGCCTCTTGATCTTTCTATTTTACTTCTTCTTCAAAATTTGCCTCTATTTCAAAATTAACATACAAGTTAATGGTTTATATATAATAAAAGCCTTACCAAGTTTCTTAACACTTGTATCCTCTGCAACTAATGTCACATTAATATCACCAATTTTCTTATTTTAAAGCTTTGGATATTCTACTATTTGTAACAAAATTGGATTAGTATAGAGTTTTCTTGAATCTTTTATTAAGATTTGAATTTCCTCTTCTAATAGTATATTTGGATTAGGTGGAGGGGTTTCAGTGTCATCTTCTATTGTGACAGTCTCTTTCTATTCACATTAACTAACTAGTTGTTGAATCTCCTTAGTCAACTTGACCACTTCTTGTTTGTATTCATGTTCAAATTCTATTACATCTCAGCCTTCCCTCACTACCACAGATGGAGTAAGCAACCCAAATTCTTCTTTCCGTATCTAAATACTATCTTGCTAAACTTCATGAGCTTTATTTTTTTAAACCTTATATGCCCTATTTCTTAGCATAAACATCTTGAAAAATTATTTAAGGGATATAGACATATGAGTCCTCCCCAAATCTAGCATAGCTTGTGCTAGTGTTGTATCTCTTATTTGTTTCTTGGTGGACACTACCCACTTCCACTTTGCATTAAGTCTTTTGCACAATCCTGCTAGAAATCTAGTTCCCAACTCTAGGGGTGTGCAACTAAAATTTATCATCATATCAATCATGGCACCTTCAAGCTTATCTTGATAAAAATTATTCAGAGAATCATAATGTATATCTTTTACTCCCATAATACTTTTAGATCCTATCAATTTTGCACATAAATGATCCATAGTCATTGGAGGAAGTCTCTTCACTATTTAAAGTTTGTTGGGTTCATCAAACTTAGTCTTTTTATCATCTCCCTCCTCCTCTTGTGCTATGGTTAGTTTTCTCTTTAGCTTTACTTTTGTTGGCTTCTTTCATTTTTCAGCCAATTTCCTCTTCTTAGATGGAATTATTTTTAATTGCTTGGTACGAGGTTGAGATGTCCTTTTCCTTATGATGATCACCTTGCCCTTTGGCCTCTAAGGTGTCACCATTTCTTGCATATCCTTCTTCACACCAACCTTTATGTTAGGCTTAATCACAATGACCTTTTTCTATTTTGTGGCCTTCAGCTTCACAACAACAAGTTCTTTTTCTTTGCCTTCCTTGGCCTCAATAGGTTGTCCAAACCCTTCTCCTTGTTCCTTATTTCCACCCTCAAAAATATTTATTTTTCTTTTCTTCCCTTCTTTGGGTGGGCCAAATTCAATAGTCATCTTGGCAATTATAGTTTCATATGTGCCAAATTTCTCGGCACTCACATCTATGTCTTTAGCCAAAAGTGTAACAACTTCTATAGTTACCTCATCTACATTTACTTCATAGGGCATTGGCCTTAGGCATGCTACCCTTGGAAAAATTGCTTGTGCATTAACACAATCTGTATCTACAATAAAACATAGTTCATCATAGTATTTATCGACAACTAAATTAGGAAATCTCATTCTATTCCTCATCTTTACATTGAATTCTTCAAAGTAGCTATCCATTATTGCTTCAAAGTTTTCTCCCAATCTACTGATTAAATCACTAATTTGCTCCATATTTGTTCTATTCCTATCCTACATAATTGCTCCAAAAAGTAGGAAAAGAGTTTTGTACATATAAAAAATACAAACTAATAAGGATCAAAACTTACAAAAAGACATTCTTCTCTTTCCTCATTGCCTCTAAATTGTCTATAAGTTGGTAAAGTTGCAACTTGACAATATCATAGGAATGATCCTTCTTCACAATTTTGTAGCCCAAATCCATTGCTACACACCGTACGTTGTTCAACCTGCTAGATTGATAAAATTTGTCTGCAATCACATGACCAACAAATTAAATAAATGGGTCCTCAATTATATCAAGTGACATACCATGACTATTCCAATTTTCCTTGGTCATGTTTTCAATTTCATTCTTCATTCCACTTCTAATACTCTTTGGTCAATCCAAGGTAGGGTACCTAGTTTCCCTATGAATGATAGCCTTTTTAATCTGGATCGACCCACCTTTTAACCATATTTTCATGTCATGAATACAATTGAGCACAATCATTATCCATTCAACTTTAAAAACCTTTGGAAATCCTGGGACACATGTAAGATCTTTCTCAACAATGACATTGTATTAATTCTTTAGGATTCCATCATTGTGTAGATTATCATAAGCTGATCTAATCTCAAAATCTTTGATTTCTCCAACTTTTCATAGATAACATGATCTTAAATCTTGAATAGTCAAGACTCTAAGTGGAATTGATGATAAAACTCCAATATCATCAATAGTGTTTTTAAGGTTCACTGAATTTCTAAAATTTGGTGGAGGACTTTGATAAGTTCTTATGATTTGTGCACTATTGTCCTTCAATATTTCACTTCTAGATGCTATTTTGAACTAGGGTTTGAAACAAAAATATTTTTCAAATATCTTCACTGAATATTTAACTTGGCACTAAGAGTAATACTTTGTTTCAAAAATTTGCTAATAAGCTAATGTGATTCTTTTGCTCTAGTCGTTAAAATCACTTCGATCACCTTGAAATCTTCTCGTAATCTCTTTGATTGCTTGGTGAATCAAAATGAATGTCCAAATTTGATAAATACCTTCAAATTTTTATTGTAGGTTTGTAATTAATTTCTTCATACTTGGTTGGTGTATGACAACTAGCTCAATCTCTACTTCAATTCAATCAAGGTTACTCACTCAGCCATAACTAATTCATTTAGTCAATATATTACCTTCCTTGATCACTTGGTCTATACTTTAGAGCTCAATCAATATAGATTATACCACTGATGCTTGCTACTCTATGATTGTTAGTTCTTAATGTATCTTTTATTTATGTTGATATGGACCTTTATCACTTCTATGCTAGGAATTGATGTAAAATATAACATTGAATATGTAGTTCCTACATACCTTTCTTTAGTGAGATGTGGTGTGATCACCTGGTCCATTAGATTGGGTGATCTTAGATTTTCCTACTTTACTGCTTCTAGCTCTTACTATTTCTATCCATGTTTTCTTTCCTTCAGGTTTGTCACTTCCATTACTTGTTGCTGGTGTTGGTGTTCTGGTTTTACAGTTTCTACTGGTGTGTCCAACTTTGAGACAACTAAAACATAATACTTCTCCAATTATCCATTTCTTGTAATTTCCTCTAAAATGTGTTTTGATGCAATTCTCTGGAATGTATACATATTCTCCACAATAGTGACAACTATACCATGTATTGTAATCCCAATTGTAGGAATTTCCTTTCCTTGATGTATGAGTTTGTTTTTCAGGTAACCAATTTGACTTTTTTTTGAATCTATATTCATGATCTCTATGTACATACTTTTCAAAATTTTAGAAATGACCTTGGAGTTTAGATCCCTTTCTGGTTGATTCATTGTTCTTTCATCTACATTCATGTGCTTGATGTCCTGCTTTCTAGCAATTAAAAAAATTACCACTTAGTTTAGGCTTATGAGCCCGCATACCATTTTTGCTTTTGCAAATTTTGGTTGTGTGACCAATTTTCCCATAGTGATGACATGTAGGTTTTTCATTGGATTTTTAATTCGTTTGTTCTCCACTTTTGGATGATTCTCCTTCTTTAGTTGATGAAGAGTGCTTGTTGTATCCAAGTCTAGAGTTGTCTTTTGTTCTAGGTGACCTCAACATTTCTTCAAAGAGTTTTATTTGATTAATTTGGTTTTCTCAATAACTCCATGAGTTCCTTTTTATGCCTTAACTCACTTTTCAATTTCTCATTTTGTAGCCTTAGATTTGTGATCTCTAAATCTTTTATATTTGCTTCCTGATTTTCAATTACTAGTTGATTTATCATATCCAGCTTATTATTGGTAAACATATGCACTTCAAATGATCTCTCTTAAGGTTTGGTAGCCATCTTCTTCTTTTTTTCCTTCATCCATGATCTTTTATTCTATTTCTTTCTTCTTCTTTTTTATTGGTTCACAAAGTGTAGCTGATTGAATTTTTTTGTCTTGAGATCTTTTGCTTCTTTTTCTAGGGAACTATTCTTCTATAGTAATTATGTCAATGCTTGATCATTGTTACCAGTATTTCCACAATTAATCAATCCTACTATTTCAACTTCTTTTTATTGAGTGTCATTTACCTAAATAGGTATCTATTTTCTTCTTTATAGGGTTTTCCTTAACTCCTCTTTTGCTGCTTCTAATTGTTGCAATACGATCTAGATTCTAATCATCTAATTCTCAATGATTTTTTCAATCTTATACACTTCCATCTCCATGATATGATATTCTCAGGTTTTTAGGCTTCCTAATATGAGAACTATGCTCTAATACCAATTTTCAGAATAAGTATATGAGAAACAATATACTGAGAGGGGTAGGGGGGTGAATCAAGATCTTAAACTTTTAACTTCAAAAATAATTTCATAAATCCAAACCTAATCCTCATATAATAGATCTACCTTAAAAAATGTACCCTTGAAACATAAATAAAATACATCACATCCATAAAATATTTCAACACATAACACAAAGATTTGGTTACCTAGAAACAATTCAACAAGAAGGTAAAACTAGGGTATGGATGAAACCAACATATCTTCACTATTGAAACAATAAAGTTAACCTATAAGGGTTACATTTTTTTATCATAAGATTTGATCTACCCAATGAGGGGTCTTCCCAATTAAAAAGTTAAGAGACTATTAGGTCTCAACTTGTTAAAGGATTTTACGTTGACAATGAAGTAAGGAATCTGTTAGGAGGTTTACATAGCTCTATTAAAACCACTTTGTTAAGAGATTTACCATGTCCCAATTAACAATAACTGATTCAGTACTTGACCCTCAATTTTCTCTACAACATGATCTTGGGTCTCATCTTTGATGTATCTATGATTTCATCTCCTAATTTGATAATTGTGTTTAGTTCTTTACTACTCTGATTGCTCTGTTTAGTTCTTTACTACTCTGATTGCTCTATATTTGATCTACTTACAAGCTTAGTCTTTTCTTCTTCACCCACATACATATACTCCTCCTTATCCTTCTCTCTACTCACACACACATGATTACAAGGTTAGAATCCTCAAATATATATTTTGTGAAGGTTCTCGATCTTGATCGATGACTTACACTTCATCATCTTTTGTCACTTCTATCCCATTTTTTGATTGGTTGAATTGCACACCTTGTGATCATTACCTTCCAAAATAACATGTGATCATCTTCTTAGCTGGCTCTAAAAATATTAAATATCATAGAAAAGTTGGCCAAAATGGTTAACATATGTGCTGGTACCATTACAAACTTATTTGTAAAACTGAACTACTCAGCACTTGAATGCTCTCATGCTTGGGCATGTAGACTTCTTCATGTTGTCACTCAGCTTCTATATTCCTTCTTTCTCAAAACTTTATAAATTTTCAATGTGCTTTGTCTCAACTATATTTCTTGGTGTGTACATCTGCTTGGTCGCTGCTGAATACTCCACAATGACTGCCCTGCTCGGTATAAGCATTCTATGCTCAACCTTTACTAGATAATTTAGTCACAATGATGACCTTGTAATCTTTCCTAGTAAATGAATAAGTGTTTGGACGCTAATCAACAATATAGGATTAGAGATCAACAAATTTGAGTATACTGATATGCAAGGCTAGAGTGAGTTTGAAATGGATGTTTTCTCACATAGATAGAATAATGAGTTGTTCCATCAACATATTTATTTTTTATGAAGAAAATATGGATGAAACAATGTGTAACATGACCTATCATATAAAACAAGTGAGTTTAAGAATAACATTAGAGCAAGAAATTTCTAAGATTACTGCTTAAGTGAAGATTCCATAGAATTTGAGGAATACGGTGGTAAATAAAGATGTTAGTAAGTCTCCCAATGTATTTATCAAAGATGCAAATGCCAAAGCTTCTTTTACAAGTAAGCCTAAGGGTAACAATTTTGTAAATGTTAACAATCTAAAAGGAAATAAGTGGGAGCTATAGAAGGAAGAGATCACCAAAGCTATTGTAGTGCAAGACACTAAGAAAAGGAAGGAGTTTTTGGAATTCTTTTGAAAAACTAAGGGGGGTGGGGAGGTGGTGAATCAATTATTCAAGGTATAGATGTATAAATAAAACTTTTCTTAGCTTAGTGAACCCATAAAACATTTATCATCATGTATACATCAAAAGGATTATGCAATCACTTAAAACTTGTAGGTTACTATCAAATCAATTTTCAAAAATGTAAACATGAAACATAACAGATTCATCAACACATTTGACCAATGATTTATGTGGAAACCCAATTTGGGAAAAACCACCATTAACATGCTACTCTTTTTCACTCTTCTAAAGTGATGCCCTATAAAAGGCCAACCCTATTAAAGGTTACAATGCAAACTATTAAATGTGACCCTCTTAAAGGATTTCAGTCACCTTGTTAAGAGTGAGCCTTGTTAGAGGACTTTAGACCATTCACTTGGAATGTCACCTAATTAAAGGATTTAAAAATGACTGTTAGGTTAAGCTTAATCCAAAGGATTTACCCTAGACTGATACAATTATTAGAGAGTAACAATAAGTATTAATCTAATAATAACTTACAACTCCATTTTTAGATTATAGATCTTTGTTTCAATCCTTCATTCTACTTGACTTTCACACATTTTAGTTTTGTTAGCTTGTTCACCCTTCAAAAATTCATACCCTTAAGCCTTCTTACTTAACATACCAATGTAGACTCTTCACTTAGGTCACTTGATGGAGCAATACCCCTTGACTCCTTGTCTTCCTTAGATTCTTGTACATGACAACCCTTTCTTCTAACCAGCTATCCCTATAAATAAAGAATTAAGATCTTTTGTCATTCATTCTCCATCATCCAATTTAGGGTTAGGATAGATTAGGTAGGATTCAATGAATCTACTCCTAATTCCATATCACTTCTAGAAACTTCTTCTTCAATCCTCTTTGAATTCACTTCAAGATGATTTACCATGAATTTTGTGCCACCAACTCATCAATCTTATCTTCCATCTAGTTCACACAATCTAAGAAAAAAAACTTGTTAGCTCAAATCCATCAAATTCACGATCTTTCTAATAATTTTGGCACTCAACATTAACTTGCTTCTGATGCTCGACACATACTACATTGCTCGGCATTAACTAAAAAATCACTCAACATGAACTAGAGTTTACTGGTGCTCGACACCAATTAAACTTTACTCGACATCTATTGTTTTGCTTGACATTCACTAAAATGAACTTTTACTTTGCTCCAACTAATTTTTTGCTCAGCGTGCCCTAACTTTTCTTGACACCTACTATCCACTCATTCAAGCTTTGTAGACAAGCTTAGTTTAACTTGATCTTCTAAACTTGTTTAGTGTAGCCAACCTTTGCAACCTTAAGTAGATTATCAATGCACTATAATATCACTATCTTAGCTTATTCTTGTACTCCTTTGTATATCATAACTCAACCTTTCCTCTAGGTGATTATGTTACATCTTTTTTATCAAATCCTCTTCATCAATCAAACAAGTGATAGTACTTAAATCATATAAGCAATTGTTTTACTAGCAAAAAATAGGTTTGACATTAGTTTCAAAACAATGACTAAAATACATTTATCATGCTTGTATCAATCTATATTCAACAATCTCCCTTTTTGACATTGATGGCAAACCAAACTAATGAACCAAACTGACTAGGTTAAAATAGTAAGACCAACAAAATACCAAAAATAAAATAATTCCCTGTATTGAAATCTCTCCCTCTATCAACAACTTTCATCTTTTTAATAAGTTACAAAATTATGTTATGTTCTAATCAATAGACAATCAAACAATCAATTCATCCTTATGACTCCCTCTAAATTACTTCTTATATCTCCCTTCTACAATTATCTCCCTCTTACTAGGTAGATGTTTTCAATAGACACACTTTGATTTCTCCCTCATACTATGTGTTAGGATTTCTATCTCTTTGTTTAGTCTCCTATCTATTGCATTTCTCCTAATGACTAACTATCTTCCTCTTTCTTGTATTTCTCTTGATCAATAACTATCTCCCTCTTTGACAAAAATAACAAAGACTTATCATCTTAATATGCAGATATGAACTTCTTCAATTTCTTTTGTATCACCTTGCTTGCGACTGATTTGTAGTTTTAGCTCTTTGATTACTTTAGGCAGCTCCTAAAGTAAGATCTACTACATCAATTTGTAACATATGGAAATCATCTTGTTTGATGCAGGGCACTCCTTTTTTTACTTAGCCTTTGATAGGGGTATCACCCCTAGTTTACCTCTTAGATACTCATTAGCATCCTTAAGTAATTATTTTGTGAAGATATCAACTATTTTCTCTTTTGTGTTAACATATTCCATCTACACCTCTTTGTCTTCAACTAATTCTCTCAAGTAATGATACTTGATTGCAATGTGCTTAGTTTTTGTGTGCATCACTAGATTCTTTGATATATTTGTAGTACTTGTATTATCACAATAAAGTATCACCATTTATGTGATCTCTTCTTTCATGCCATACAATTTTTGTACAATTTACATCAGCAACAACATATTCATCTTCAGTAGTAGATTGTGAAGTGTAGTTTAGTTTCTTGCTAGTCCATGTAACTAGCCTCTTGTCCAAGAAAAATTGATTCTCCACTAGTGCTCTTTCTATCATCAATGTTTTTAGCTCAATTAGCATCAGTATAGGCTCTTAATTCAAATTTCTCATCTTTCTTATAGTATAGACCATATTCCTCTGTTCTTTCCAAATATCTCATTATTCTCTTTATAGCCATTAAATGATTCTCCCTAGGATTAGTAGAGAATCTTGCAACTATCCCTACAGATAATGCAATGTCAAGTCTACTATGTACTGCATATTGTAATTTACCAATCATAGACCTGTATAATGTTTGATATTTTACCTCAGTTGAATCATCATTCTTTGACAATTTAAGTCCTATCACCATAGGTGTACTTACTGGTTTGGAATCCTCCAGCCCAAAAGTTTTTAGTATCTCCTTGACATACTTTGACTGAGTGATGCATATATCATATTTCATCTAATATACTTGCAAATTGACAAAGAATTTGATCTCCCCAAACATAGACATTTCAAATTCTTGCTTCATTTTATTTGCAAAAGCCTTACATAAAGCATCTTGACCTCCAAATATGATATCATGAACAAAAATTTCAAATAACAAAATACCTTTTCCTTATTTTGTCTTCATGTATAGATTGTTGTTATCATCAATCCTTTCAAATCCAATCTTCACAAGATACTTATGAAGTCTCTCATACCATGCTCTTGGTGCTTGTTTGAAACCATATAGAGCTTTGTGTAATCTACATACCATATTACTATTGTTAACATCAAAAAATCCTTCTGGGTGTTCTATGTAAACTTCTTCCTCTAATATGTGATTTAGAAAAGAAGATTTAACATCCATTTGATAAAATTTTAAACTTTTGTATGCAGAATAAGTAAGCAGAGTTGTTACTCATTCCAATCTAGCAGCAGGAGCAAAAGTTTCTCCATAGTCAATTCCTTCTTCTTGTGCATAACCTTTGGAGACTAATCTTTCCTTATTCCTTGTGACTTCACCATTTTCAGCTAGCTTATTTCTGAATACCCATGTGCTAATCACATTTTTATCTTCTAGTCTAGGAACTAGAGTCCATATTTTATTTTTCTCAATTTGTTCAATTTCTTCTTCCATGGCTTTACTCTAGTCCACATCTTCTAAGGCATCTTTCACCTTTTTAGGTTCTTTGATGCTAAAAAAACATGTATCATTTCTCAATTTGTTCCTTTTCATTGGTCTAGCATCTTTATCTGCAATAATTTCTATAGAAGGATGATGTCTCTTGACTTATTTGGACAATCTTGGTTCAAATCTAGTGTCTTCATTTGGTCTTTCAACTTTAGAGTCACTATGTACACCTCTGTCATGTAGCTTGGCATCTATCTCATGTACACTAATCTTAGAATTAAAATGTACCTCACTTCATTTTGTAACTAGACATCTGAATGTGGCTCAATTCTTGATTACAACTTGACATTCATAGTATGTGACTTGGCAGTCATTGAAACTTGTTGTTGGTTTGCAACATCTTCTTCAACATGCATACCTTCATAAAAGTATACAAATGATTTGTATTCTTCTAGTTATTTCATAGGTTCAGCCTCATATACTTCTATATATTCATCAAATTTCACATTTTCACTTTCCACAAATTTGTTAGTGTTAGTATTTAAATAGTTATAAGCTTACTTCTTGTGGAATAACCTAAGAATATACCCTCTTAACTTTTTGCATCTATTTTACCATTCTCAAATTCTTTGAGAATAAAACATTTACTTTCAAATACCTTAAAATATTTTACATTAGGTGAGTATCCATACCATAGTTCAAAATGTGTTGAATGATTACCTTTCTTGATTTATACATGGTTCAAGGTAAAGACAATTGTACTTACATCTTCTCTCCAATATTTCAAAGCAACATTTTTCTCCATCATGAGTGTTCTAGCATAGCCCATTGTAGACTTGTTCCTCCTTTTAACAACTCCATTTTGTGGAGGTGTTCTAGGAGTAGATATCTACCTTTTGATACCTCTATCATTATAGAATATCTCAAACTCATTTGATGTAAATTTTCCTCCTCTATCAGATCTCAAACATTTTAGACTTTTACTTGTTTCCTTCTCAACTCTTCCTAATTACCACTTAAACATTTGAAAAACATCAAATTTCTATTTCAAAAACATTACTATCATCATTCTAGAATAATCATCAACAAACAACATAATGTACTTATCTCCTTTGTATCTTTGCACTTCAATTGGTCCACACAAGTCAATATGAACAATCTCTAGTATTTTTTTAGAGGTATGAGTTTTGCTCTTAAAACTTGACTTTGTCATTTTACCTAATTATCATTGTTTTCACATTATATTATCAGGCTTCTTCAACTTAGGAAAACCTCTAACTTTTCTCATGTTACTAATACTAACCAAGTTATCAAAATTAACATGACATAGCCTTTTGTGCCATAGCCACACATCATCAAATTTTACAACTAGACAAGTGGCATTCCCTAGATCAAGGTAGAATAGATTACTCCTAGTTTGATCAATTTTCCATCAATATCATATATCTTAGCAATCTTTTTTTCAAACTCAACATTACATCCTAAATTATTCAATTGTGACACACTCAATAGATTATAGTTAAGTCCTTCAACATAGTATGCATTGTCACATAAAATCTTATCTTTGAGTTTGATAGAACCTTTTCCTTTTATCAAGCATGGTGCATCATTACCAAATCTTACACTATTTCCATCATAAAAATTCAAGATAATGAACTTACTTTTATCTCCACTCATGTGATGTGAACACCCACTATCAATGATCCATCTATCATTCTTGTTCATACAAGACACAAGTGTAGTTGCCTTATCTTCATCAAATTCATCCTTTAATGCAACATACACCACTTCATCATCATGTTCATTAGATTCATCACTTGTTTCCTCTTCAGCAATGAAGAAAGACTTCTTTCTTTTTTCTTTGTAATCATTGTTGTCTTCATCTCATCTACTTTCAAACTTGTCACCACCTATGTAGTTCTTCTTCTCTAAACATCTGGCAGTAATATGACCAACATCATTGCAATTGAAAAAAATGATAGGTAGCTTACCTTTAAACTTTCCTTTACCTCAATGAAATTTCCTTCCTAGTAGTGTTTCAAGTTGTTCTACATCCTCCTCATTTGTATCACTGTCACTGGACACATACTTTGTCTTTTCTTCTTCTTCTTTTCATCAGGTTCCTTCAATGAAAACTTTACTTTGAAAGTAGATTCAATATTTTTTGGTTTGTAATTATCAAAGTTGGAAAGCTCAAAAATAGTGAGCCTACCTACTAGACCTTCAAGAGATAAAGTATTCCCTGGTATACATCTTAGTTCTTATATTGCAAAAAACTATAATAGCATAAGTAGGCAACAATGTTCTTAAAACTTTGCTTAGTATAGTATCATCATCTAGTTTACTAGTAGTTCGTCTTATGACATTAACAACATCTTTTATCCTTGAGCAATATTAAGCAATATTTTCACCTTCTTGCATTATCATATCGTCAAACTTACCTCTGAGACTTTTAGCTTTTGCTCTTAGAACATTAGTGTCTCCTCCATAGATAGTGGTTAAGGCATCCCACATTTTCTTTGCACTATCAAGATTTTTGATATCATCAAATTCAACATAGCTTAGGGCAGAGGCAATCTCCAACATTGCCTTGTTGTGTTCTTTCTTCTTTTCCATATCCTCAGTAGTTAGGGCTCCAACAAGATCAACATGCTTAGTAGTGATGGTAGATTGTACATGATCTCCAAGTCCTCCAAGGTGTAGCTTCATCAAACTTTTCCATGTAAGAAATTTATCTCTATTAAGCTTGGGTACTTCTCTTTTTAACATCTTGATCTGTGTGCTTCTAGTACCTTCAAACTAGTCCTCTTAAGTAGATGGCTCTGATACCAATTGTTGGAATTCTTTAGAATAATTGAGAGGGGGTGTGAACTAGTTACTCGAGGTCCAGATGTATAAATAAAAATTTTCTCAGCTTAGTGAACCCATAAAACATTTATCATGATGCATACATCCATAAGATTATGTAATCACTTAAAACTTGTAGGTTACTGTCAAATCAATTTGCAAAAATGTAAACATGAAACATAATAGATTCAACAACACATTTGACAAAATGATTTACATGGAAACTCAATTTGGGAAAAGGGTATGTGTAGGATCATGGTGTACCAAAAAGTGGCGATATGAAAAATATGTAGTTCTGAAATGCCTCAAAGAGTTTCAAAATCTATTCCCACTTTTTTCCCACCCATCCTGATACTAAAAGAAAACAATTAATACCTTTATAATTCCTACTATATCTTTCAATACCAACCTTATATGGTCATCTTTAAAACATTCCGAAAATGTGTTTTTGGTATGTTCTTACGTATTTTTTACTTCAAGCATGTAGCTGACAACTTTTTTTTAACCAAAATTTGATGTAATGAAAAGGGTTTCTTAAGAATGTTTTTAGCTTTTCATAAATGTAAGTTTTGTCAAATTACGAGTTCAGTAAGTAATTATTGCTTATTTTCTAATGGAGTTAGCTACAAAGTGCTAATTGACATACTGGTTGAAAAATAGCTATAACTTTCAAACTGTATAAGATTTGTGAAATCCAAAAGATGCGTCACATTCTATGCTTTGACTAGTATAAGAAAAAAAAAAAAAAACCTTAATTTTGATTTTTTTGAACTAGTTAAGGTGGTCAGACATAGGAGTTTTTTAATTCTGAAAATAGTATAGTAGAAAATTCATAATTAATTATTTATTTGGAATAAAAATTGCCAAAAATATGCATCACATCTAGGCATGAGTCTACTTTTTATATCTAAAATTATATTTAAAAATATTATCATTTGATTATGATTAAGGTGGTCAGACATACACCTACTTTTTATTTTTGCCCTGAAATTTTTGTAGTACTGCATTAAAATCCAAACTTTTGACCAATCAAATAATTTTTTCTTCAGATAAGGCCTTATAGTTTAGAAACTAGATTCAATTTCCTACAGATTATTGTCTTACAACTTTTTGATATAAAGTCCAAAACCACTTTAAAATTATGTGTCAAGTTGACATAACCCTAATTTGCTATTTTTTCACTGCCACTTAAGGCCATAGTTTGGTACACCATGATCCTACACATACCCAAAAGCCACCAATAACATGCTACTCTTTTTCACTCTTTTGAAATGATGCCCTATAAAAGGCCAACCCTATTAAAGGTTACAATACACACTGTTAAATGTGACCCTGTTAAAGGATTTCAATAACCCTATTAGGAGTGAGCCTTGTTAGAGGACTTTAGACCATTCACTTGGAATGTCACCCAATTAAAGGATTTACAAATGACTACTAGGTCAACCTTAATCCAAAGGATTTACCCTAGACTAATACAATTATTAGAGAGTAATAGTAAGGCTTGATATAATAACAACTTACAACTCCATTTGTAAATTATAGATCTTTGTTTCAGTCCTCCATTCTTCTTCACTTTCACACATTTCAATTTTGATAGCTTATCAACCCTTCAAGCATTCATACCCTTAAGCCTGCTTGCTTAACATACCAATGCAGAATCTTCACTTAGGTCACTTGATGAAGCAATACCCCTTGACTCCTTGTCTTCCTTAGGTTCTCGCACATGAAAACCCTTTCTTCTGACCAACCATCCCTATAAATAGAGAATTAAGATCTTTTGTCATTCATTCTCCATCATCCAATTTAGGGTTAGGATAGATTAGGTAGGATTCAATGAATCTACCCCTAATTCCATATCACTTCTAGAAACTTCTTCTTCATTCCTCTTTGGATTCACTTCAAAACAGTTTACCATGAATTTTGTACCACCAACACATCAATCTTATCTTCCATTTGGTTCACACAATCCAAGAAAACAAACTTATCAGCTCAAAACCATCAAATTCATGATCTTTCTAATAATGCTAGCACTTGGCATTAACTTCCTTCTGATGCTTGACACATACTGCATTGCTTGACATCTACTAAAAAATCACTCGGCACAAACTAAAGTTTACTAGTAGTTAGCATTAACTAAACTTTACTTAGCATCCACTATTTTTCTCGGTATTCACTAAGATTAACTGTTACTCAGCTCCAACTAATTTTTTCCTCGGCTTGCACTGTCTTTGCTTGGCACCTACTATCCACTCTATCAAGCTTTGTAGACAAACTTAGTTTAACTTTTTCTTTTGAACTTATTTAGTGTAGTCAACCTTTGCAACCTTAAGTAGATTATCCTTGCACTATGATATCACTGTCTTGGCTAATTCTTGTACTCCTTTGTATATCATAACTCAACCTTTCCTCTAGGTGCTTTTGTTACATCTTTTTGATCAAATCCTCTTCATCAATTAAAAAAGTGATAGTACTTAAATCATATAAGAAATTGTCTTACCAGAAAAAGGTAGGTTTAACATCAATGAAAAATAAATGATTGAAACACATTTATCATGCTTGTATCAATCTATTTTCAATAGGAGTTAGACAAACTAGTTACTCTTCTTACTAAAATTGAGAAGCCCAAAGCAATAATTTTTCTTGAGAGACTTCAGAAGCACAAGGAAGGAAATGGTATGTAAGTTGAACTACCACCCTATAATCTAGTTGATATGATTTATTTGTTGTCATATATTACTATAAAGGTCCCTTTACTAGAAATTTTAAGTATAGATGAGCATAAAAGTAAAGCCTTTCCATGGGTGGGTAGTGTTCCTAGTGATAATATCCCTACCTATAAAATTTTGAATGACTCTATAAAGATATCTAAGAAGCTGAAGGAAGTTAAGGGTGTAGTATCTCAAATCCTAGAGATGTTCCTTGACAAATCAGTAGCTCCTTTTCTTAACAACATTGACCCTTTCTTTCTCAATATTATGGTAAATGGTAGAATAGTTAAAAAATCTATTATTGACTCTTGAGCCTCTAATACTATAATTCATTTTAAGATCATTGATTTCCTAGGATTAAAGCTTGATAATGTTAACCCCTCCATCCTTGAATGTATAATTATGTTGTCATTGATTGGCAACTAGTCAAAGAAAGAATATAATACAAGGAAACATGGTCACCAATAGAAGATTTTACTGGTACACACATATATGCTATTCCACAACTGGTAGAAGAGTTAACTAGTACACACATATGTACTATGCCACAAACATAAGAGAACTAGTAATGGGATTTATTCATAAATCATCTATGAAGTTAGTCACTGTGAATGTGACAAGATAGGAGAATAGTCATAATAGATGTAATAGAAGCAAGAGTGAAATAACAAAAGAATTTAAGGATAAAGGAAACACATAGGATCACACATGGGCTAATAGGGATAGTGATATAGACCTTAGGAGTAGGGCTAATGGGTTTTTTGTGAATAGGTTAGACATGGAACTTAAATTTTGAATTCAAAATTGAACAAGATTCTAGTCATGTGTAACTATACCCTGTTAAAATATTTAGAATAACTGAGAGGGAGGTGGCACGCGCAGGGGGGGTGGGGGTGAATTAGTTATCCAAGGTCCAAATCTACCAATTGAATGAACAAACACTTAAAATAATTTTAGATCTTGTCATTTCGTTACTTGGCTTGTACTATAAACTATTAGCAACATTAACTAGATATCCATTGTTCTTAAAATAATAGAATTGCATAATGTTAATTTAAAATAATAAAGCATCACAATAACATCCACACAAGTTTGACACAAGGATATTTATGTGGAAACCCAATTTGAGAAAAATCACCAACAACATGTCACTATTTTTCACTCTTTTGAAGTGAGCCCTATTAGAACCCAAAATTTTTAAAGGTTAAAATACACACTATTAAATGTGAGCCCGCTAAAGGTTTAATCATCCTGTTAGGAGTGGCCTTATTAGAAGACTTTAGAACATTCCATTAGAATGTCCCTTGGTTGAAGGATTTAGGATTTAATGACTATTAGGTCAACTTTGATTAAAGGATTTCAAATAGTGTTCATAATGGCTAGAAACTAACAACAAGATTGATTTGTTTAGCACAAATCACTTTGCATGTTTAGATCTTTGTTCATCTCCTCATACTGGCTCACTATCTAGCCTCCATTGTCATCTCAATTTTAGATTCACTTGGAAACTCTTCAAGAAATAACCCTATCCTTCCCTTTCAACTCAATTAAGCCTTCATCTTAGATTCACCAGTCAACAACATCAGTAATAGTTCCAACTCTCTAAAACTTCTCTTTGACACACCAAGATGATCTACACTCTTCTCTCTTCCACGCATGCATTTTGAAATTTCACCTCTATATCTCCTTAAATAGGAAGTTTTGATCCTTTTTTTCTTAATTAAACCATATTTCTTATTAGGGTTCATGATTATCCATCAGATTTAATGTATCTAATCACCATTATCTTTATCTCTCCTTTTCTAGAAACTTCTCCTTGAATTTATCTCTTAGATCATTTACCCAATCCTCTCCTAGAATTAAATGATCCAACTCATCAATCCTTATCTTCAACATGGTTTCCATATCCTAAGAAATCAACTAAGTTGGCTAGAAGTTATTATTTCTCACAAATAATTAAAATGTTATTCCTCGGCCAACACTAATTTGATACTTGGTCATCACTGAATTACTTAGTCTCTACACAATTTCTTGCTTAGCACCAACATTGTCACTCAGTCAATACTGATGCTTGGTCAACATTGGATTTTATCGGCACTTACTGTGGCTTGGTTGACACTATAATCACTCATCGTGTACATCAAAATTCCTTAGTCTTTTACTTTTTTGCTCGGTCAAGCCTACACACTTGATCTATCTTTTCTTATACTGTCAAGACTTGAACATTACTATCTTCTCCTCTATCAAAATTATTTAAATAATCACTTTATCTTGTCAAAGTCTAACTAATAAAATGTCCATTTGTAGCTTCCTCTTTATAAATTGACCTTTCCTCTAGATGCTTTTGTTATGAACAACTTGTCAAACTCTCTTCTTTAATCAAATAGATATGATAATTAGATCAAATAGAAAATTGTCTTATCAATATATTTGACATCAATGATAACATGAAAATTGTTTGAATTGTGGTTTCCAACAATCTCCCTCTTTGGCATTGATGGAAACACCTCAACATCTCAAAAAAATATTTGTAGAAATAATTCAGGTTACCATAAAATCCAAATTGTATAGACTTTGAGTAACACTCTCAATGTATTAGATCTTTTGATTAATATCCTTAGTTTCATTCTGAACTCCCTCTAAGTAATCAATTTCTCTTTCTTGAATGATCTCCCTCTTTGAAGATAATCTCTCCCATATTGTAGTCTCTCCCTTTAGTATTTTGTGCAATCAATCTCTCCCTCTTCAACAACAATGCCAAAGATATTATCTCTTTTCTTCATACATCTTGATTATGTAGATAATTGCATATTAGGTCTGAATTCTTCATTGCTCACCTTCATATGGGTGATTTGTTATGTTGATCTTCTTCTTCACCACTACCTTAGGAAACTCCTAAAGTAGAACTATCTATATCAATATGTAAGATAGGTTGTTCAACACATTTGATGCAATACTTCTCTATAGCTTAAGTAACCTTGTTTAGGGGAATCACCCCTAGTTTACCTCTAAGATATTCACGAGAATCCTTAGGTAAATATTTTGTGACTATGTTAGCAACATGTTCTTTTGTGTTCAAATATTCCAATTTCACTTCTTTGTCTTGAACTAGATCTCTCAAGTAAAGATACTTGATAGCAATATTTTTTGTCTTTGTGTGTGTAATAGGGTTCTTTGATATATAAATAACACTTGTGTTATCACAATAGATAAACATTGGATCAGTAATTTCTTCCTTCATAAAAATAATATTTGAAGAATTTACTATTGTTGCCACATACTTGGCTTCAATTGTTGATTGGGAAATGCATTTTTGCTTCTTTGTTGTCCATGAAACTATTCTTTTTCCTAAAAGAATGCACCACCACTTGTGCTCTTTCTATCATCAACATTTCATGTCCAATAAAAATCAATAAATACCTTTATTTCAAACTTACCATTCTTCTTATAATATAATCCATAGTCCTCTATCACTTTTAGATATCTCAATATCTTGTTTACTACCATCATGTAACTGTCCTTAGGAATTTCTAAAAATCTAACAACTATTCCAATAGCTAATGCAATATATGGTCTATTGTGAACAAAATATTGCAATTTACCAATCACTAATATGTATTGTGTCTAGTTCACATCAGCAAAATCATCATTCTTAGATAGTTTCTATCCAAAAGTCATAGGTGTACCCACTAGTTTAGAATCTTCCATCCCAAATATTTTCATTATCTCCTTGATATATTTGGACATACTAATGAAGATACAATTCTTCATTTGATATACTTGTAAACCAACAAAGAATTTTATCTCACCAGACATTGACGTTTCAAATTCCTTCTTCATTTCATCAACAAAAGTTTTGCATAATGCCTCATTTCCTCCAAATATGATATAATTAACAAAAATTTCAAATTAAAATACCTCATTTTTCTTTCCAGTCTTCAAATATTGATTGTTTTTATAATTTATCCTTGCAAAACCAATCTTTACCAAATAATTATGTAGTCTTTCATACCATGCTCTTTGGGCTTGTTTCAAACCATATAAAGCTTTGCACAACTTGCATACCACATTCTTCTTGTCAAGGTCCACAAATCCTTTAGGTTGTTCTATGTAAACTTCTTCTTCAAGTATCCCATTTGGAAATATAGATTTAACATCCATTTAATATACCTTGAATCCTTTATAAACATAATATGCAAGAAGAGTTCTAACTCCTTCTAATACTGCTATAGTGGAAAATTTTTCCCCATAGTCAACACCTTCCTCTTGTCGATATGCTTTGCATATTGATCTAGCTTTATTCCTTGTGACTTCACCTTTCTCATTCAGCTTGTTTCTGAATACCCACTTTGTTCCAATAACTTTTTTGTCTCTGTGTTTTGGTACTAGAGTCCATTTTTTGTCTTTTCAGTTTGTTCAATTTCCTCATTCATATCTTGTATCTAGTCTACATTCTCAAAAGCATCTTTCACAGATTTAGGCTCAAACTCACAAAGTAAGCATGTATCATCTTTGAGTCTTTTTCTAGTCATAACACTAAATTCTTTATCTCCAATGATTTGTTTAGGTGCATGATGTCTCCTGGCATATTTTTCTAACACATGATCTTTTCTTCTTTGTTCTTCAATAGGTTCATCTTGAAAAATAATTTTGAGCTCATTGTCTCTCACTTGTTTAGGTTTAGGTTCTGGTTTTGCACACTCAACATTGTCTTCCTATTGTTTGACTTCCTCTATCTATGACTTGACATCATCTATCTGTTGCTCAACACCCATAGTTTTTTTCTCGACAACTGACTATTACAACTTGGTACTCCCATTTTGCTGAGGATTTGTAACTTTGATTTCTTGTTTAGGTGGAGTGCCTAGAGCACTATCATTCACATATATGAATGAACTATAATCTCTAGTTTATATCTTACATTTAACTTCATTTTTCTTTGTGTATTCATCAACTTTTACATTTTCACTTTTCACAACTTTTTTAGTGTTAGAATTCAAACACTTATATGCTTTACTCTTGGAAAAAATCCTAGGAATATGCCTTCATCACTTCTAGCATCAAATTTTCCATTCCCATTGTATTTAATTATGTAACATTTACTTCCAAAGCCTTTTAAATATTTCACATTAGGTTCATAACCATACCAAAATTCAAAAGGTGTTGCATTTGTACCTTTCTTGACTTGTACTCTATTTAGAGTATAAACAACTGTACTTACAACTTCTCTCAAATATTTATGTGATACATCTTTCTCGATCATCATTTTTCTAGTACAATCCATGATAGATTGATTTCTTCTTTCAACTATTCCATTATGAGGAGGGGTCCTAGGTGCAGACATCTGCCTTTTGATTCCCCTATCATTATAGAATATGTTGAACTCATTAGAAATGAATTCACCACATTTGTCAGATCTCAAGCACTTCAGAGTCTTCCCTATCTCCTTTTCAACTCTATCCAATACCACTTAAACAAATGAAAGACAATAGATTTATTTTTAAGAAACATCACAGTCATAATTATAAAGTAGTCATCAACAAATAAAGTGAAATATTTGTCTCCATAGTAGCTTTGAACTCCAATGGGTCCACATAAATTAGTATGAACCAATTCCAAAATGTCATTAGAAGAATATGTTTTTCTTTTGAAACTAGACTTTGTCATTTTTCCCAATAGACATTGTATAGACATAGCATTGCCATGTTTCTTTAGTTTTGGCAAGCCTCTTACTCTTTTCATTTTTCTAATGCTAACCAAATTGTAAAAATTTACATGACATAACCTTTTGAGCCATAACCAAATATCTTCATATTGTGCTAAAAAACATGTCTCATTGATAAATCTAGCTAGAACAAGTTACCTCTTGTTTGGTGACCACTTCCAATCAGTTTACCATCAGCATCAAATATTTTGGCCTTTCTATGATGGAAGTCAACTCTATATACTAATTGTTTAACTACAAAACACTCAATAGATTATAGTTAAGTCCTTCAACCTAGTAAATATCGTCACATTTGATTTTTTTAGTTAGTTGAATTGACCCTTTACCTTTCACAAGATAAGGAACATCATTACTTTTAGACTCATTATCAATTTTTTCTTCAGCAATATAACAATATTTCTTACCTTTGTCCTAGCAATCTTTGTTTTTGTTGAAGTCTCGATAATATCTTCTTCCTTTGTACTTTCTCTCATCCTTGTCTTTTTTGTCAAGACACCTTGTAGGAATATGACCAACCTTGTTACATGAAAAATAAACTATAGGAAGTTTTCCTTTGTATTCTCCTCTTCCAAATCTCTTAGCTACCATTGCTTCAAGTTCATCAATTTCATCATTAGAAGTATCAATGTCATTTCTCACATGTTTTCCTTTTCCTTTCTTGCTAAGAACCAATTGTGATTTAAAAGAAGATTCAAAAGTAGAAAGAGTTTAGTTATCAAAATTTAACATCTCAAAAGTAGTGAGCCTAACAATTACACCTTCTAGAGTTAGATTATTACTTGGTGTACATCTTAGCTATTGTATTGTAGAATCTCTAATAGCATAAATAGGAAGCAAAGTTCTGAATACCTTATTGATTATTGTTTCATCTTCAATCTTTCCATTAGCACCTCTAATAGAATTGACAACTTCTTTGATTCTTGTACAATATTGTAGTGTGTTCTCACCTTTTTCCATTTTCATCTCATCAAACTTACCTCTTAGGCTTTCTAATTTAGCTCTCAATATATTATCGTCTCCTCCATAGATGATCTTCAGTTTATCCCACATTTCCTTTGAATTCTTGCATTCCTTTAGATCATCAAACTCAACATATCTTGGAGCTGAAGCAATCTCCAATATTAACTGATTATGCTCTTGTTGTTCTTTTAGGTGTTGAGCAATTAGAGGGACTATTGTTATGTACACATATGCATTGTCCAGAAACTCTAATGCAACATCACTAATACTAGCTATATGTAATCTCATCGACTTCTTCCATGCAAGAAACTTGTCTTTGTTAAACTTTGGTACCTCTCTCTTGTATGCCATGATCTTTAGCTTTGATTACCTTCAAACTCTTCTCTACAAGCACCAATGCTCTAATTCCAATTGTTAGAATATTTAGAATAACTGAGAGGGGGGGGGGTGTTGGTGGAATCAGTTATCCAAGGTCCAAATGTACAAATTGAACAAAAAAACACATAAATAATTTTAGATCTTGTCATTCCATTGCTTAGCCTCTATTGTAAACTATTAGAAACATTAATTGGCTATCAAATATTCTTAAAATAATAGACTTGCCAAATGTTAACTTAAAATAATAAAGAATCACAATAACATCCTTACAAGTTTAACACTAGAATTTTTACGTGGAAACCCAATTTGAGAAAAAACACCAGTAACATGTCACCAATTTTCACTCTTCTAAAGTGAGCCCTATTAGGAGCCAACCACGTTAAAGGTTACAATACACACTATTAAATGTGACCTTGTTAAAATATTTAATCACCCTATTAGGAGTGGCCTTGTTAGAGGACTTTAGAACATTCCATTAGAATTTCACCCAGTTAAAGGATTTACAAAGACCATTAGGTCCTTATGACTGTTAGGTCAACCTTGATTAAAGGATTTCAAAGAGTGTTCACTATGCTTAGAAGCTAATAGCAAGTTTGATCTATTTAGTACAACTCACTTTGCATGTTAAGATCTCTATCCAACTCCTCATACAAACTCAATTTATGGCCTCCATTGTCATCTAAATTTTAAATTCTCTTGGAAACTCTTCAAGAAATCACCCTATACTTATCTTCAACTCAATTAAGCCTTCTTCTTAGATTCACCATTCAACAAAATCATTAATAGCTCCAATTCTTTGAGACTTATTTTAGATATGCACAACTTCTTTGTACTCTTCTCTCTTCCACGTACACATTCTAAAATTTCACCTTTGTACCTCCATAAATGGGTAGTTCTATTCTTTTACCTCTTAATCAACACCATAAATCTTAGGGTTCATGATATGATCCATCAAATACAATTTAGCTCATTTCCATTTTTTTTATCTCTTCTTTTCTAGAAACTTCTCCTTTAATCTATCTCTTGCATCATTTACCTAATCCTCTCCTGGAATTAAATGATCTAACTCATTAATCCTTATCTTCAACACATTTTCTATATCCCAAGAAATCAATTGAGTTGACTAGAAATTATGATTTCTCACAAATAATTAAAATTTTTTTCCTTAGCCGACACTAAGTTTTAACACTCTATCATCACTAAACTACTTGGTTGCTATAGAACTTCTTGCTCAAGATCAACATTGTCACTCATTTGATACTACTGCTCAGTCAACTCAGTACTTAGTGTGGCTCAGTTGACACTAGAATCAATTGGCATGTACATCAAAATTCCTAGTCTTTTACTCTATTTCTTAGGCAAGCCTATACATTTGATCTATCTTTGCTTACACTGTTAAGACTTGAACATTATTACCTTCTCCACTATCAACATGATTTAAACAATCACTTTGTCTTGAAGTATAACTAATCAAATGTCCATTTTTAGTTTCCTCTTCATAGCTCAACCTTTCCTTGAGATTATTTTGTTATTAAAAAAATTCTTAGCTCCTCTTCATAAATCAATAGATATGACATTTAGATCAAATAGAAAATTATCTTATCAATAGATTTGACATCAATACCAACACAACAATTATTCTAATTGTATTTTTCAACATGCCTTGACATAATAGTATGAATAAAGCCACTCAAATTTCATTTTGAAAGTGCATAGAAAGAGAGAAACAAGAAAAATAAAAGAGAGAGTGTTGTGAACATAGTTGTAGAGAAAGAAAGGTATTACCAAGAGAATAAGATTAGAGAGATTTTGAAAGTGCAAGCTGGTAGGAGAAGTAGTGTAGAGGAAATTGATATAGTGATAGGTTTTTTTGAATGATTGAGGGTAGAGGTGAGACTAAAAACTCAAAAATAAAGCAAGGAGATCAGATCATCTTCGAGGATACATAGTGAGATCTACAAAGAAACATAGTGCCATCTTTAGATCACATACATTTAGATTTATTTCTTCCATTGCATCTATTTATAGCTCTTAACATGGAAAGCTTCATTGGTAAGATTTTGTAAATCCTATAACAAGGTGTCTCTCAAAAGTAGACTTGCAAACTCTTTTAATCATGTATCCTTCACATGCTTGTGCAACCCCATCCAGTTATATCCATTCCTAACATATGTGTGTCTATAAAAAAAAACTATAGCTCTAAATAGGGTAACCCTTTACATCCATTATAAGGGTTGGTGGGCATATTAATCCCACCATGGTTTTTACCCCCCCAACCCCATCAAAGGTTTCCATGTAAAAATCTCTATGCCTTTTGATGAATGCTTTTATGCTTGCATTTGCATGCTTATGTCTCAGTGCATTCATCATTACATTAGTGATTAAGTGGTTCTTGGAAAGTGTGATTATAACGGTAAATCATATAAATTGATTTTATTGATCATACTTATTCACCCCCCATGCCCCACCCCCTACCCTCTCTTAATATTGGTTGGGACCAACAATTGGAATTAGAGAAGAGTCCCTAGCAGCAATAAGCCTGACAACTTGAGGGCATATCCAATGGAATCTCATAGATTTCAAAGATAGCTTGAAAATAACTTGACACTATTGAAGATCTAAAGGAAAAACTCCAGAAATCCCTAACCAAGATGAAAAAATTGATGAAAAATATTAGTGAGAGTCAAGAGGTAATAGAATAGCTAGAAGGATATAGCATCTCTAAAGAGTTAGAAGAAGCCTTATATGACCTAATAACTAAGAATGACATATTTAAAGAAACCATTTCTGAAATGATTTAAAGAGAAAGAATAACTAATAAGAGATGTTAGAAGTCCCCAAGTTGAATGAGACGATGCCATCTCTCTAGAGATGAAGCTAAAGAAATGGTGAAAATAAAGGACACACATAATACTAAGGAGAGTGGTCATCCTTACATGGAACAATTTTTGCACTTGACAAAGTAGGTACTTAAGCTAAAAAAAGAGTTGAAGAGTACAAATGAGTAAAATGAAAAGATGAGAGAATTTAATGAGATCTTTGAGAAAATAGATGAGTAGCTAAAATCTCAAAGGAGAAATAAAAGAAAAATTGGTCTTCATTATGAAGGTGATAGAAAGAATGAAGAAGGTGAGACCTTGGGAGAGATGAATATAGAAAAAAAAAGAGTAGGAATAACATCTCCAAAAGGTAAGAAAACTATTAAACCCACTTATCATTATTATGGTAAGAAAACATACACAACTATTTTGTGTTGGCTTAAGCATATAACACAAGTCAAGAAGTGTACCTTTGATGGGTACTATGATAATTTCCATTTCTA
The DNA here is from genome assembly GCA_028749045.1 of Cupressus sempervirens. Lineage (NCBI taxonomy): Eukaryota > Viridiplantae > Streptophyta > Pinopsida > Cupressales > Cupressaceae > Cupressus > Cupressus sempervirens. The sequence goes on from CM053783.1 coordinate 630,332,608, forward strand.
TAACCATACAATGCAACAATACATATCTCATTTCAATGAGAAAAGAATAGATCGATGTTTCTATTATTGCAACAAGTATGTACATAAAGAAGAAGATTTTAGAGAAAGATTAAGAGATAATAAATCTTCTCTTAAGGAAATGTAAAGCCCACCCATTGTTTTCCTTTCTACTCTGATTGCCAAACTCTTTTAGGTGTATTACATGCATGTGTTAGTTTATGAGGTATTTGATTTACCACTATATGACATTGTTTCATGACTTGGATTACATATACATTAGTAATTTTTATTTTGTTGATTATATTTCACGTGTTATATGATGGTTATGATTATTGCATATTAATGATGCTTTAATTACTCCAAGATAATTAAGGTGATTTCTCTCATGATGATGTCATGTGGTAGGTCTCTAAATAATGATTATTTTATATTCATAATGATACATTTTTACATCTGAGTATTCAATGATTTGACTCATGATTTAGTGTCCTAATTACCCCATACTTGCATGTGTATGGTGTGCATGTCTATTTTACTTTTTTGTCTGATGTGTTTGATAAGGTCAAGAGAGGGAGTTGTAGTCACCTGCTAGTCAAGATCCACACAATATACCATTCCATTCCATTTTCTATTTAGCTTAGATATGTATACATATGTACATTCTCATATTTTATGCAGGTTGCAAGTACTGAGCATCAACTTTCATAAATTACCAGGATGAACATGCCCTATTGCAACAATCCAATGGTAAGAATAGGGAGATAATTGATCAAATCCAATCCCATCCATAGCCTAAATACTTGTCTTGCAAGGATGAGTTGTGTTCAATGGTTTACCCTTTTAAACATGTGAGTCTTTCAGTGCATATGTTTTTTGACTCTCACTTTGGTTCTAGTTTTCCTTATGCATTTCATGTGGTTTGCCTTTGTGATTTTCTTGGTAGGATGCTTATTTATGATGTTTGGATTTATCATCAATATCCAAATTATTAGATTTAATTTATTTAAAAAGGTAAAAGTATTAAAATAAGATGATATTTGAGTTGTTGGAATTATTAGAATATTTCTCTAAATTAAAATATTTAACGTAAGGTCCTAATTTAGAAAATTAAATTAAAAAGAATTTTAAATTAAATATTAAATATTAAATGTAGTCTTAGTATAAATATTTATATAATTAGAGTTGTAATATGATCATACACTCTAATTATCTTTATTGATTAAAATAATAAATAATTACTTTATCGTGCTTGCATTAAATAATAAGTGAAAAATAAGATAAATGAATATTTGAAATTAAAGAGTGAGTAAATATGCATGAAAAGTTAAAAAAAATAGAATAATTAGAAAATCACTTAGGTAAGACTGTTTTAGTAACACAAAAACCCAATTAGGTAGTTGACTTATATTAGAGGATTTTTCACTCATTTCTCAACATGCATATTTTGGGGAGAAAATTTTAGAAATTGGAGTAAAAATAGTTTTGGTAGCTTCAAAAGTTTTGGATTAGCAAGGGTTTCACAAAATTGTCAACATCAGATCAAGGTAGGGCTTTGTGAAACCATTGTAGAAATACTTTTGGATCTTTAGATCAAAATATTGTTGAAAATTCTATGAATTAAAATTCTTAAACAAATGGATTCATGTTGTAGTGTAACACCCCACTAGGGAACCCAAAATAAAATAACCTATTATGTCACTAAGTTTGCTAAGCATTTTTTTTAAAAGATTAAACAAATGAGATAACATAGCAAAAGCAATAACTCACATACATACATAAGTAATACATTAATAGTTACATCTTTTAACGGTTCCATGACATAGAATAACATACATGAGTTTTATTAAGATTAAATCTAATGCATAAAAAATTCCACATCATAGGATAACCATAAGTATGAAATTGAATGAAATAACATACAAGTAAGATTCCACATGGCATAATCTAGCATCCATAGTCAACCCCTATACAAGTTGTAGGATATGAAATGCTAAAAGAATATACATCAAGATAAGATACAACCTCTCACAAGTACATCCAACAATGACATCCATCTGTCAGATATCAATGGTATAAGAAACAGTACCACCTAACCTCATGGAACCTAAACGACCCACTCCCATCATGCTGAGGAGATAATCTAAAGTCTCAAATGAATAACAATACAAAAAACTAACAAAACTTCTAGGCCTAGGAATCCCGATAGTAATCTATCTCAAAGGTGCCTAGTACACTAGCAACATTTAATCCCAAAGGCAAAAAAGATAGGTAGGAAACCTAATATGCATGTGGGCAAGTGTCATCACATGAGTCAACTCTAAGGTTACACTACCAGTCTCTAGATTCAAGCCCCTTGTGACTCTATGTCGCATCAATATCCTTTCTTATAGATAAGGCACACTAATGAGGCAAGGTCACAACCAAGCATCCTCTCTACTCACATCCTATTATGTACTAGCACATGAGGCATAAGCGAGGTAAAACACTAACTCTTGTTAATTCATTTTAACCCATTTAATAAAATGATATCACTTATTAATACAACTTACAATGTGTTACCCAGGGACCCTCTTTAAAGCTCTGGCCTCCATTGCAAGCAACTTCCCAGTATACACATAGATAACCTAACCTAAGCTCATCAAAAGTATATCTCGTAAAACTACAATATTCACCTCAATACTATACAAGCAACTGGAAAGCAACAATAGATAAATCACAATATTCACCTCAGTCCCATACAAGTAACTAGAAAGAACCAATAGATAAATCACAATATTCACCTCAATCCTATACAAGCAACTGGAAAGCACCAATAGATAAATCACAATATTCACCTCAATCATATACAAGCAACTAGAAAGCACCAATAGATAAATCACAATATTCACCTTAATCCTACACAACCAAGTGGAAACCTCCAATAGATAACTGAATGAAAACCTCATAGGTTACACCATGAAAATGACAATACAAGAGCTTACAAAAAATAATCTAATCTCATCATACAAACATGTAGATATAGCACATTGGTTGGGAATAAAATAATCAGGACTAAACAACATTACATTAAAGCATCAAAAAAATAACACTTCCCACGCCTCTGGTAAACATGCCTATCTAGTCAAACTACTAGGTCTCCCCCAAACCCACCACAAAATAAAATATGACATCTTGACATGCATTTAAAAAAAGTGTAGTTATTTAGTCTTTTTTTAGTTTTTAAAATTATAATTTCATAAAAATTAATTTGCATCAAATTCAAGTTTACATTTCATAATCATATTACAATTGGATAAAGGTTATCAGTCATGCAATATTATCATTATATTAATTTAAATCATCTTAAATCATGAATGATTTAATTAATTGTTGGAAATAGAGATGGAGTAACTGAGAGGGGAGGGGTGAATCAATTACCACAAAAATAAATTCTAAGATCCTTAGATGTCTTAAAATATAGTTGCTACTAACACTCAGTAACCACACAAATAAATGCTAAAACTTGATAGATGTTCTATTAACTTATTAAGAATTTAAAGTGATTAACATGCATGCATAAAGGAAATAACATGAACACAAGAGACACCAAATTTAACATGGAAACCCAATATGGAAAAAACCACCAAGTAACTAGTCACTAATTTTCACTCTTCTGAAGTGAGCCCTGTTAGGAGCCAACCCTATTAAAGGTTACAAAACACACTGTTAGGTGTGACCCTGTTAGAGGATTTAATCACCCTGTAAGGAGTGGCCTGGTTGGAGGTCTTAAGAACAATTCAACTGAATTGTCACCTTGTTAGAAGATTTACAAAATGGTTGTTAAACCAACTCTGTTAAGAGATTTTGAATCACTGTTACAATGATTAGAAAGCAACAATGAAGTGATCTGAAATATATGCAACTTATCTTTGCTGAATACAGATCTCTTTTCTACTTCACTAGATCCTCACTGATCGAATACAACTTTGTAGCTCCATAAGGATATCTAATCCTTCCACAACATTCGCTCATATATTCAATATTCGCTCATTCCATTTACATCCATACATTTGCACTCTTATGAATCCACGCTCTTACATATTCATGAATTCACAACTTGACCTTTCATATATACCTTACAGATTGTCAAGTCGGCTCAATTACAAGTTACAACAACTAAAAAACATTAAATCAGTCGGCTGCAAACATTGCAAAAAATAATTAAACTTAATTCTTTAGAGCAATAAAATTCTTTGTTGCCCGACCCAGCTCGGTGACCACTACTCCAGAATGGTTTCCCCAGTGTTACCAAGTGAAGCTCGGTAAACATTACAAACCTTTCTTCGCTTACTGAGTGAGCTCAGTAAAAGCTAACTTTCTCTTCGATGACTCAGTGAACTTGGTAGACATTGACTTTCCCTTTTTTAACCTTGGGTGCTCGATTAACATTAACTTTTTACTACAATATCTTTTGATGTCCGAGTGAGCTCGATAAGAGCTAACTTTCTTTTGTGCTATTTAGGAATGTCTGGTAGACACTGTAAATTGCTTTGCTGACCATCTGAGCTCGATAGACTCTGTCTAATGGCTGATATGGCATTTGTGTAACATCAAAGACAATACACAATTAACAATTGTATCCAACAATAATAACATAAATGTATATTATTAGATTAGATCTTAATATCCATTTCATTTCTAAAATATTAATTTGACTTTTATTTAAGTCTAATATTAATATTTACTTTTCTTTTAATTCATAATGAACATCGAGATAAATCAAACTTGGAATTATGATTGAATAAGTTATAATTTCTCTCATAACGTCAAATAGTTATTAACTAGCTCATTACAAAGTGAACTCCACCACAAATTCTCTTTAAAATATAATAAGATATTATATATATATATATATATATATATATATATATATATATATATATATATATATATATATATATATATATATATATATATATATATATAATCTTTTTTTTTTTATTGATAAATGGTCGAAGCCTAGATTAATTATTGTTATTTTTTGTAATTAATTTTTTTTATGTGTTAAGGGAATTCAAACCCAAGACCTCCCACATGAGAGGCTCACAAGTTACTATTGTGTTGTAGGCTCTTGCCTTAAAAATTATAAATATAAAATCATTTATATGCAACTAAGAGTTTAACTAGACTTAAAGAATCACTAATACTAACATTCACTTTATAACTAAATGAATAATATTTATTTAAATTTTGAATTTAATAAATTATTTATTTATTTTTTAAAGAATTAAAAAGAAAAACTTTAAATTTTTTGAAATTAATAATTGATTATAATTTTTCAATTTTTTAAAATGATTGATATATATATATATATATATATGTATGTATTATATTTTTATAAAATAAAAATAAACATGGAATTTGTATTTTCACATTCTTTTGATATCTCAAATCATGCAACCATAATATAATTAGTTTTCTATTTTTAATATATTTATTTTCACATGCATTTATAAGTTTAGCTACAACATGTTTTCCTCTCAATTAATCTTTTTCTTTTCCGATAATTTTTCCAATTAAATTATTTTAGATATAAAAGGAATATTTATCCTTATTTAGAAAATTTGTGATAATCACAAGACAAATTTAAAGCTCAAACCCTAGCTGTTCAATTTGTTGTTTTCTTTCCATTTTCTATAATCAAAATTTTCTTATGTTAGAAAATGTTTTAAAAGAATATAGCATAGTAATTTTCTAATTTTTTTAATAGTTTTCCTCGATGATGTTTTCTTAATTAATATATTTTCCTTTTCAAAATCTACAACATAATTTTTTATCTAAAGATTAATCTATTAGATTAATAAGCATTATGCAAGCACCTAGAAAGACATAAAGTAGATAGATCTTTCAATAAAATTCTACAATGAGTTTTTGTAATGCCCTTCCAAACCTAGAATTTCACTAAGTTTAGTAGCATTTTTTTTTTTTAAACATGAAAGTAAATACCACATATAACTTATGCACAATAATGGAAGCAACAACAATGTCCATCTGAAAGTAAACATAACGTAAATAATGGATTACATTCTTTAAGATCCCTTAATGTTAAATTACATACATGAATCCATTTAGTACAACAACCATATGAAATAATAATGATAAGTCCAATGTTTATACATTACATTTCAAATACTCAATCATCCACTGTACATGTCACAGGGTATGACAAGCTCAAAAGAATACGCATACATAGAATAAGGTACATCATCCTATTCTAATCCATGATACATCAAAGTAGCGATAATCACATGATACACATGATACAACATCATAGAAAACATATACATCCATCATAAAGATTAAACATAATAAACTAAGTGCACGGTTCCTCCCAACTCTTAATAGCATCATTAGACCATCGTGGATCCTAGCCATCCCTCCATGCATAACATTCCAAATCACTGAAGAGATCATCAGTATTACATAGTAGGAATATCACTCCTAATATATACAACATCATATGTAGAAAGTAATCTAGCATGCAAACAAAAGCATAAGATAACATCATCTAACATATGCTAATCATCAATGAAAAAGGATACATTTCCACCATCATGAAGGACGCATCAGCCACGATGTCTCAATGAATCTCAAAATGATAAGAGTGGAAAATATACTACCACCCAACCGCGTGGTACCTAAGTGGTCCACTCCCACCGTGCCGAGGAGATAATCTCAAGTCCCAAATAGGCTATCAAAATCACATAGCACATATCTTTATAAGTCCAGGAATCCTAAAAGTATACTAACTCAAAGGTTCCAAATACAAAATCTGATATCTAATCCCAAAGGCACACAATGACATGTAAGAACCTACTATGCAAGTGGGAAAGTGTCATCGCAATTATCATGTACAAGTTACCCTGGCAGTTAGCTAAACTCCACAGGTCCATACTAATTTCATGCGGCCACTAGTATCCTCTCATACTGACGAGGCATACTACAAAATGCAAGGTCGCAACCATGTGTCTCACTACTCCCATCCTAGCCTATACAAGCACTCAAGGCATGGGCGAGAACAAAACTCTTATCTTTTTAGGTTCATTCAATTAGTATTAGGTGTGAATGTTATCACTTATTAATCCAACTTACAATGAGTTACCCTGGCAGCCTCTTAGGGCCCTGGCCCCCATTGCAAGCCACTTCCTATCACTACATGCAGATATCCTACCCTAATGCTCATGGAATCATAAATCTCAAAATTACAAAAGATAATCCATAATAAAATCATCAAATATGCATAAAAGCATCAAATCTCCATGAGCAAACATCCATAGAAAATCATGAACACAACAGATCTCTATTGGCAACTGAAGTATCACTGATAATCAAATATCCAATGGTTCTCAATAACCAAAATATATATCTCAATCATACTGATCGAAGACTCCAAAAATGGTTGAGTCAAACATGTCACAATATGACATCATCAAGAATAAATCTACATCTCAGTCCCATCATGGCGACTAGAAAATAATCAAGGATAACTAATCGATGACCAAAATAATGGTTAGGTCAAGAGTCTCATACACAAGAATCTCAACTATAACAATCAATAATCACATCCAATACATAGAGCATTCCATCACAAACCATGGTTGGGTTTATAAAGATCAAGATTAAAACATCATCATGACATCACAATCACATAACCCCCAAGCCTTTGGTAGATGTCCTATACTGGTCAACACTAGTCAACCCAAAACCCAAAACAATAGCATAAAGAATACACAATGTAAACACATGTTTTGGTTTTGCTAAATTTTCAAATTTGAATTTAAAAGTCTCAGTTTACGTTTTTCCAAATTATATTAAGTGGAGAAATTTCACGTTTTCCTAACCCATGTATTTGTTTGATAGATAAAATTTTCTCCCCAAAACTATTAGAGTCAATTTTCTAATTGATCTAATAATATTTTGTTTATATAACATTGTTTGAAAATTGACACTCTCAATGAATCAAAACTTCAATTATATATTCTAATAACTAATCTGAGTTTAATTAAATTAATTATTAATATCTCTTCATAATTGACAAGCTCAATATCAATATTTTAAATCATTAAAAGAGTGATCCATTAATTTAGAACTTTATAATATTCATTTATAATTAATTATATATACATATATACTTATATACATACATACATACATACATACATACATACATATATATATATATATATATATATATATATATATAATAACATTTAATAATTAATGATATTGCAACAAAATTGACATTCATATCCAAATCTCATATTAAATAACGTTGCAAATAAAACTTTATATAATTTAGAACCAAACTCAAATTGCAATGCGATTTTAAAATTGCGTGGCCCAATACATCCGCACCGCAGGTACACTGCGGTCGCAGGTACCCTGCGATCTCGCAAGCCTGCGATGGGTGGGGTATATAATACCCACCCAACATCATATATATATATATATATATATTTTTTTTTTTTTTTTAACGCGATTTTCAATAACATTTTTTATAAAAATGTTCCCATGTGATATGAAATACTATTAACATGAAACTCTATCGCGATTTGACATTTGATTATTATATAAATAAATATATATATGTATATATATACATATGTATGTATATATATATATATATCGATATATATATATGTGTGTATATATATATATATATCTATATATATATGTGTGTGTGTGTGTGTGTGTATATATACATGTATAGTTTATCACCATCACAGCACATACATATATATGTATATAATGATATATACGTATATGTGTATGTAGATTCAAGAATATACATAGTTTACTTAGAAATTCTAATTTTCAAAATTTTCCTTTAAATCTTTGATCTTCAAATTTATCCAATAAATAATCTAATGGGTTTGGCTATGAATTTAAACCCTAACCCTGTTTTCTTTCAAATCTATGCATATAAAGATTTCCACATAAATTCAATTGCCCATATTGAGAATGCATACAATAAAAATATGAAGTTCCTCAGAAGACATATGGAAGACATGAAGAAGATAGGGAATGCAAGATGTGGAAATAGCATAAGTAAAATCACAAGAATCTACCCGAATTCTAATGCTAATTCGCTCTTCCTCAGAAAACCCACAGAGCAAGCTCCCTTCTTCAGAATTCTCAAATCCTCTAATGCTCCAATTGCACTCCAAACGCTATGTCTAAGCTTCTAGGGATGCCTGAATATAAAGAGCTCTCAAGAAACCTCTAGAATGTTTCTAGAAACAGCTAGAAGGTGTCACCAACTAAGCATGGGTCTTTTTCCAACCTTCAAGATGAGCCATAGGGTTGTAGACACCATGTGCTTAATTGATGCACTAACCTCCATGTTGTTGACACATGAGAAATAGAAAAGTGCATTAATTCTCATGCAAGCTTATAACTCCAATTCACTTTTTTAGATAATTTCCATTTAAATATTTATAACTTTCATTTTAATTTTTATAACTTTTATTATTATTATCTATTTATTACTTTATTATTATTTTATTATTATTATTAATTTTTAATTTCTAATTTTTTTTTATTTAATTCTTTTCCCTCAATTAATTCTCATTTAATTAATTATACTCAAAATATCAAAGATCGTCATATTTTATTAATTTTCTCTAAAATAATTAATTTATTAAGTAAATCTATTTATTAAGACTTAATTAATAAATAATTCACCATAGACCTCCAAGATAAAATATGAAAACCCATCATAGAGCAAATCACTCAAAATCAGTCTAAAGGGTTAAAAATCACGAATCATGTCATCCGACACATTCGGTGGGTAAAATATCTAGATACTTGTCCTACCTCACTAGGACAATTGGTTTAAGGGTTTGGGATTTGGACTTGAGAATTTATCTCCCTTCTCTTATCATTGAGATAGTATAATAGGGTACACTCATCCTGGCAATTCAGGGAAGTCGATACCCGGTACCTACAACCTGTAGAAAAACCATGCATGTACATACAATATATATAATGCTAAGCTAAACAGACAATGGCAGGAAGTGGTGCATCGTGTAGATCCTGACTATGTAGGTGACTACGACTCCCTTCCTTGACCACATCAAAAATGCCATACAATAAGAAAACACACACACCATACACATGCAAGTATGGGGTAAGTATCCATAATAAAACACATGAGATAATATACCATCTAACTAATCATCTTTAATAACTGAAAACAATGTAATGATCATCATACATACATGAAATGTAAAGTCTAAATAATCTCATCATATATCAACTGAATCCATATCATAATATCTGATAGTGTCAAAACAACACCACTAAACCATCAACATAATACTAGTCCATCAAATTCTGATAATAACAACAACAATGAGTCTAGAAAAGATGTGAACGAGGGTAGGCACTACATCCACCCCCCCTTGGGTTAGGCTTACTCCTGGAAGCCTACAAACAAATAGGGATATAACTCCCTCAATCTAGGTGCATCCTCCCAAGTAGCTGAAAAATCATCAATAGGGTCCCATTGGACCTCTACCTACAATGCATTCCAATCAAGAACATGCACAATATCAAGAATATACTGCCTAAGCAGTGAAACATGGAAAAAATCATGAATGGGAGCTAGGCTGGGCGGTAGAGCAAGGCGGTAAGAAACCAGGCCAATCCTCTCTAGAATCTCGAATGGTCCCACAAAGTGAGGTGCTAGCTTAGAACCCTTTTCGTACTGGATTCAACTCTTTCGTGGTCGCACTCTCAGGAAAACCTTATCACCCACAGCAAACTTCTTTTTAGTCCTATGAGCATCGACATACTTCTTCTACCTATCCTATGCCATAGTCAAATGCTCACGGATACGCACTACCTGTTGCTTCATATCACAAAGCATCTCAGAACCCAACAGGATGCAATCCTCAAGACTATCCCAACTCAATGGTGTACGACAAGGATGTCCATATAATGCCTGAAATGGTGCCATACCAATAGAACTATGATATCTATTGTTGTAAGCAAACTCCACTAGGTAGAGATAATCCTCCCAATGTCTCTACCTATCCATCACGTACATCCGTAACATATCCTCCAAAACCTGAGTCACCCTCTCTATCTGACCATCAGTCTCTGGATGATATGTCGAACTGAAATTTAGCTACACTCCAAGTTGATGCTGTAGCAATGTCTAGAATGCAGATGTGAATACAAGATCCTTATCAGAAATGATCTTTCTATAAATACCATGTAATCTCACAATATCACGCATAAAGAGATTAGCTACAAAAGCTGTTGTGTAGGAAATCCTAATCGGTGAAAAATGTGCCACCTTAGTCAACTGATCAACGATGACCATGATAGCATCATGATGTCAAACTGTCATAGGTAATCCCACAATGAAATCCATGGAGATGATATCCCACTTCCAAGAAGGAATGAGATTTGGCTGCAAAAGTCTAGCCAGGTGCTGATGTTTTGCCTTAACTCTTTGGCACTCAAGGCACCTAGCCACAAAATCAGCAATATCTCACTTCATCCCAGACCAAAAGAACAAACGTCTCAAATCAGCATGCATCTTCTTGACACCTGGATGTGATGAGTAAGGTGTACAATGGGGTTTTGTTAGAATCAAGGTGTGAAGCTCATCCAAAAATGGCACATAAATCCTCCCCAAATTTCTCAAAAGACCATCTGATTCTGGAACGTAACCTACAAACTTACCTTCCAAAGATCTTCCTGAATCTATCTCTCTGCACACTTCCTGATACCAAAAATCTATAGGAAGTGCCTGAAGAATCTGACTCCTCAAATCCACACTAAGAGTCATCAATGTTATCACATGTCTCCTGTGACTCAAAGCATCTGCCACCACATTCTCCTTTCCCTGAATGTATTTAACCTCAAAATCATACTCACATAGAAAATCCATCCATTGCCTCTAGCGAGCATTCAAATTAGGCTGAGTAAAAATGTATTGAAGACTATGATGATCCCTATGTAGCTCAAATTTGTGCCCCAACAAGAAATGTCTCCATCTTGTGAAAGCATGAACTACTACTGCTAACTCAAGGTCATGTGTAAGATAATTTAACTCATGATCCTTGAGCTTGCGTGATTCATACGCAATCACCCGTCCATTCTACATCAACACTACCCCAATCCCTTCAAGAGAAGCATCTATACATACCATGAAATCACCCTCTGGATCAGGTAAAGCGAAAATTGGTGCACTAGTCAAAAGCTCCTTGAGCTTCTGAAAAGCTTCCTCACATTTCTCTGTCCACACAAACTTCTTTCCTTTCCTCTGAAGAGAAGTGATAGGATGTGCTATCCTAGAGAAGTTCTAGACAAATCTGCAATAATAACTAGCTAAACCCATGAAACTACAAATCTCTGACACATTAGTCGGTGTAGGCCAATCTATTATCACCTGAATCTTTGCAGGATCCACTGAAATACCATCACCTAAGATGAAATGCCCTAAATACTGAATCTCTGATTCGAAGAATTTGCACTTAGCTACATTAGCATAAAGCTGATTGTCTCTCAAACACTGCAATACCAACCGCAGGTGTTCCTCATGCTCCTTCTGAGTCTTAGAATATATCAATATGTCATCAAGAAACACAAGTACAAACCTGTCAAGATATGATTGAAAAACACCATTCATCAAACTCATGCAAACTGATGGAGCATTAGTCAACCCAAAAGGTACCACTGTGAACTCATAATGCCCATAACAAGTTCAAAAAGTGGTCTTGTAAATATCTTCTTCCTTAATGCGAAGCTGGTGGTATCCTGACTTAAGGTCAATCTTGGAGAATACTGTAGCTCCCTTGATCTGATTGAATAAGTCATCAATACTAGGTAAAGGATACCTATTCTTAATAGTCACCTTATTCAATTGTCTATAGTCAATGCAAAGGTGCAAAGAATCGGCTTTCTTCTTCACAAAGAGCACTGGAGCTCCCCATGGTGATACGCTCAGTCAAATTCTCCCTTTGGCCAGAAGTTCCTCTAGCTGATGATGTAGCTCACCCAATTCCTGTGTAGTCATAGAATAAGGAGCTTTAGAGATAGGCTCCGCTCCAGGAATCGGATCAATACTAAAATCAATGTCCCTCTTAGGAGGCATGCCTAGAATCTCACTTGGAAAAAACATCTGCATACTCCTGCAAAATCAGGTGATCTAAAGTCTCCCTCATGGGATCTTCTCCATCAAGATTATTTACCATAACAGCAAATATCTGACATCCCTTACAAAAACTTTGCTTCAATTGCATAGTAGAAATCATCTGTAGAGATATAGTCCTTGGTATCCCAACTATCTTCACATCATTCCCTTGGTCATCTTGGCACAAAATAATCTTCTTCCTACAATCTATACTAGCTCTATGAGATCCAAACCAGTCCATGCCCAAAACCACATCATAGGAACCAAGGGGTATGACTCAAAGATCCACTACCGTATCGAAGCTTCCTAAACTAAGCCCACACTTATGAACTACAAAATTTGTGGAAACCTTAATGCCTAAGGCTAGTTCCACTTGCCAACCACGATCTTGCTTCACCGCATCCAGCTTACACTTAGAAACTATAGATGGTGAAATAAATGAATCTGTAGCTCTAGAATCAAATAATACTGAAAGAGATATACCTCTAATAGCACATGTCATCTCAACCACTGTTCCCTGATGATTTGCCTGACGGTGATCAATTGCTACAAAAACTCTATGAGCTCTACCTACATCACCAACTATAGGCTCTGAAACAGTAGGTCTAGGTCCTAAAAACTGAGGTGCTCGCTGAGGACACTGAGCTGCATAATGTCCAATCTGACCACATGAAAAACATTCCATATTTCTGCCAGAACCTCTTCCCATAGGTGGTACATTAGATTGCTGGCGACTGTTCCTACTCACAAAATACTGGCTACTCTGAGCTGGCTAATTGGTCTGATTTTGTTTATTGCGTTAAGCATTGCAATTTTTCTTAGTGTTAGCACCTTTTCCACCGCCTTGAGCTTGAGAATTTGAGCCCTTTTTTTGCTGTGTCTATTGAGACTGCTGCTGATACTGTTTCCCCTTAGAGAAAGAGAACTTCTTGTTACCACCTGAATTGTAGTTGCTTTTAGATCCTGATGCTACTGGCGCTCCTACAAAACCACCTTGACCAAGGTTGACACTTTGCTCAACAAGGATAGCTCAATGCACTGCATCCTTGAGGGTTTTTGGCTCAAATACATTAACTCCCCCAATAATATAGTTATTCAAACCCCTAATAAAATGTTGTGTCAACTGAGCTAAATTTTCACTAAACCCTAAAAAAGGTATAAGCTCATAAAACTTACGCTCATACTCGGTCACTGACAAAGTATACTATCTAAGATTATGGAATTCATTAGCCCTTTGCTATTTCCATTCCTCTGGTAGGAATCATTCATGGAAACTCTCTAGGAATAATTCCCATGTGACACTGCTCATATCAATTCCCAACTTCTTCTCCTCAATCGTCCACCAAGTGGCCCAAAATTCTCTAGATTAGTGATCGCAAACCTTGCCTTAACATTGCTATCAAACTCTTGCATGGAAAAAATCCTATTGAGAGAAATAAGCCACTGCTCGGCCACATAACTAGAACCTTGCCCATTGAAAGGCTTAACCTTGGATCTTGAAAGATCCTTCATCTAAGTGGACACAATGGACCTCTGACGATCCTTTCGAGGACTTCTAGATCTGGGTCTATGCTCTTATTCTATCTAATGCACTTTGGGCTATTCTTGAACATGAGGTAGAAATTCTAGAATAATCTGCATCATCTGTCTCAAACCGACCTCTTCAGACTCAGCTTGGTCCTCTCTACAGCTCTCTTCCTGCTGCCTACTAGAGTGCTCTTCCCTGCTCTCTACATGAGTGAATCCCTCATGCGTAGACTCATGGCCACTGATAGCTCTACCATGACCATGGCCTCTTCCATGGCCTCTACCACAGCCTCTAATAGAAGACCTAGTCCCAAATACCATCCTACAATAGTACAAAATACTATTAAAATCACATGTTGCCATAAACTATGTTCAGTTCTATGTTTAGGTTTAAGTAAAATTTCTAGTTTTGAAAACTAAGTGTTGAAGTATGAAAAATATACAAGTAACAATTCAAGTTCTGTTTCAGTTCACCTATTTTCAAATTGAACAGATACACTTGATAGTTCAAAGTTCTAGTTGTTCGAAAATACCCAGAGCTCCCAATGTCAAAACTCGGGCTCTAATACCAAATGTAATGCCCCACCAAGGGATCCAAAGAATTAACCTAGAATTTCACTAAGTTTAGTAGCATTTTTTTTTTAACATGAAAGTAAATACCACATATAACTTATACACAATAACGGAAGCAATAGCAATGTCCATCTGAAAGTAAACATAACATAAATAACGGATTACATTCTTTAAGATCCCTTAATGTTGAATTACATACATGAATCCATTTAGTACAACAACCATATGAAATAATAATGATAAGTCCAATGTTTATACATTACATTTAAAATACTCAATCATCCACTATACATGTCATAGGGTATGACAAGCTCAAAAGAATACACATACATAGAATAAGGTACATCATCCTATTCTAATCCATGATACATCAAAGTAGTGATAATCACATGATACAACATCATAGAAAACATATACATCCATCATAAAGATTAAACATAATAAACTAAGTGTAGGGTTCCTCCCAATCGTGAATAGCATCATTAGACCATCATGGATCCTAGCCATCCCTCCGTGCGTAACATTCCAAATCACCGAAGAGATCATCGGTATTACATAGTAGGAATGTCACTCCTAATATATACAACATCATATGTAGAAAGTAATCTAACATGCAAATAAAAGCATAAGATAACATCATCTAACATATGCTAATCATCAATGAAAAAGGATACATTTCCACCATCATGAAGGACGCATCAGCCATAATGTCTCAATGAATCTCAAAATGATAAGAGTGAAAAATACACTACCACCCGACTGCATGGTACCTAAGTGGTCCACTGCCACCGTGCTGAGAAGATAATCTTAAGTCCCAAACAGGCTATCAAAATCCCATAGCACATATCTCTATAAGTCCAAGAATCCTAAAAGTATACTAACTCAAAGGTTCCAAACACAAAATCTAACATCTAATCCCAGAGGCACACAATGACATGTAGGAACCTACTATGCAAGTGAGAAAGTGTCATCGCAATTATCACATACAAGTTACCCTGGCAGTTAGCTAAACTCCACGGGTCCATACTGATTTCATGCAGCCACTAGTATCCTCTCATATTGACAAGGCATACTACAAAATGCAAGGTCGCAACCATGCATCTCACTACTCCCATCCTAGCTTGTACAAGCACTCAAGGCATGGGCGAGAACAAAACTCTTATCTTTTTAGGTTCATTCAGTTAGTATTAGGTGTGAATGTTATCACTTATTAATCCAACTTACAATGAGTTACCCTGGCAACCTCTTAGGGCCCCGGGACCTATTGCAAGCCACTTCCCGTCACTACATGTAGATATCCTACCCTAATGCTCATGGAATCATAAATCTAAAAATCACAAAAGATAATCCATAATAAAATCATCAAATATGCATAAAATCATCAAATCTCCATGAGCAAACATCCATAGAAAATCATGAACACAATAGCTCTCTATTGGCAACTAAAGTATCACTGATAATCAAATATCCAATGGTTCTCAATAACCAAAATACATATCTCAATCATACTGATCAAAGACTCCAAAAATGGTTGAGTCAAACATGTCACAACATGACATCATCAAGAATAAATTCACATCTCAGTCCCATCATGGTGACTAGAAAATAATCAAGGATAACTGATCGATGACCAAAATAATGGTTAGGTCAAGAGTCTCATACACAAGAATCTCAACTATAACAATCAATAATCACATCCAATACATAGAGAATTCCATCACAAACCATGGTTGGGTTTATAAAGATCGAGATTAAAACATCATCATGACATCACAATCACATAACCCCCAAGCCTCTGGTAGATGTCCTATACTGGTCAACACTAGTCAACCCAAAACTCAAAACAATAGCATAAAGAATACACAATGTAAACACATGTTTTGGTTTTGCTAAATTTTCAAATTTGAATTTAAAAGTCTCAGTTTATGTTTTTCCAAATTATATTAAGTGGAGAAATTTCACGTTTTTCCTAACCCATGTATTTGTTTGATAGATAAAAGTTTCTCCCCAAAACTATTAGACTCAATTTTCTAATTGATCTAATAATATTTTGTTTATATAACATTGTTTGAAAATTGACACTCTCAATGAATCAAAACTTTGATTATATATTTTAATAACTAATCTGAGTTTAATTAAATTAATTATTAATATCTCTTCATAATTGACAAGCTCAATATCAATGTTTTAAATCATTAAAAGAGTGATGCATTAATTTAGAACTTTATAATATTCATTTATAGTTAATTATACATATATATATATATATATATACATACATAAATAAATATATATATATATAATAACATTTAATAATTAATGATATTGCAACAAAATCGAGATTCATATCCAAATCTTATATGAAATAACGTTGCAAATAAAACTTTATATAATTTAAAACCAAACTCAAATCGCAATGCGATTTTAAAATTGCGCAGTCCAATACATCTGCACCGCAGGTACACTACGGTCACAGGTACCCTATGATCTCGCAAACCTGTAGTGGGTGGGGTATATAATACCCACCCAACATCATATATATATATATATATATTTTAACGCGATTTTCAATAACATTTTTTTATAAAAACGTTCCCATGCGATATGAAATACTATTAACATGAAACTCTATCGCGATTTGACATTCGATTATTATATAAATAAATATATATATGTATATATATATATGTGTGTGTATATATATATATACACGCAGAGTTTATCACCATCACAGCACACACACACACACACACACACACACACACACACACACACATATATATATATATATGTATGTATATAATGATATATACGTATATGTGTATGCAAATTCAAGAATATACACAGTTTACTTAGAAATTCTAATTTTTAGAATTTTTCTTTAAATATTTGATCTTCAAATTTATCCAATAAATAATCTAATGGGTTTGGCTATGAATTTAAACCCTAGCCCTGTTTTCTTTCAGATCTATGCATATAAAGATTTCCACATAAATTCAATTGTCCATATTGAGAATGCATACAATAAAAATATGAAGTTCCTCAGAAGACATATGGAAGACACGAAGAAGTCAAGGAATGCAAGATGCAGAAATAGCATAAGTAAAATCACAAGAATCTACTCGAATTCTAATGCTAATTCGCTCTTCCTTAGAAAACTCGCAGAGCAAGCTCCCTTCTTCATAATTCTCGAATCCTCCAATGCTCCAATTGCACTCCAAATGCTATGTCTAAGCTTCTAGGGATGCTTGAATATAAAGAGCTATCAGGAAACCTCTAGAATATTTCTAGAAACAGCTAGAAGGTGTCACCAACTAAGCATGGGTCATTTTCTAACCTTCAAGATGAGCCATAGGGTTGTAGACATCATGTACTTAATTGATGCACTAACCTCCGTGTTGTTGACACATGAGAAATAGAAAAGTGTGTTAATTCTCATGCAAGCTTATAACTCTAATTCACTTTTTTATATAATTTCCATTTAAATATTTATAACTTTCATTTTAATTTTTATAACTTTTATTATTATTATCTATTTATTACTTTATTATTATTTTATTATTATTATTAGTTTTTAATTTCTAATTTTCTTTTATTTAATTCTTTTCTCTCAATTAATTCTCGGTTAATTAATTATACTCAAAAGATCAAAGATTGTGATATTTTATTAATTTTCTCCAAAATAATTAATTTATTAATTAAATCTATTTATTAAGACTTAATTAATAAACAATTCACCATAGACCTCCAAGATAAAATATGAAAACCCATCATAGAGCAAATCACTCAAAATTAGCCTAAAGGGTTAAAAATCATGAATCATGTCATCTGACACATTCGATGGGTAAAATATCCAGATACTTGTCCTACCTCACTAGGACAATTGGTTTAAGGGTTTGGGATTTGGACTTGAGAATTTATCTCCCTTCTCTTATCATTGAGATAGTATAATAGGGTATGCTCATCCTGGCAATTTAGGGAAGTCGATACCTGGTACCTGCAACCTGTAGAAAAACCATGCATTTACATACAATACATATAATGCTAAGCTAAATAGACAATTGCAGGAAGTGGTGCATCATGTAGATCCCGACTATGCAGGTGACTACGACTCCCTTCCTTGACCACATCAGAAATGCCATACAATAATAAAACACACACACCATACACATGCAAGTATGGGGTAAGTATCCATAATAAAACACATGAGATAATATACCATCTAACTAATCATCATTAATAACTGAAAACAATCCAATGATCATCATACATACATGAAATGTAAATTCTAAATGATCTCATCATATATCAACTGAATCCATATCATAATATGTGATAGTGTCAAAACAATACCACTAAACCATCAACATAATACTAGTCCATCAAAGTCTGATAATAACAACAACAATGAGTCTAGAAAAGATGTGAACGAGGGTAGGCACTACAGTTTTCAAACCCTACCTCAAAACAACAACTAAAATTAGAGGCAACCTGTGAATGCATGCAAATCCAAAACTTGCAAAACTTTCAACAATTCTTTTGCTCCATTTCCAAATTTTGCTTGACAAAACCTTTGTCTGAAGAAATGAACTTTAACCTCAGAATAAAGAATTTCTCAACCTAGGGTTTTGGTTTTACAAACATGCAAAAGCATTCTCTTTTATTATTTTAATTTATTTAATTCTTCATGCATACTTTTTTATATTTTAATTCTAATAAAATTTATTTAAATTATTCACTTGCTTTTTATTGAATAGTAAGACACATTTAGAAAGTATATTTATTAATTTAACTAATAATAATACTTGGAGTTCATTATTAAAATGAAACTTTTAAATTTATTATTATTAAATTAAATAAATATAATTACATCAAATTTGGTCTTTTAATTAAATTTTTAGATTTATTTCCTCTCAATTAATTAAATATAATTAAATTTTGATTTTTCTTTATCAAAAAATCATAAAATTAAATCATTTAAAAATATCTTTATTTGATTTAATTGTAACTTAAAATCATAGAAGACCTACAAATTGAAACATAAAAACTCATCTAAAAGATGAAGTACAAAAACAAATTCAAAGTTTGAAAATATTGAATTCAAGTCACTTGACGAATTTAAAAAGGTACATAACTCAGATATTTGTCCTATATTTTAGGAAGATTGGCTCAAGTTTAGGATTTGGACTCAAGCACTATCTCTCCCTCTTTACCATTGAGCTATTGTGAAAGGGCATGCTGATCTTGACAATTCAGGGAATTTGATGCCCAATACCTAAAATCTACATAAAAGTTGAGCATGTACATACAAATATAAATCTCAACTAAATAGGCAATGATGAGGAGTGGTACATCATGTAGATCCCGACTACTAGGAGACTATGACTCCCTCTCTTAACCACATTAGATATACCAAACATAAAGTAAAACATACATGTACACCATAAACATAGAAGTATGGGGTAAGTAACCATGAAACCACATATAAATCACTCATATAATTGTAATTATGAAAGTAACTCAAATCACTATATGAAAAATACAAAGCAACATCATCCAAAGAATAACCATGAACATGTGAAATAACTGAGTATCAAGTAGGTCATAAAAAATATAAACTAAGTATGAAATAACATCAATCAAATCATAACACCTAACCATAAAAGATAGCCTAAAAGAATTTGACAATATAACATTAAAAGTAAACTAGGGGTAGGCACTACACCCACCCCCCTTAGACTTAGGCTTACTCTTGGAAGTTGACTATCGCTACTAAGATAACAAAAATTAAATATACATTCACAAAACAATTTTTGAAACACCAAGTGTTGTTAATCCAACTTTTATTTTCATAGTTCTCTTATTTCCAATTTTTTAATAAATATTTTAAGTTGATGAGTTTTTTTGTTTAATTTTGTTGCAAGTTTAACTATTTGTTAACTGATGTCTCACAATATGCCCATAGTTCTCAATGTTGAAACTCGAGCTCTTATACTAGATGTAACACCTTGCTAGGGAACCCAAAAGAAAATAACCTATTATGTTGCTAAGTTTGCTAAACATTTTGTTTGTTAAAGATTAAACAAGGAAGAGATAACATAGCAAAATCAATACACTAACTGTTACATCTCTTAACGGTTACATTAAGATTAAATATGATGTATAACAAAGTCCACACCATAGGATAACCAATATACTTATAAAATCAAATTAAATAACATACAAGTACATAAGATGCCACATGGAATAATCCAACATGCATAGTTATCCTCTATACAAGTTGAAAGGTATGAAATGCCAAAAGAATATACATCAAGATAAGATACATCTCATAGGATCTCAAATAATCAAAGTACAATAAATCAGAATATGACCATAGAACATAATCACAAGATCAAAAGAATAGAAAAACTACACAATTACATCTAGCAATGACATCCAATTGTTAGATCTCAATTCTATAAGAAACACAACCACCCGACCATGTGGAACCTAAATGACCCACTCCCACCATGTTGAGGAGAGAATCTCAAGTACCAAATGAATAACAATCCAAAATCATAACAAGATTTCTAGGTCAAGGAATCTTGATAGCAATCTATCTCAAGGGTACCAAGTACACAAGTAACATGTATTCCCAGAGGCAAGAAGGACACATAGGAAACCTAATATGCATGTGAGACAGTGTCATCACATGAGTCAACTCTAAGGTTATCCTAGTAGTTTCTATGGACTCCATCCCCTATGACTCTATGCGACATCAATATCCTTTCTTATAGACAAGGCATACTAATGAGGTAAGGTTGCAACCAAGCATCCTCTCTACTCTCATCCTAGCCTATACTAGCACTCGAGGAATGGGCAAGGTAAAACAAAATGTTATCACTTATTGAAATAACTTAGAATGGGTTACTTAGGCAGTCTCTTTAGGGCCCTGACCTCCATTACAAGCCACTTCCCAACATACACATCGATAACCTAATCTAAGCTTATAAAAAGTATATCTCGCAAATCCACAATATTCACCTTAGTCCTATACAAGCAATTGGAAAGCACTAATAGATAAATCACAATATTCACCTCAGTCCTATACAAGCAACTGAAAAGCACCAATAGATAAATCACAATTTTTCACCTCAATCCTATATAAGAAAGTAGAAAGCACCAATAGATAAATCATAATATTCACCTCATTCCTATACAAGCAACTGAACAACACCAATAGATAACTGATCAAAAACCTCATAGGTTACACCAAAAAAATCACAATACATGAGCTTACAAAAAAGTTCTCGATCTCATCACACAAACATATGGATATAGCACATTGGTTGGGAATAAAATAACTGAGACTAAACAACATCACATAAAAGCATCACAAAAACAACCACTTCCCAAGCCTCTAGTAAACATGTCTATATGGTCAAACTACTAGGTTTCTCCCAAAACCACCACAAAATAAAACATGACATCTTGATATGCATTTAAAACAAGTGTAGTTATTAGTCTATTTTTAGTTTTTTAAGTTATAATTTCATAAAAATTGATTTGTGTCAAATTCAAGTTTACATTTCATAATCGTATCATAGTTCGATAAAGGTTATCAATCATGCAATATTATCATATTATTAATTTAAATAATCTTAAATGATGAATGTTTTAATTAATAACATAAATGTTTATTAATAGATTAAATCTTAATATCCATTTCATTTCTAAAATATTAATATTTACTTTTTCTTTAATTCATAATGCAACTCAAGATAACTCAAACTTGAAATTATAATTGAATTATTTATAATTTCTCTCATAAAATCAAATAGTTAATAACTAGTTGATTACAAAGTGAACTCCACCACAACTTCTCCTAAAATATAATAAATTATAAATATTTATTTATTAACTTCTCTTTTGCATTAATAAATATAAATTCATTCACATGCAACTAAGAGTTTAACTAGACTTAAAGAATCACAAATATTAACATTCACTTTATAACTAAATGAATAATATTTATTTAATTTTTAATTTATTTGTTTTTTCAAGAATATTTTTAATTTTTTTCTAATTTCCAAGATTAATAATTAATCATAATTTTTTTTGTATAGTATATATTTTTTAAATAAGTAAATCTAAAAATTAAATTATTTTTTTATAATATAAAAATAAACATGCAATTTGTATTTTCACATTCTTTTAATCTCTCAAATCATGCAACCATAATATACTTAGTTTTCTATTTTTAGTATATTTATTTTCACATGCATGTATAAGTTTAGTTACAACATGCTTTCCTCTCAATTAATCTTGTGCTTTTCCTATAATTTTCCTAATTAAATTATTTTAGATATAAAAAGAATATTTATCTTTTTTTAGAAAATTCATGATAATCATATGACAAATTTTAGGTTCAAACCCTAGCTATTCAATTTATTATTTTCTTCCAATTTTCTATATTCAAATTTTCCCTATATTAGAAAAGGTTTTAAAAGAATACATCATAATATTTTATTTTAATTTTTTTTATAGTTTTCCTTAGTCACATTTTCTTGAGTAATAAGTTTTCCTTTTCAAAATCTACAACATAATTCTCTATCCAAAGATTAATATAATAAATTAACATGCATTATGGAAGCAAATAGGAAGACATGAAATAGATAGATGTTTCAATAAAATTCTACAATGGGTTTTCAAACCCTACTTCAAAATAACATCTAAAATCTGAGGCAACCTGTGAATTCATGCAAATCCAAACCCTCTAAAACATTCAACAATTCTTTTGCTCCAATTCCAATTTTACTCCCAAAAACATGTGTGTGAAGAAATGAGCTCTAATCTCATAATAAAGAATTTCTCAACCTAGGGTGTTGATTTTACAAACATGCAAAAGGGTTCTCTTTTATTATTTTAATTTATTTAATTCTTCATGCATATTATTTTCATTTTAAATATAATAAAGTCTATTTAAATTATTCTCACTTGCTTTTTATTAAATAATAAGACATATTTAGAAAGTATATTTATTAATTTAACTAATAATAATATTTAGAGTTCATTATTAAAATGAAAGTTCTAAATTAATAATTATTAAATTAAATAAATATAATTCAAATTTGATTTTTCTTTATATAAATTTTGTTAAATTAAATCATTTAAAAGTATTTTTATTTGATTTAATTATAATTAAAAATCACAGTAGACCCATAAATTGAAACATGAAAACTCATCTAAAAGACAGTATGAAATCAAACTCAAAAGTTCAAAATCTTGAATTCACATCACTTGATGACACTAATACATTTGAGGTAAAATTTTGACCTTTATTTTCAACCAATGCCTTTTCTAGATTGTTTGATTCATTTTTTATTTTTTTTATGAGCCCAACTTGGTCAAAATTTTGACCAATGCAAGCTCATGAAAGAAAAAAAGAGTCAATATCATTTTATCATATATGGGTATTGTGGGCAGGAGGATTGGAGGTCTCTACACGTGGGAGAATTTGGGAGTGAGTGTGTTTTTGTTCTTCATTCATTCATCGATTCCATCATTTGCTTTCAATCATTTGTTCTTCAATCATTCATTCCATCTTTGTTTTCAATCATTTGCTGCATGTTCTTACATTGCATTGGCATCTCGTAAACACATTTTTGGGCAACATTAATGCTTATATACCTCTAAATTTTTGGTCTATTTGGTATTTGATAGCTCATTTTTGGGTAATATACCTCTGCATTTTTGTCTTTCATGCGGCTAGGGTTCCAGGACAATATTCTATACCTCTACATTTTTTGGGGCATTCTATTATAGAGTCATGACAATGGGTTTTCAAAACAATAACATTAATAAAGTTTGCAAATGTAATGTATTGTTTTTAGTTTTAGATTTGCTATATGTTTGTAATAATAATATATGATAAATAAACCACACTGACTTTAATCATGAACAAGACGATCATAAATCATATGACAACGACATATTAAAAATTATAAACTTTTGACTTGGATAGTGATAAAACTTATTGTTAATCAATATTGTATCAAAGTTTCAAACTAATTAGGTATTCAATTAAGCTTGATAAACAACAAGCTGATACAAAAACAAAAAAATGATAATAGAGAAGACATACTTTAATCATAAACAAGATGATCATAAATCATATGACACTGCCATATTGCAAATTATAAACTTATGACTTGAAAGAATGATCCAGCCATATTACAACTTATGTTATCATTTTCAACTTCAATATTTTCATCTTTAAGGTATTCATCTTGTATGGTAGAGATGGATTGTAGAACAGTGCAACATTCCAGTGTGTATGGTGATTGAAAAGCCATACACTAGGGTGAGTCTTCATTGACATTGATTGACTTTCTTTTTAGGGGGTCATGAGTATATTTCTCATTTATATTATTTACTAGAGGCTAAACAAGTTTCCCATCCTTCCACTAAGTGCTATAGGGATAGTTTTGCAACCTAGGATTTCTATTAAAATTGCTACTATTAAAATGAGGCCTATTGGTTGCAACATTTCTATCATTCATGGTATTTCCACCGTTCAAATCCTTTAAGACATTCAACACCTTATCCAACTTTTCATCCTCCTATTTCTTACCTCCTAAACTTTTGTCAAATTATTTTTTGTTTTCCTTGTTTCTAAATAGTTTAGGGTCCTCTATTCTCCCCAACGTACTAAATTCCCTTCTATTACTCTCAATAATTACTCCAATTCTCAAGGAATCCCTTAAGGTACATGCATTCTTATCCCCTAGTAAGTAAGTCATTTACTATTAAAAGCATTAAAGTAGGTGGTTAAACACAAATTTTTATCCAATCTCATTACTTGGAACAACCTATGCATACCTTTTTGAAATATGATATTTAAATCCAATGCAGTTTTACTAGGTGTCTTCTTGATATTGTTAAAATTGTTTAGCACAAAGATAGAATTGGTCTTATCCTCATACTACTCTTTGAAAAAAAATTCAAAATCTTTCCAAGAACTAATGATATCATTTAGTAGTCCTCTGAACCAAGGCCTCAAATCTTTAGCCAATTACTGTTTGAATAGTTTCATGACAACATATTTGTGCTTCACTTCATAGTTATTCAACATGTCAATGAAACATCTAAGGCATTCTTTACATGTTATTGCATTGTTACCAAAAAAATTTCTAGTCTTGTCCCTTACCTTGTTTGCAACTACATTGGAATATCCACAAATTCCATCAAAGCATAATTTCCTATATCTTTCTAAGAGGATAGGTTTTATCTTAAAATTATCTCCAATATTTCCACTAGGTCCAATATTTTTAGCAGCACCACTATATTGTTTCATATTCCCTTGATTCACTCCTTGAGATGTACTAGGGCCACCCATAATAGTATTACCAAAAATTAGGATCGGTCCATTAATTGCTAAGGATGAGGTAGTACCCTACTCCATAACCCTTAATGTCAAAGACTTTAGTCTAATTGGAACTTCTTTTTCATTTCTATCGATCAAAACTATTTTTCTATTTTCTCCAACTCCTTAGCAATATATTTTCTCTCCCTCTTTTCCTTTTCAAATCCCAAATCTTCTTTGGATATTTTTTTTGATACTTTTAGTGTGATGACAAGTTCATTTATTTTGACATTTGAAACCTTCTATTTTCCTTTATTAGTTTCAACACTAGTGGCTTAGTTTACCCAATTTTCTTGTCTTCCATCCCCACATTGGTTGGGTTTCTCAAAATGATGTAGCTATCTTAGATTGTGACCTTTCTTTTCAAACTCATTTTACTACATGAGGCATTCCCTCTCTTGGACTTCACTTCTTAAGTTGTTCAAATCTCCAAACACCTCATAACTCAAATTCATAGGTCCTACACTAGATTTCTAATTCCTTTCTTTACACACTATTATTCTCTTTAGAAGATTCTCTCTTTCAATCAGAGCATTGATGACTTCTTCTTTTTCTTTGTCAATCATTTTTGTAATAGTCATAAAATCATGTATATCTCCTATGAGAGTATTTAGATTTCCAAATAATTCATCAAGGTTAGGCAACATTATCTCAAACCTTTAAGAATCCTCAAGATTTATCAAATCTTTATTTTTTTTGAACTCTTATCATAATATAAGGATATTTTACAAACTGAGATACATGAGGATGTGTATTATAAACACCTCTATGTTTACCTCATCTACTATTTCTCCTTGCCCTATTCTTTTCATTATATTGTACTCATGTTACACTCATATCCTGCTTAAGGAAATTATCCTTGTACATGCTTATCAAATAGACCATCAAAGAATCCTAGATTTTTAGATTTAGAATTCTTAGAAGATGAATTAGTCCCCTCTAGAATATAAAATATGCCTTTTCTCCACAAATACTGAAAACAAGGACTGACTGGACTAACACTTCTTTTCACACAATACACATAAAAATAAGACCTTTCAAAATAGTTCCTGATTGAGCCTATATTCTTTTGCCTTCTAATTTGACATACATTACACATGACCGATGTTACCAAGACCACAACATGAAATGCCCAAGGTATAACTAATTTCTATGCCCAACAAATTAAAGTATGCTTGGGCCAAATGAAATCTCTATGTGGTATGGTATCTTATACTCATTTGGATTTGCAAAACCAAGGTAGGTGTACCTACTTGACCTACAAAAATAACTTCAATTATTAGGTCAATTTATAGTAGATGATCTCACTATTCTTCTATGCTTGTTGAAATGGAAATGAGAAGTAGCTAAACCCCACTCTAGCATAATTCAAAAGTAAAGTATGAGATAACATTCAACTTACCTAACAACATAACACAAAATGTAATAGATTTGGTTATTTTAAATGATTTTTATGCAAATATTGATGACCCCAATTAAAAAATGACCAGCTTAGATAAATGCCTTCTCCATGGGAAATAGAGTCAAATTACCACTCATATAATGTAATGATAAATTCGAAAGATCCAACCTACCACCTTGTAATAATATGTATCATTCATTTTTAAATTCTTCCTTTCTTATCATTTTCAATTCTCCTACCATATTTATATATTATCTACCTTCATCCATTTAATAAATTCTTTGAATTAAAACAATGAGTTAGACAACAAACATCATAACCATGCACTAAAGATAACTGAAAATTTGTTCAAATTACTCTAAAACAAACAAGTATAGAAATGGAGGGGAATAAAAAAAATAAAAAAATTATGAGATTTTATATTATATTCAGTTAGTAGATCAAATGTTGAAGAATTGATTCATAGATCTACAAGAAAATAAGATTGACATTCTAGAACAAAAATTATGGTCCTTTTTATTCACTATTCATAAATATGGCATCCTATTGATATAACTTAAGAAAATATGACTCATTTAATCAAATTATAAACCCCACACTCTAGTCTTGGATACTCTTTTATAGACTGAGGGTAAAAAAAATCTTTAGAAATAGAGCTAGTACACATGTAAAAATATAAATTTTTGAGCAATGACATACATAACTTGAAGTAAGTTACAACCAAAACTGTAGATATTTTCTTGTACTTAGTCATATTCATATTTTAATGTTGACATGTTAACATACCCATGACTCCTTTAGTTGAAAGAAGAAAGGTGCTCATCCTAAAATGTGATGTAATTATGTTATTTTTGTTGAGCCTTTGATGATGGCCTTCTTTACTAATACATGTATGCACCCATGAGAATATTCCTCCTCCAATGACCAATCAAAATCCATAAACCTATCTAACATCCATCTATATGAAATGTACTTAAATGAACATTGATTAACTTCCATCTTATAATTATCCTAGTATAACTATGAGATAATTAATTTGTCCATTAAATTCTTCAACAGATCCAAATTTAGGTCTTAACAAATATCATCAAAAATTACTTCCATGCTAGCCATTTCCTCATCCTTGCAAAACTGAAAATGTTTTACATTTTGGTCTTTATCTAGAAGTGGAGGCAACAAGGCTTCCTTCATCTCAACAAATCCAATATAAATTAACCCTATTTTCTCAACTCTTTGAATTAACCTATCATATAAAGGTCTTGCAACCTCCTTGTCTCTGTCAACTTACTGATGGCTCCAAATAAGAGGGAGTAACAACCATGTATGCCAAATAACTATGCATTTATCTTCTCATGTAAGTGGAAAAGTATGGATTGCACTATGCTCTTCTTGATTTCCTCAAATTCATCATTTTCCTCACTTGCATCCCTTTCCATCTCATTTATCATGTCGTATAATAAGGCTTTAGAAGCTCCAACTACATGATCACCATATTCAATCCCATCACATGCAAAAGGAATTTTACTTGAGTCTCCAAATTTGCACATAGCTTTGTCTTAGTGTCATACTCTTTCAATAAGTGTTGATCTCTCAACTTTAATTCTTCAATTTATTGGTGCTCCTTTGTTTCCACAATGTAAGGAAACTATGATTATTTCAAATTTTTTCCTACAACCTCTACAACTATTGTATCACCAACCCTGAGAAATGTGACACTTCCTTTAAAGGTAGAATCAACATTTATGGTTTCTTTTCTTCTATTGGCAAGGGTGAGAGACCATATAGAAAAAGTGGCATAATCTTTACTATAAGAAGCTCCCTTTAATATAGTGTCAACTTCCTCTAAATCAAGAGCATGAAGCCTCATGCTTCTCCTTACTACATCAAATGAAATTTCATTTGCTAGATCCCAATCTAACAAGACTAACACACTAGGTTCATGTACTAGTTTTTTGCCTTCCTCAAGTGTGATTGCCTAGAACTTATTATACATTTTAGTTTGAACCTCTCTAACAATGTCCTGTTTAGGGACCTTTGGCCTTTAAGTTCTCTTTTCCTCCAGCATGTTAAGATATTTTTCTACATGTGCCTATCATAAGAACCATTGGAATGAGGTGGACTTAATAAAATTTTCATCATTGAGGAACTCATTACAAGATTCCATTCTTAGACCCCTATTAAGTCTCTCATGTATCTCCTAAGATGAAAAATTAGTTAATACAGTAATGGGTTAAGATTTTTGTAGAAAATATAAATATAAGGATTGGAATACTTGAAGACCTTCATCATGAGGGGGTGGTGATTGATGTGGATTCAATAGAGAAGGTGCAAGAGGATAATATTAGTCCCTCCAAAAGTACTAGATTCACTTTCAAGAAGAAAGCCACCAAGCAAGACATTTAGGTTTTTGAAGAAGATAGCTCTCAATGTAACTCAATTGAAGATAGAGGTAGCGAAGGCTCTCAAGAATATTAACTAGTTTTTATTTGGTTTCATGTCTTGTTACTAATTTTTTGTTATCTTTTTGCTAGTTTTTGGTTGTTGGCTTTAATATGTCTATCTTTGTAAACATTATTTTGTAAAAAAAGAGTTTAGGTTCTCTTCAAAACCTACTTGTTCCTTAATCAAAAGCATCATTGGTTATACTTTTGGAGCATGTTATCATTGGTTATACAAGTTTGGTAAGATCAAAAAAATAGTTTTGAACATGGAGATTATCTTGAACTTTAAGGTATTAAACAACGTAATATGTATATAATGTAGTGCCTCTCATGTTTACATTTTGCACCTTATCTATTTTGATTCAAGATATACTTGATAATCTTATTGTTATTTGTAATTTGAGATGACCTGAGGGTCGAATGTTATACTTGGATTTAGTACCATAGATGTTATACTAGTATGTTGTTTAGTTTATCATATTTGCATGTTGATGCCATTTTGAGATGACAGTAGATTTATGATGATATCTAATTATCTAGTTATTCGAACATATTTTTTGATTATGTTATGAGATGGATCTTATGCTATGGTTATTTACTTCATTCTCATTCTTTATGCTTTATGCAAACATGAGTGATGTCAATGGATTAATTATCTATTTAATGCATTAATTGCTTTGGCTATGATATTATATATCCAATTACACTTGATCATGTCTTTTAGTTTGTAGGAATTATATCCCTAGCAATGGCCTATGGAGTTAATGATTTAGCTATTCATATTTTACTAATGTCATCCTTGTATGGTCAACGTATCCTTATTTTAAACTATTTAAATTAAAAACTTTTGGTGACTAGTAAATCCAAATTCATATGTATTATGTGATTAGACCAGTGAGTGTGTCTGTGCATTTAGAGGTTCACTCTATCGCAAAAGTATTAAGTGATTTCTATGATTTTTCATTTTTGAGCTTTAAATGTTTTTAGATTTGATTTCTAGTAGCTTTTTCTTGGGTGAATTCCCATTACAACGAATAACCTAGTTTTGTTTAGGTCATTTCAAAGTCTAACTAGTATAGCTGGCTATTTGCCCTAATCAACTATTCACTCAAAAAGTGAATAAGTATTGAAAAAGGGATTTTATTATTCACTTCTCACTTTTTGAAAATAGAAATTTGATATCTCTTTTGAGAAGCCTCTTTTGAATGATTTGATTTCTTTTCATTCTGGGAGCTATGAGCATGAATTTTTTACAAGATCAGTCTCATTGGATCTGGCTCGGGGATATCTTGTTTTGCCATCACTTTTAGTAGTTTTGGAAAATTATTTATTTCATTATGCAGGTTTCGATTTATGCCCCTTTTGTTGTCAAGTAGGGCCCTCCTATTTTATTGTTTCTGCTTCATTTTAGCTTCTACTTTTGGTAACCATTTTTTAGGAGGCTGAGAACTAGTGTTCCCCTCTATTTCTGTTTGCTAGTTCTATCTAGTTTGTCGAGTATGAACATTTTCCCTATTTTTGGGAAGGAGGTTTGGGGTTTCAAGCTGTTATGTTGGTTGTTTTTGCATACAGTGTTCGAATTCATTTATTATTGGATTTTTAGGGTTTTTGTACCCAAAGACCAAATGGGTTTTAATTTTGAATTTTTTCTAGTTTTGAGGTTTTTACCTCATTTTGTGCGCCACCTTATTTTTTGAAGTTTTCTTGGCATGAGTTTGGTCGTGGACCATGACAATCCATTTGGATGTCAGTCAGACCTTTATTGCATTTTTATGTAGCATTGGGATACGTGTTGCAGGCATCCTCCTAAGACTATTTTTGGTTGAGTGATATTTTTGCTTTGTGTTCTCATCCAATCCTTGTGTTATGATCTTCATGATGGTGGTGCACCACACATGAGTATGTGCACGTATAATTTTTGGGTGACTTGCAGGTCCTGATCTTCCATGGTACTTCTAGAAGTTATGATCATTGGGGTTCGATTGGAAAATTTCATGCCTGCAGGCACTCATTGGTGGATGAGCATGGGTAGGGTAGGGTAGCATATGGAAGGGGCTTCTATCTCGTAGCCTAGTGTCATGATTCCATAGGGTTGGCAGAGGAAGTTTTAAGTAAGTGATAAGTAAACAAACATTGGGTGGTAATAAAATGTAAGATAATAAAACAATGCTTTAGTGTGAGAGCCTTATGTTGGGAAGTTGAGTCCGTATAGATCTAAGCTTGGGCTTGTTAATGCCAAGTGACTCTCGATGATGTCAGCCCCTACTTAGTAGCCCATTGAGTTTTTGACCAAGACCTAGAGTTTATGCATTGTCTATGTCTTGGTTTCAATCATCATATTGTTTGGCATGTGTGTTTGTGGTTGGATCATTATCTCCATCAGCCCAATGAGTGTGGACCTATGGGTGCCACGTGGTTGGGAGGTGTAGTTACCTATACCACTACTAGGGATTGGTGTAGAACGATGTTCCTTTGTCCTAGTATGACTATTGCTAGATGTTTTTACTCGGTACTTTAAGTTCCAAAGTATGTTGTCTTGTGATTTATGTTTTCATTGGAATGCTTGTATATCATGTTTAGATGATGTTAGTTTTGATGCATTTCCCTATTATGACAATTAGCATGTGATAAGTGATGTTATCTACTTGTAGGATTATCTTATGCTTTACTACTAGCATGTTAGATTCCTTTATGCTTATGTTGTAGCATGTTTTAGAAGTGACATCCCTATTATGATAGTATTGACAATCAGATCAATGGCTTGGGATGTTACACACAAGGGTAGCTAGGGCTCATGATGGTCTTATGATGCTATTGATGATTGGAGGAACCACACACTTAGTTTGTTTGTATTGCTCATGCAATGTTATTTCTATTTACTACGATGTTGCTTTTAGTACACTGTGATGTTCCCTTCTATTTTTTCCTTTCACTATCTAATTAGATGGTTAGATTCTAGATTTTTGTCTTTTAGTTTTGTTTGAGTGTTCTTGCCTCGAAGTGTGGATCTAGTACTCCCCAGTGTGGAGGAACTCTGTTTCTTAGTTTCCTTAGCTTTTTATTGCTTTTTTATCTTGCATGCTGATTTGAGATCTTGTGCAAGGATGCAAGTCTTTGCATGGTGTTGTGGGTTTCTTTGCATGGCTTAGCACTTCCTCATGTGGAACCCTACACTAGTTTGGGGTTTTTTGGCTATATGGCCAAGTACTTCCTCATGCTGTTGTGCACATCTTCACATGAAAAGGTATTTCTTTGCATGGCATGATGCACTTCTCCACGCGAAAATATGTCAAAGGTAAGTTCTCTTGTGAAAAATAGGAGGTGTCTCCATCATTTTTCAAAGTTCAATTTCCAGAGTTTCTAGTACCCTTTGGGTTGCCTTGAATTAACTTAGTTGGGAAGTTCTAGGATTCTTGGTTCTGTTTATCATTTTCAGGTTTATGCTTTTGTAGTGTTGTGTCTATTTGGGTAGTGGTGTCAGGAGATTCATTGTTTACCAAGATGGTGGTTAGGTCTTCCATTGCAATCTATGTGATCCATGTATGGCATTGTCTTGTGCACTTACACTTGTTTAAAAAAATAAAATGTTGGCTTGCATTTCATCCTTGTTCCAAGGATCTTCAAGCGGGGCATTACATTTAAACTATGGATTGAACAAAATCTAAAGAGATCTTTACTGTGGATAATTTTAGATTCAAAGTGTGCTTTCTTGGATTCATCTAGTCTGGTCCAAAGTTCCTTTCTTTGAATCATCTAGTATAATAGTTAATGTGGGAAGCTTACAATATAGAAACAATCACAACCTTGGCCTTAAATAGGCCTATATTGTTACTTTTTGTACTTCTAGTTTGCAACAATAGAATGATGATTTGTTTCATGGTTTTTGATGATATTTGATCAATGGTGGTTGATTATTAATGTTGAGATATATGCTTGTATGGATGAACCCAAAACAAATTGAAACACTACTAAATTTGAACTCAATTTTTGACCAATTTTGGTCAAAATTCCCACCCAGGTTGGTCAAAATTTCAACCAAGATGTTTGTCACAATTTTTTTGGTCAAAATTTCGACAAACCTACATGTTGGTCAAAATTTCAACCAAAACATTTGTTGAAAATTTTTAATTTTTGGTGGTCCTGATTTGTCAGTGTTGGTCAAAATTTTGACCAATCCATTCATTGAAATATTTTTGATTGGTCAAAATTTCAACCAATTAATTAGTCAATTTTTTTTTGATTGGTGGAAATTTTGACCAATGCTTGGTGGAAAACTTGTAGGCATTGGTCAAAATTTCCACCAATGTTTGGTCGAAATTTTTTAGCATTGGTGGAAATTTTCACCAATGGTTGGTCAAATTTTTTTTAGTTGGTGGAAATTTTGACCAATGCTTGGTAGAAAATTAACAAGCATTGGTCAAAATTTCCACCAATGTTTGGTCAAGAATTTTTTTATGTTGTATCAAGAAATTGCTTCTTATCCAAGCCATTTAATTTGCAACCTTTTAAATCTCTGCAAAAATAAAGTTGGAGCAGAAAAAACATTTCTTTTCAAAGGTTTCCTTTGATTGTAAAGCATCCATTCCATTATCTGTTCAACAAACAAGGCATATCTAGTTCAACAAATAATGGAATGGATGCTTTACAATCAAAGGAAACCTTTGGGAAGAAAAATTCTCCTACCAACTTTACCTTTGCAGGGATTTAAAAGGTTTCAAATTAAATGGCTTGGATAAGAAATAATTGTTTGATATAGTATAGAATAAATGGACATTTATGCATAGGGCACCATCAACTATGTCAGTGATGCAGATGCAACCAAAATTTTTGGGGTCAAAGCCACCAATTAATATAAGGTTTCTAATCTCCACGAGGTTGACATTGTGGTTGTAAGGGTTGTGGAGAGGGCACTTCTTCATTGTCTGCTTCATCACTAATTAACTTGCACCACAGACCGATAGTCTTCATCTTTGTTGTGGGATCCTATCCCCTATGTGAGTGCTGATGTAGAAGCCAAAGTGGAAAAAATAAGTGAACACGTGTTGAATAAGGTTTCTAATCTCAACTTGGTCAACATTATTTATTTAAGGGCTATGGACTGGGAAATTCTTCAATGTCCAATTAGGGGTAGCATTGCATCCTCTTTAACTGTTACATGTACAACCCTAGGAAGAAATAGGTTGTTGGCTACTTCTTCTAGCCTTGCACTTTCTTCTTTGTGGATTTTTCTTAAACATGGCTCTACATCCATCCCCAATTCTAAGTGATTTGGCAATGCATCTATTTGCTGCAAAAAACAATACCCATTTTTTGTTTTAGTTTCTAATAGGTCTTGCTCAACTCTTTCATTGGGAGAGAAGGTTTTCATCATGCCAGTAGGACATAAAACATCTCAAGGAAAAATTGAAGATGAAAATGAGTACAAGCATATAGTTAACTTACCTCAAATAAGCTTCACCCACAGAGTGAATTCAACAACACATGAACTAGAAATATAGAAGTTGTGGGATGAGAAATAGATATTAAATAGGTTTGCAAACAAGAACATGGGGGATATTTTTACTCTTCATGATGGTCCCCCTTATGCCAATGGAAATTTTCATATTGGGCATGCGTCGAACAAGATACTAAAAGATTTTATCAACAAATATAAGCTGCTTGAAGGGTATAAGGTGCACCATGTGTTTGGTCCCCCTATTTGACACTTGCTCCAGAGTATATATGAAGTTGCACATATTGAAGTATTTGGGAAAAAAAAATTTGAGGGCCATATTTATAGAGGCCAAAAACCGGTTCATTGGAGTCCCTCATCTAGCACGGCTTTGGCTAAGGCTGAGTTGGAGTATCTAGAGGGACAAATATCAAGAAGTGTTTATGTTATTTTCAAAGTGGTTAACGTAGTAGAAAGAGCTCCTAATTTTCTCAAAGGACTTCTACCTAGTTTGGTTTGGCTATCTGGACTACAACCCTATGGATAATTCCTACAAATTGTAATGTCCCCTTTTTATGTTTCTTGGACACTACATGAGCTATTGCAATATTATAGATAATTTGATTGATTTATGAATGTTGAAAAATGAAGGTGGGATATTTAGTTTGAGCTACATACATACATGGAATTTGGGATTTAGCAGAGTAGTTGAAATTTACTACTGTACTACTAAAGTTGCCACTGCCAATGGGATTTTCTATACCAACCCACATATTTGTAGCATAGAGATCAGCATAAAAAAACCTGCAATCACATAATTGAAAATGATCAAATGAGTTTACTTATTATTTAAGAACGTGTAGCAAGAGGAAAGAACACCGATACCCATGATGGAAGACTCAATTATTGTTCCCTATGAATTGTTTCTTTGGAATAACAGTATAAAGTTAGTTTTTTGAGTTCTTTGGAATGACAATTTTTAGTTCTAAATTTATAAGTAAGAATCCCCACCTTCACCCATCATCAGTGAGAAAATTGATCTGTTGAGTCAACTACCAAGAGTTGCATGTTTCTTAAGATGTGAAAAGCTAAGAGAAAATATAGAGTGATGTTTTTTTGAAGCATAGTGATATTAAAATATTACATAGCTTCATACCTTCCATATAAGCATGCATCTTGGTTGGATCTAGAAAGATAGCCATCGGTTATAGAGGCAAATCCCTCCTACCGATTGATGTTATTATGATCATAACCCATTATTGGAAGAATGGGTTGTGTAGAAGTTGCACTTGTGTTTCCTCCTGGGGATAAAGGAGGAATGTAGAGATTAGATCCTTCATTGACATGCCAACCATAGTTCCCACCTTTTGTTATCAAATCCACCTCCTCATATACTTCCTGCAAATGCATATCATTCAATGTTAGAATCAAAGACGTTAAGGTCCTAAGATTTCCAAATATTCTCAGTAAAGAATGTATAATTTATTAATATAATTTTTCTCATCCTAAAGAAATATGTAATCATACAATTCATATACACAATCTTGCTAATCTAAATTTTTATTGAACTTTTATGAGTGTTTCACACAATTTTAATATAGCTTTAGAATGATCTTTTGGAGGCCTTCATCAAGTCCAGTACACATTCCCTAAAGCTTACTATTTAAGACTAATGTCCTAGAATTTCTCCATAGTATAGAGATCCATTCCTATTCCCAAAAGCCACACTACATGTACACTATTAAAATTTTGGGCAAAACATAGGCTATGAAAATCTTGCCCCTAAATTCCCTAGAATTTGAAATATTAGATCACAACCAGTTAGCAGCTCTATATTTTGGCTTTAGTTTTTCCTACATAAACATTAGACCAAATTTTGTCCCATGCTTCCCCATTTCCCACTTCCCATAGATGTTTACCTCCTGAAATGTAAATCTATATGCTTCCATTTCATGGATTCCCCTATATCCAATGTTCTCGTTCAAGTTTTCAATTATGTATCTTCTTATAATAAACTTATACAATTAGTTTGTTCTTCTGCTTACTGACAATTCCATTTGAAATGAGAACCAAAAACATTTTGCTTGTACAATTTTTCTTTTGGGACAAGGCAATGATAGCTTCCTAAGACAAAATCTTGAAATTTCTTTAATTGAGTTTGAAATGCATTTGAAAACATCATATGGTAATAAGGCTTATTAAACCCGAAGATACTACTTGCATTTATGGCACCCTGATTTTCTCCAATGAAGGCAGTCAACAATATCTAGGACCAACATAATGCTCTTCTATCTGTTGTCCATTACTCCATTTGTGTTTCACTATGATGCTTCTTTGTGCCATTTTCATTCACCTAATACAAACAATTTAATATTGCTTTCTAGAGCTAGCTACTCATACCTTTCCACACAATTGAACTAGCTTTTTATGCATTATTTTAAATTTGCATGAATGCCTTGGATAGCATACAGTTGAGAGGTTGCATTTAATTTCTCCACAAGAAATATCATAGACCTTTTGAGTTGAGACAAGAAGCATGCATTGGTTGAAAATTTTTATTACCTGCCAGCATTGGTGTAAAAGTGAAGTCACTATTTTCAGTCAATAGACCAATTCTTCATAGTAACAAAAGTTGTCAAATAAATATTTATGATAACTTCTAGTTTAGAATGTTTTTAGTAGACTCCTTTATTTTACCTGAATTGGAATTATTAAACATGTAGGTTCAAATCATAACAATTACAAAAGGAAAAGATAATTTTATAGCACCTGACCTACATATACATAGAAAAAAATAAGTTGGATTCAATGTATCAAAGTTGCATCACTAAGGATTACTCAAACCTATGGCCCAAATCTCTGGCTGCTAGTTATCGTCTTGAACATATGGGTTGTTATAAGAAATAGAATAATTCCCCCAAAGGTTAGTTGCACATATTTCTTCTGCAGCTTTAAGTTCAAAGAATCAATAGCAAAATAGATGAAATTAGGTACACCGTACACCCATGCATCAGAGACTTGAATAAAAAAAATGTTCACTTGTACATTCCATGTGGGAGATAAAACTCTTAGCAATTTCATTTTTAGTTTCATAGCCTTGAACAAGACAAATAATTTCATATATTTCCAGTTGAAATTCTTTCCACATTTTACACTACTCAATTTTTGAGTAACAATGTTTTTTGAAAAGCAATCTTAGGGCCAACATACATTAGTTAAGAACTTAAGAGTTAAACTACAAATCAAATAGAGAAATTTATGATTTACATGCCATTAATAAGTTGCAACAGTTTCAAATAAATGAACATAGAAATCATTGCTAGATGTTGCTATAAAAGGTGATCTGACCTTTTAAGATTTTTTTTACATATTCAAAACCATTTCCAATGCATAAAGTGGTGCTTATAAGGAGGCATAGTCTTTTTGTCAACTATGTATCATGCATACTAAGGTTCCAAATAACACTTTTTAAATATCTAGTACCAATAATAAAAATGAAGACTAATCTCTAACCTATGGAAGTCACTAATTGCATCACTAATAACAACAATTATTGCATTGGCATGGTCCGCCAAAGAATTTTTCAACTACTACTCACATGTTATATTGTCTATGTTCCTTTATTATAGGTATTAGCAAAGAATATGAATAGTAAGTACACGCACACTAGAGATGGACGTATTTCGTTAACTTGTTCAAAGTATTACCTTCAGTAACATAGATGCAAGAAAATATTTTCAATTTGATGTTTTCATTTCATTAAATAAGGATTATTTGCAACCAAGAATCTTCACATTCATAAGGTCTAGCTCCTGGTAGAATTTCTAAAATTCAAAAGACAACTATGAACTCTAGAACTCAAAAAAGGGAACTAATAAGAATTCATAACCAAGTAATAATATTAGAACTTGAAGAAATGTTGGAAATACAAGGCTGACTTTGTATAGTAGATTTCACAGTTTGAGAAAAGAAATGTTGCACATCCTACCTTTTCAATATAGAAATTGCTTACAAGGTGAAGGTGGCAAGAGTCCTCAAAAGTGGCGAAGTTTATAATGAGAATGTAAAACATGCATTTCTTATAACAAATAAGACTAATAATTTCATCTTTGTACATGGATATCAGTTATCCAAATTCATGGTAACAAAAATGAATAAGCATTCAAAACTTTGAATGTTTCCTTAACGAACAAGAAGAAATTAGAAGCTATCACAGGATGCTCATTAAATGGTTTTTGAATATGATATATTGATTAGAGTAGTTGAAATTTCTCTTTCTAGTTGAATGGTATAGCTTATTATCCTATTCATTTCACAAGGATACCTATTCGGCCTCTCTCTATGGTATAGAGGAATCAATTTGTAATGTCCCCATTTTTTGGTTCTCTTTTAGTGCAACTAGTTGGCTTTTTGGGTTGATGTTAGTAGGATTAGAGAGGTTTGACTACTTATCCAGGGCTAATGTGGTCAAATGGATTAATGCAGATGAATGAGGCTTTTTGGAGTAATTTTAGACTACTTATCCAGGGCTAACCATTTTTAGTATGTGTTAGTTTTGACATTGGTTGATCAGTCTAGAGTTTTGGATGATTGACTATTTTTAGTAGTTATTGTTCATAGTAATTGTGACATTGTAAATTGCACCCCGTGTGATTTTACATCACATGAGCATCCTCTTTAGCTTAATTAAGACATTGCAAACCTTAGACCTTACATAGAATTTGCAAAACATCCTTACCACTTACCATGCCAAGTTCCTCAATTGTTAGGTTTGGATTGCCCTCTAACACATGTGAGCCATGGAGACATCTACATGCCATTCTAGCATCCTATGAATAGCTGTGACCAAAGCTGATCATTGGGATGTTACACTTTCTAATTTTGGCAGTGTAATGCTTCTTTGGGCTTGCATTGACATCAAGATGACTGCCAATCCCTTAAAAATTCCCTTTTTACCCCATTTTCACTATCTAGTTAATCTCTCTCACATTATAAAAAATTTCTTGGCATTCTACTTGCATTTTCTACACCTTGTGGACATTCTACACACTTTAATAGACCACCATTATATTTCATCCTTTCACAATTTGACTATTTCATCAGTTTGACTATTTCACCATTTTGAGTGTAGCAAGCACTCAAAATTAACACTA
Source organism: Cupressus sempervirens (assembly GCA_028749045.1). Taxonomy (NCBI): domain Eukaryota; kingdom Viridiplantae; phylum Streptophyta; class Pinopsida; order Cupressales; family Cupressaceae; genus Cupressus; species Cupressus sempervirens. The sequence goes on from CM053783.1 coordinate 630,373,728, forward strand.
GACAGAGCTTGCCTATCATCTTACCAAAAGACATTAAGATTTAAGAATGATACAAAATAAAATTAGCATTGACATATAACCATATCCTTCACCCTTTTTGTCCCTAATACTACCCATTCCAAAGGAAATTGGATCACATAATGTGTAGCATTTAATATTTGAGCCTCTGTTACTCTTACACATTTAGTGCCTACATATATAGCTTGACCAATTATTGTGAGAAGAAAAGAATTAGACTTACCTTGTTTGCTTCCTAAAAACCAATAAGCTCAACTTCATATATGAGATCAGACTTAGGAGAAACATTTGGAAAAGAAAAGTTTCCTTCTTCCCATATCCTAGTTGCCATCCCACATGAAGCAATGCACGTTCACCACCTTGCATGCTTGCTACACCAATTGCCAAGCCACTTAAGACTTTTTTCTCTATAGGTATAGTAAAAGTTATGTCAAACTTAAACCATGTTCATATATAGATACATTACAAATAAGTGACTAATTATATTATAGACCATATATGAGTTCATCAATCTCATAACAAAATACATTTGTTTAATATAGCATATCAATAATTTAAAACATTATACGACATCTTTTCCTAATGTCATCTTCCAAAAGGAAATATATTTTAACTATTGGTTTGAATTATTTTTATGGCATGTTTCAGAACTATTATTCTCAATTAAGAGCATATATTTGCACACTAGATGTTGGGGAGCACACATGTTATGGAAATATCATTGGCCTTGACATAAGGTTGTCAGCACTATGGACATGGAAGAAAGTTGGAGTTTGAATGTTTTAAAACATCAAGGAATGTTCAGCCTAAGCTTCCAAGTATAAGAACATGCATACCTGAGGTACAAAGTGCAAAAACTACCTACAACATTGGCAGGCATCACTCGTGCACATGGTAAATATGCATAATAACCTATACAGATGTTAGGATATCTAAATACAAGTGATATTTAAATCTGCTTAATGGACCATCTATGTTGGAGGTGTGAAAATGCATTGACAATGGAAAAAATATAATGCATAATGAGAAATGAAATAATGCTACTTGGTCCCATCTTATCTAAACATAATTTATGTGTACCACAATTTGACTACTCAAAAACCCTATATGCACACCATCGTATGTTTCAAAACATGATCATTACAATAAAAAAATATTAGCAGAGGCCTATTTGATGTGATAGAAAAATATTAGTTCCATTTTATCTAAATGTAATTCATGTGTAACACAATTTTCACTATTAAATAACCCCATATACATACCATTGAATGGTTAACATAAACATGAAAAATGAACAAATAAAGCCAATATGAATTATAAAGGAATAGAGGTCCTAGTGTCTCATGGAAAATGTTTAGAATGTGAGAAGTGCAGATCGAAAGGAATTGTGAACCATATTAATTATATCTTGCAAGAATTTACATAGATCCTATTGAGCTTGGTGAACTTTTTCTACTTGTCAATTTTTACCTTTTCCCCCCTCCAATACTAATCTAGATTTCTGAGCTTGATGACAAAGTAGGGCACCAGTGGAACATTGAAAGAAATTGAAGAAAAGTTTGCAAAGTGAGTAATAAAAGAAATAGAAGACTTACAAGATCTAGAGAGGAAAATTATCTAAAAATGATAATGTGGACCTTCATATTGGTGTTAAAACTTGAAAATGTCAAAAATTAGCTTGGTCCAATGTGCCAATTTATGTAATGAACAATGGAGACTCGTCTTCCCATGTTAGACAAGAAGGGTAACCACCAAATAGGAAATGAAAGATTAGACATCACATAGTTTGGGAGGAACAAACAACACCACAAACTAGTGTAATATCCAAAGAAATTGGTGGAATAGTTGCAAGCATGAAAGAGCAGCTTAGAGAGTCTAGATAAAAAAATATGATGAAATGGACTTATACATGGTGCCAAATGTGTGATTGAACTAGGTTGATATGCCAAAATTTTTAATTAGTGATGAAAGCTCCTTTCCCCATGCACACAAGAAGGGTGAAAACTAGATGTGAGATGTTAAGTTAGACAAAATGCAGTATAAGAAGTCTATGCAGTTCAAAAGAATCCTCTGATGAATGTTGATTCCAACTATAATCTAATGTTTACCATTTTCATTAAAAATCAGTATTCCATGTTTGGCTTGTGGCTCATTGTATAGAAATGGGATTAGTGATAGAAAGACATGTTTCTTCTACTATTATGTCTCTTTGCGGAGTGGTACTTGTTATTTATTTTATTATTTCCTAACTAAATAGGTTGCTAATTATAACTAATGTTTGTTAAATGTAGCTGCTTCTTGACAAAGGATTGCTACATCATTATCAGATCATTTTTTTAATTATGAGCATTAACCATTTTATACAGATCATTGTTACTCCTATCATCAACTTCTGATTATTATTCATAGGTGTTGTATTAACTCTATCTCCAGAGTTCCACCTCTGTTCTTAGTCAAACCAGTCTATCAAATATTGCATAGTGTACTGGGCTCTCTGATGACATCTGTTTGTTGTGAGATTTCTTCTGCTATGGTGCATTAATTTCTAGAAAATTGTGAAGTCTTACAATAGTTTTCTGATGAATCATTGTTATCTAGTAATCCCTCATGTTAGGGACATGACACGAACTGGCTAGGTAGTATCCAATTATAGTAATATTTCCAATTATCTTGTTCTCTAGCAGATATCTAAGAAATTATATGTCCCATATTAGATCAATGTCTTTTGAACTGCATCATTATGGAAATTGTATGGAGTTTGGACCATTACAGAAAAATGTCTAAAGGTCACCTAACATGATCACTAGCTAATTTTTAATCTAGTACTTCCTTACAAAAACTAAGAATAACATCCTTGGTCATGCATTTATCTTCAACCCAACATGTGCTTTACTCCAAACCATTATGTGGTTCTGCATAATTTTCCTTTGCCTTTGCTTTTTTTTTCAAGCTTCTTGAGATCTAAACCTTAATAGTCTGAGCAATCAAGGTATGCATAATCGTAGTGAAACTTCCACTCTTCAGTCCTAATCATAGAGAATCCCCAAGCTTTAAACAAAACTGACTTGTCCAACTATAGTTTTAGATTGAGAAGTGTAATAAGGTATTGCTTTTGAGTTAGAAAAACAATTGCATCTGTTCTATTCTTTCTTAACCTAACAAAATCCAATAATCTATTTCTTCCCAAAATTTAACTATTTATGTGCATGTATTTACCTAGAAATTCTCAATATAATGAGCTATAGTTGCCTATACACCATCAAGATCTTCCATTCCTACACTTTCATCCAGACTGCAAAACGATTACCTTAAAAAGTAAAGAAAGTGAAACTTGCAAAGTTAAATTTGATTTCTTTGGGTATCATTTTTCTTACAATAAAAAATTTCCATCCACTAATAGAATTATTTCTAGTAAAAATCTCCCTTAATTGTCTTCATAACTGCATCATTATGATGAGTGGTGAATTATGGAATAGTTCTGTAATGCTCTTATAAGATGATCAATGATTGCTTTATAATATTTGTACCTGAGGCGTAATTTTTGATAAAAACTTAGAATAATACTCTTGGTGACAGATATGTTCCTCCAACCCTACTATGGTAACAAACCACCATGTCATCCTGCTTAGTTACCTTTGTTGCTGATTTCTGAGCCTTTGCAAGCTCAAGCCTTAGCAGTCCTCTGTACATTTTCACTCTTAAGTCTTTCATTTCTCATTAGGCATATTGAAGATCAAAAGACAATTCTATTTCAGTGTGAAGAAATTTTTTATGTTACAAAAAATTCATTCTCAAAAACTAGACAAACCAATGTTCAATATTGTTAACTCACAAAAATATCTCTTTAGTCATTTTCTCCAGAGGATGCGATATTCCCATTCATAAAAACCTAGACAACTAGACAATAATACTAAAATTTATGGGCAAAAAAAAATTAATAATAAATGCATTCCCATCTTCATGTTCAAATTTAGAACCCAAATTTACTTAATCAAAACTTTATAACGTCCCCACAACTCACTTCTTTTGCTCTAGGTGATCATTTTCATGCTTCAATATGTAGTATGAATCTATGCTTCACATAGAGAGATTTAATTGTAGTATGCTCTTTTCAATTCACATGGATATGTTTACCTAGTAATGCTCACTAAATTGAGCTAGAGTTGTGCTTACACCATTGGAAATCGGGATCATCTATGCTTGTTGTTCTATCCAAGTCCTTGTGAAAAAATTATATTAAAGAAAAAACAATAAATATATATAAAAAGAAATTTGAAGCTTGCAAATTTAAATTTGATGTCTTTGGTCATCATTTATCTCGAGCTGACCAAATAGTATCCAATTATATCAATATTTTCTTCAAAAATCTCCCTGGGTAGATAAATTATAAATAGTATGTTTCATATCATATCTAATTTTTTTGAATTACATCAGCATGTCCAATGTATTGATTATTGCAAAGTTTTTGCACTGCACAAGTAAGATGATCTGTGGCTACTTTTTCATGCTTGTACTTGCTCAAAAAACTAGGAATAGTAGTCTCACTCATTAATACAGGCCAACCTGCCCTGGTGCTAAACAACCATGTAAACTGCCTTTACTTCATCCTAAGTTTCTTGGTATCTAAACCTTACCAGTTGAAACTGTGGACTTATGCATCATAATAGATATGCTTTCACTTTTACATTCTCATCACTCAAAATCCCTAAGCTTAATGCCACATTGATATTTAAAACTATAATTTAAGACTTGAGAAGTGTAAAATGTAAAGGTATTGCTTGTCTAAGAACCACCTACATCTTCTACATCCTTTTATAGCTATGAAGATCTGATAATCCTTTTGCTTTCATTTCCTTTTCAACTAATGTGGGCATGTTTAATGCTCAATAAAATGAAATTTAGTTGCCCAAATACCATATAGACCTTCTGACATTACTATTCCATTTGAGTCTTTGCAAATTAATTATCTTAAATATGTATAATTATCTTTGGATGTCATTTATGTAAAACTCGCCAAATGCCATCAATTAATAGCACAATGGATCTAATAGAAATCTCCCTTGCTAGATAAGTTATAAAAAACATAGCTAATGCCAATTTGTCTTGCAAGCTACTATACTACATGATCAGATTGAGTGAATGCATTATTTCACAAATTTTGTAATCCCACACTAACATGGTCCTTTACCACTTTTAGCACATGTACCTGAGTTGGAGCTGCTCTATTGTGATCCGGCATAAGATTGTCTTTGCTATTTAAATGTAGTTGCCCAAATACCATATAGACCTTCTGACCTTACTATTCCATTTGAGTCTTTGCAAATTAATTATCTTAAATATGTATAATTATCTTTGGATGTCATTTATGTAAAACTCACCAAATGACATCCAGTAATAGTAATGGATCTAATAGAAATCTCCCTTGCTAGATAAGTTATAAAAAACATATCTAATGCCAATTTGTCTTGTAAGCTGTTGTACTACATGATAAGATTGAGTGAGTGCATTATTTCAAAAATTTTGTAATGCTACACTAACATGGTCATTTACCACTTTTAGCACATTTACCTGAGTTGTAGTTGCTCTATTGTGATCCTGAATAAGATTTTCTTTGCTGTTAGTTTATGAGCTTCTCTAGACCCATACCTTATTATCATAAGTCTCAAACTGACCAAATAGTATCAAATAATAGCAAGCAATATTCTCTATCAAATTTTTCCCTTTTAGATAAATTATAATGGGATTTTCCTAATAACATAAAATTGTTTGAAACTCCAATGTAATGGCATGTGTTTGAATTATTGTAGATATTTTGTAATGGTCTGATAAGATGGGGGTTGACTACTTTTTTGTACATGTAGTTGAACTGCACTTGCTCCCACAAAGCTAGGAATAGAACAGTCATATATATATATATATATATATATATATATATATATATATATATATTTCTTTTTAATGATGTTTTTTATATTTTGTATACATAATATATGAGTTGATTATTTTTCCTTTGTGATATTGCTATCTAGATTTAACTATGTAGTTTTTTGAGTCAAACTCAACGACCCATGTTTCATGAGTAGTGTTTCAACATGAATCCATCTCTCATGAGAATAAATGGAACACTTAGCACTCATTGGATCTAGGTGATGCTCATAGATTATATTATGTATGCAAAATATAAAAACCATCATTAAAAAGAAATATAAAGATATATATATATATATATATATATATATTTATTTTTAATGATGTTTTTAATATTTTGTATACATAATATACCAGTTGATTATTTTTCCTTTGTGATATTGCTATCAAGATTTAACTATGTAGTTTTTCGAGTCAAACTCAATGACCCATGTTTCATGAGTAGTGTTTCAACATGAATCCATCTCTCATGAGAATAAATGGAACACTTAGCACTCATTGGATCTAGGTGATGCTCATAGAGGTGAAGCATCGAGACTTCCCAGGAGGTCACCCATCCCAGTACTACTCTAGCTTGAGTGCACATAACTACAAAGTTTCCTCCATCGTTAAACCCACTCTACTTGCAACCCCATTTGAAAAACCTTCTCAAACTGTTGTGCCTTATGAACCATTTATTAGAAATCCCCCTAAGTGTTTTTCCTTTGCTTTTCCTTTATTTTTTCTTAGAAAAATATTAATGTAGAATGGCAAGAAGTTATAGTTTAGTTAACCCAAACCTAGATGAGTCATTCAAAATTGATGTAGCATCACCTCTTTGGTGACATACTTTTACAATTGTGCAACCTATTGGAGGTGGGGGTTTTTGTTGGCATCATAACCTATTCAGAAAAAAATATAAGATCTCACATAATTTAGTGAGAGCTTGCTTATGCACTACTGGACTAGGAATAATAGTTCACTCAAGACTGAATAAAAAATGAGTTTCCAAAGGAATGACTTATGACATAAGTCTAATTAAATGAGGTTTCCATGTAACAATGTAAAGGAAAGATAACATCCTTTATCTAAGAAAGGATCACACAAGTCTCCTAATGGATTTGTGATATCAGCTCACCCACATTATTACATGCCACCTCATCTTCCTAGGAATCCTTCCCCCTTAATCTCCTCTAATAAACACACATTTAGAAAGGTCTTTTAAAATGAGTTGAGGAAGTATTCAAATCATTACTCATTGCATTTATAGAAATGGGCTTCCTTTCAACCTTGTCAAATCACCATTAGATGAACATGAGGACAATAATTGTTAAAAAACTTGTTGATTACATTAGAGTTAGGTATAAAAAGGTGTACACTACCTATCTTCCATCAAAAACACTTCCACAAAGCCATCAATGACATCAATGAATGATATGTCACCCAAAAAATGAGTGTCCATCATTTTTAAATAGATGGCAAGATACCAAAAATAGGTTGCTGATTAATCAATCATGAGCGATCGGTTTACTGGTTTGTTCTTCCATTAGCATGTTCAATGATATTACTTAGGGGTAGCTAATAGATAAGATCATCCCTAAACCACCTAGGATCCAAATCATTGATATCAAAGCCAAGCTCTTTCTTCATGCATATTCAAACACACAAATAACAATAGGAGAGTTGCACACTCAATTCATTGAGACTTCATATAAAAATTAAAACCAAAGTAAAATGATCAATGAATGTACAACTAAGGGCCCAATGAACATTCAAAGAATAACTCGAGTTGGAAATGTAATGCCATGAACTCTTTGGGTAGTTCCACAATTTTTGTCATCTTGGACCAAGACCTTGAACAACATGATCCCAAGTAACACCTAAACCCTTTCAAAATTTTAGTGAATCTAAATATACCTTCATTTGAAGGCAAAAATGATGGCATAATATTGGACCCTTAGATTTAAAGCACACTTCTACATCAACAACTTCACTAATGCCAAGATGATTTCCTTTGCAACAGTAAAAATGTCCATCTCAATGTCCATCTCAGTATCCCATTAAATATACCCAAACAAATTCTTCTCCAGATCTACCGAAAGAGTATCTTTTACTTTTTTAAGGTTTAATATGGATTCCCTCTTCCAGTATCACGCATAGCCCTAATTGGATTTCCTTTGATAGAATCATATAGCCACCCTAATCTTGTCTCTAAGCTGATGGGATTGATTGCATTCAAATGAACTGGACTTTGACTACTTGCTAAAGTTAGATCACTCATTTCTCATGCAAAATTTAGTCCAAAAAATTTGATATAAAGAATCTACACAACAAAATTAAAATGCTATAAACTGCAAATTTTACAAGGGCATCCAAGAAAATAACATAGGAAGAGAAGTTGAAGAACCTAAAATAATAGAATTTTGGCTCAGCTCCATGCCCAAGACTCGATGTATGCCGAATGATCTACAGAAAGTCACAATGAGAAAAGCTAGGTGAATTTTTCCTCACAGGAATGAAGTCCCAATTTTTCTCCTACCCGTGCTTGGTGAATTTGTCCTCATGAGAATGAAGTCCCAATTTTTCTCCCACCCATTCTCATACCTTTAGCATTTCCTATGAATTAATAAAAGTTTTTCTTTTTTACCCGTGCGTGAATGAATGGAACTTTTCTTTTTTTTACATGTAAGCCCTGTGTTGGTCAAAATTTTGACCAACACGAGGCTTACATGTAAAAAAAAGAAATTTTTGCCTTAACATTCCAACCAACCTAAACTTATTTAGTTGATGGTCAAAAATTTTGGTAGAAAAGTGAGGTTAAATGTAGTAGTAAAACCCAACCCCCAAAAACTTTGAACAAATTTTGACCCTAAATATTGAACCCGAATTAGTACTCAAATTTGAACCGACAACTTAGTTCTCTAGCAATCTTGTACTTTGTCTCACAAACCCACCTGACCAAACTTCAAATTTTGTTGGAAAAATAGAAAATTAACTCTTAAACACCCCAAAATACATATGTACAATATATACACAATTCTCTTCTTGATTCCAAAAGGTAACCTTCTATACAAACCCAATAACTGAAAAATGCAAGGTGGCTTAGTTTTGCAAAATGTTGTCAAACTTGTCAAATGCAAATTTTGTAAAATACAAAGTTTCTTGAGAAAATTTTTGCAACTTTTCATTTTGACCAATTATTAAATTAAATACCTTAATCACATTAAAATACTAAGTCCAAATTATGGTGGAGGAAAAATATTAGGAAAGATGATTTGGGAAGGAATGTGCAAATTGGTTGGCCTAATCTTGTGAGCATGATTTGTGTGTATATTAGTAAATCTTGTATAATCTTGTAGTATTTTATTATTATTGATTATATACAATATACTACTAATGCTTGTGTGTTTACATTTTGTATATTTATAGCATGAATATTTTCCTGTGAAGAAATACCATGCCAACCAATATGAACCTAGAACAAAATAATGAGACAATTTCTAGATTGTGGCCTTAGTTTTGAAGAAAAGTTGATAAATGTAATTCTCCTTGAAAAAAATGTAAGGGCTTAACGAATCAAAAAATTATAATAAAAAATCTCAAAGTCATTAAAGGCAACATGGTCATGTTGAAGGGGGTCACATTTTTTTTTGATTGGTGAATGTGGATTTCCAACTAGAGGAACATGGAGGTGTGAATATCCAAGCTAAGGATAATGCTCCCATGGAAGAAGATGATCTTACAAAAGAGAACACAGTTGAAGACGATGGTATTGTCATAGCTAATAATGTGCTAGAGGACATGATTGAAGAAGATGATATTAATGCAACTAATCAAGGTGATCACGATGATGATACTAGCACATCTGATAATGATGATGATGATGGTCCTGACATACCTATACTTGAGAGGGCATACAAGCCCCTATACCAAGGCTCCCAAACAACTCTTCTCTCCTCTATAGTGTTGTTGGTGAACTTGAAGGTTATTAATGGTTTATCCAATATAACAATGTCACGTATGCTAAGGTATGCTATTTTTTTCATCTTCAATGTTAGCATACCATTGCTATTCATTATATTAAAAAATAATATTTTTTGTTATAGGTTGATAGGTGAGTTTTTGTTAACACCATCAAACATTCTACCTCATTCTTACCAAGAATTATCTACTATTACGAATCAAAGAGGAATGAAGTATTAGACAATATTAGTAAGTACTGGTTAGATCAAATAAAAAAAGGTTCCTTATAAGGTTCTTCGGTACATTCCCATTATTCTATGTCTTGAATGATTATTCAGGTGCACTAGTTTGGAACAATTTAGGGATTACCATGAACATAAAAGAATTCAAGATGACATTATGCAAATGTCTAGAGATGGTTATGCATTCAAAGACATAGAAAAAACTTGGTCACACTTTAAAGATGAACCTCATAATCTCAAGCTTTCATTGGCAGTGAATGGTGTCAATCCATTTGGAGATATCAAATTTGTTTACTCAGTGTGGCCTATTTTTGTTATTAATAATAAAATTATTCCTTGGATATCCATAAATAGGGAGCACATAATGTTATCAGTGATTGTACCAAGTATTTTTCATTTAATGGTTATCTAAATTAATTTATAAACACCACATCAAAATGGTCATAATAATTCTGTAATGTTTATGTTCATTCAACTAGGTAAGTACCAAATTAATGATATTAACGTGTATATTGAGCCCCTTATTAAGGATTTTTTGAAGTTATGAAATTGGTTCACTATGTATGATATCTCTAGACTGATAGGACAAAGACAATTTCAATGCAATGCTTGTATGGATAATACATGATGCCTCTAGGCTAACTCATTTTTATATTATGTTATATTGTTAAGGTCACATATTTTTTGTATGTTATAATTCTTACACATTATTATTGTATGTTTAAGTTGTGCATGATAATTGTACATGATGTTTTAGGTTTTCAGACAAAGGGAAAATTCATATGTCCAGTTTGTGTTCCAAAGATGAAATCTCATCATTCAAGAAGTTTAGGAAAGTAGGTGTTCAATAACTTTAGGCACTTTCTCTGCAATAATCATAAGTATTGAATTAATGAAAAACATCTTTTTAATGGGAAAGAATAGATGACATCAAGGCCGCAAAGAATGAAACCTTGTCTATGGAAGTTGGAATACAATAGACTATATCATTGAGGTAATGTCATTCCATCTAATGATTTTTGTTTAAAATTTATATTTTGATACTGTCTTTTATTTAGTAATGATGTAATTGATGCTCATTAAGGTTGTCAAGGCATCAATGACCAGCTCCTAATGGATAAAAAGTTATCGTAGACAATTTAGTAAGTTTTCGTACTACAAGGATCTCCCAATCATGCATTTGTTTGATGCTATGAATATTAGAAAGAATGTAACAAAGGAAATATGGAAAATATTGGATGGAAGGTATGAAAAAGAAAAAATTGCCAAAATTTTTAATGACATTCATGAATCCAATTAGGCACTGAAAAATTGCATTGAATCAAATAGCAATAGAGACCAAATAAACATGAGTGCCATTTCTTGGTTATTAATGGAGCAGAAAAGTGATGCATTAAAAGAAGTCATTAAAAAACAAATTCCCCACAAGAGTTATGCAAATATAAGTAGTCTTGCATCAAAGAAAGGTGATTTTGGGTTAGGGTTGAAAACACATGATTGGCATACCTTCATCATGGTAAGTCATATTCTTTATTTACAATATATTTATAAAATTGCATGTACTTTTTTTTGTATTATTTTATAATATATTGAAAAGATTATTTTTAAATTATTGCAGTATAGCCTACCTCTATCCTCTCACACCAGTTCAACAATAATGTTAAACAAGTTATATATGATCTTTGAAAATACACGAGGTTAGAAGTGTTATTTCATAGATTTGTTGTATAGATATTATATTTACAACTTGGTTTAGCTTTTATGTAATTTATTATTTTATTTTTTTTCTTAAATCTCATTTATATGTTCTTGCATGTTTAATCTCTTTTATGTTCTTATCACTTAAAGAAATTGATAGAAAGATATTAAATATTGAAAGAGAAAAATTCCCCAACTTATGTGTGAAATGAAAAAGTGTTTACCTTCAACTTTTTTCAATTCTCAAGAACATTACCTCATGCATCAAGTTGAGGAGATTGAATTGTGTGAGCCTATAAAAACTAGGTCAATATAGATGGTTGAGAGACACTTGAAATTGATGAAGGGCTTAGTTTGACAAAGAGCACATCCTGAGGGTTCTATGGTGGAGGGATATATGGTATACCAGATCATGGTGTACATTAGTTAATATCTTTCCAAGTTTGTAGCAAATATCCATGTAGATCGCATTTGAGATCTCAACTCTATTAACAAATTCAAAGGGGAGTACTTGATGGGGAGAGGCAGATTGAAAAAAGTCAGAGGTAATTATAAGATGTTATTGTAGTTTATTAATTCTTATACATCTTTACTATAAGTTGTTTCTAAGTGTTCTATTTTTTTTCTTTATAGTTAGTCATGAGTAGGATGCACTACACTTGTCTATTGCAAACAATCTTGATTGGATGATGGTATGGATTCAACAATCTCAAGAAAATGGTCACTCATTAACATGGGATGGTGTTGCATCATTGGTTAAAGAAGCTCATCATAATGGATATCTAAATGCTACACCAATGGTACTTGATCTAGTATATAGTTTAAGAGGTACTAACCATGACCCATAAGTTTAATATCAACTCACTGATCAATACAAGTAATTTTGACATGTTTGATACAAATAAAGTATAATGTGATGGAAGAAGATGATATTGAAGAATTAGAAGATAAAGTAAATGATGATCACAAATGATTGTTACATAATGAAAAAGAAGAATAAGATCATGATCATTGTGGTGTTGTGGACGATGATGGTGATGATGATGATAATTGTGATCATGGTGATAAAGATAGTGATGATCAAGGTGATGATCATGATGATGATGATGGTCATGCTAAGGGTGTGTGCACCAAGATTGTGTACAATTTAGATGACACCACACAAAAAAACACAAAAAAGTCAATAATGGGTAAGTGTACCAAGTTGTGCTTCCAAAAGGGGGTATAAGTGGCCACATTTTTTTTGAAATCAACAATTTCTAAACTTTGATAAGAATTTGAAGATAGTTATACTCAAAATTTTAAGATATGACAAAAATAAAAGTAGTAGTCCTTTGAATCTAGTTTCTAAACTACTAATTTTTTATCAAAATGGTTTAGTTTTAGGTCCTCAAAAAAGGGGACCATAGAAAGTGGTATTGTTTATTTAGAAAAAAACATAACATAGTGCAAAGTGTGGCTTCCCTAAAATTTTAACTTTTTATTTGAAATTCTTTAATCACTCCGATCAAAAGTTACCTAATACTGTGTAGTTTATCCCATATTTTTTGGATAATTTATAATGTGTATTTTTTTTAATGAATTTTTTAATTGGACATGTCCCAAAAAAGTAAAATATTTGTGTGCTCCCCCTAGAAATGATTGAAAAATAATCTAAGATCAAAACTTTTTTTTTTCAAAGTGTGTAGAATGGAGTCTAGTTTCTAAAAAACTAAGTTGTTGCAAAATTTGATGAATGAGCTAAAATATATAGCCCAATTAGTATACATTGGTTTTTGATAGAAACTGGACATACATTTAAAAGAAATTATAGTTAAAAGGCTTGAAATAGTTCAAATAAATAAAAAATTAAATGGTTATATAGCTAACACAAAGAGCTAAAATGTCATGTAACATGATTTTATCAATGCTCAACCATAAAGAAACTTGAAGGAGAGCACACAAGAAAAATCAATCCTTTTTTGTATGTTTGCAACAAAACACGTCTCAGACAAATTTAGAGACTCCAAACCTTTGGGTTGGATCCCCAAGGCAAAACCAAGCCTTAGGCTTGGTAGAATCCAAAGCTTTAAATAGCATGTGTGCTCAATAGTGTGCATGTGCTATAGCACACACATGCTATTTAAAGCATTTTTAAATTTAGGCTTTCATAATGCATGCATGCTTTAGTGCATACACATTCTTGAAGCCTAAATTTCAATAGAGAGGGAAGGAGAGAGGCAAAGAGGGTAGAGAATGAGAGAGATTAGAAGATGGGGAGAGAGTAGGAGGTGGGATAGGGAGAGAGGGAGGCAGAAATAGAGAGAGAGTAGGGGATCTAAGAAGGTGGGATATGGAGAGAGAGAGAGAGAGAGAGAGAGAGAGAGAGTAGGGGGTGGTAGAGAGAGAGTAGTGGATGGGAGAGGGAGGGATAGCAAGAGAGAGAGAGAGTAGGGGATGGGAGTGTGTGTGAGAGAGAGAGAGTAGGAGATGGGAGTTTGTGAGAGAGAGAGAGAGAGAGAGAGAGAGAGTAGGGGATGAGAGAGAAGAGAGAGAGGGGGTGAGAGAGAGTAGAGTGAGAGGGAGAGAGAGAGTAGGGGTGGTAGAGAGGGAGACCTAGAGAAAGTGACAAAAATAGAAAGAGAATGAGGGATGAGAGTGTGTGTGTGAGAGAGTAGATGATGGGAGAGAGAGTGCGTGTGATAGAGAGAGTAGGGGGTGGTAGAGAGAGAGAGAGTAGGGGATGGGAGAGAGAGAGAGATTAGGGGATGAGAGAGAGAGAGTAGAGAGAGAGAGTAGGGGGTGGGAGAGAGAGAAAGAGTAGGGGGTGGAGGAGAGAGAGAGTGGGGGATAGGAGAGAGAGTGTGTGAAAGAGTGAGAGAGAGAGCAAGGGGTGGGAGAATGAGAGAGAGAGAGTAGGGGATGGGAGAGAGAGTGAGAAAGAGAGAGTAGGTTGTGCAAGAGGGAGTGGGAGAGGGAGAGAGAGAGGATGGGAGTGTGTGTGAGAGAGAGAGAGAGAAAGAGAGAGAGAGTAGGGGATAGGAGAGGGGAGAGAGGGAGAGAGTAGGGGATGGGAGAGAGAGTGAGAGAGAGTAGGCGGTGGGAGAGGGAGTGAGAGAGGGGGCGAGAGAAAGAGATAGAGAGAGGGGGGATGAGAGTGTGTGTAAGAGAGAGAGTAGTGGATGGGAGAGGAGAGAGTAGCCCGAGAGAGAGAGAGAGAGAGAGAGAGAGTAGGAAATGGAAGGAGTAGGAGAGGGAGACTGAGAGAGAGAGAGAGTGTGTGAGTGATTGAGAGAGAGAGAGTGGGGGATGAGAGTGAGAGAGATAGAGTAGGGGGTGGGATAATGAGAGAGAGTAGGGGATGGGAGAGAGAGAGTGAGAGAGAGTAGGTAGTGGGAGAGGGAGTGGGAGAAGGTGAGTGAGTGAGAGAGAGAGAGAGAGAGAGAGAGAGCAGGGGGATGGGAGTGTGTGTATGAGAGAAAGAGAGAGTAGGGGGTGGGAGAGAGAGAGAGAGAGAGAGAGAGAGAGAGAGAGAGTAGGGGGTGGCAGAATGAGAGAGTAGGGGATGGGAGGGAGAGAGAGTGAGAGAGAGAGATTAGGTGGTGGGAGAGAGTAGGAGAAGGGGGGAGAGAGAGAGAGAGAGGTAGAGGCAAAGAGAGTGAGAAAGGGCAGATGGGAGTGTGTGAGAGAGAGAGAGTAGGCAGGTGGAGAGAGAGTGAGAAAGAGAGTAGGGGGTGGGAGAGAGTGAGAGTGAGAGAGAGTGAGAGAGAGAGTAGGGGGTGGGATAATGAGAGAGAGTAGGGGTTGTGAGAGAGAGAGTGAGAGAGAGTAGGTAGTAGGAGAGGGAGTGGGAGAGAGAGAGTGTGAGAGAGAGAGAGGATGGGAGAGCATGTGTGAGAGAGAGAGAGAGAGAGTAGGGGATGGGAGAGGAGAGACAGAGCAAGAGAGAGTAGCCTGAGAGAGAGAGAAACATAGAGAGACAGAGAGAGAAGGGGATGGGAGAGAGAGAGTGAGAGAGAGAAGGCAATGGGAGAGGGAGTGGGAGAGGGGGGAGAGAGAAAGATAGATAGGGGGATGTGAGTGCCTATAAAAGAGAGAGAGTAGGGGATGGGAGAGGAGAGAGAGTATCCTGAGAGAGAGATTATGGAGAGAGGGAGAAAGAGAGAGTAGGGGTGGGAGAGAGAGAGAGAGGGATGGGTGTGTGTGAGAGAGAGAGATTAGGGGATGGGAGAGAGAGAGAGAGTAGGGGGTGGTAGAGAGAGAGTAGGGGATGGGAGAGAGAGAGAGAGAGAGAGAGAGAGAGAGAGAGAGAGAGAGAGAGAGAGAGTGAGAGTAGGGGATGGGGGAGAGAGAGAGAGAGAGAGAGAGAGGGAGAGAGAGGGAGAGGGAGAGAGAGAGTAGCAGGTGGGAGAGAGAGAGAGAGAGAAAGATAGAGAGAGTAGGGGATGGGAGAGGGAGTGGGAGAGGGAGAGAGAGAGTAGGGGATGAAAGAGAGTAGGGGATGGGAGACATAGTGTGTGTGTGTGTGAGAATGAGAGAGAGTAGGGGATGGGAGAGAGAGAGTGTGTGAGAGAGTGAGAGAGAGAGTAGGGGGTGGGAGAATGTGAGAGAGAGAGAGAGTAGGGGGATGGGAGAGAGAGAGTGAGAGAGAGAGTAGGCCATGGGAGAGGGAGTGGGAGAGGGGGAGAGAGAGTAGAGGTGGGAGAGAGAGAGAGAGTAGGGGATGGGAGAGAGAGAGAGTAGGGGATGGGAGAGAGAGAGTGAGAGTAGGGGATGGGAGAGAGAGAGAGAGGGAGAGAGAAAGAGAGTAGTGGGTGGGAGAGAGAGAGGGTAGGGAGGGACGGAGAGTAGGGGATCGTAGAGAGAGTGAGAGAGAGAGTATGGGATGGGAGAGCGAGTGGGAGACATAGAGAGAGAGTGTGTGTGTGTGTGTGAGAGAGAAAGAGAGAGAGGGAGTGAGAGAGAGAGTAGGGGGTGGGAGAATGAGAGAGAGAGTAGGGGATGGAAAAGAGAGAGTGAGAGAGAGAGAGATTAGGCCATGGGAGAGGGAGTGGGAGAGGGAGTGGGAGAGAGAGAGGGAGAATGGGAGTGTGTACGAGAGAGAGAGAGAGAGAGAGAGAGAGAGAGAGAGAGTGAGTAGGTGATGGGAGAGGAGAGAGAGAGAGTGAGAGATAGAGAGTACATGGTGGGGGAGGGAGTGGGAGAGGGAGAGAGAAAGGGGGATGGGAGTGTGCTTGTGAGAGAGAGACTAGGGTATGGGAGAGGAGAGAGAGAGTGAGAGTGAGAGATAGATAGAGTAGCACGAGTGAGAGAGAAAGTAGGGGATGGGAGAGAGATTTAGAGAGAGAGAGAGAGTAGGCAATGGGAGAGGGAGAGAGAGAGAGAGTGGGTGCACAAGAGAGAGAGTAGGGGATGGGAAAGATTGAGAGAGAGAGAGTAGGCAGTGGGAGAGGGATTGGGGGAGGGAGAGAGATGGAGAGCAAGAGAGAGAGAGAGGGGGGGGATGGGAATGTGTGTAAGAGAGATAGAGTAGGGGATGGGAGAGGGGAGAGAGAGTAGGGGGTGGGGGAGAGATAGAGAGAGAGTAGGGAGAGAGAAAGTAGGGGATGTGCGTGAGAGAGAGAGAGAGAGTAGGGGATGTGTGTGAGAGAGAGAGAGGGGGGGAGAGAGAGAGAGAGAGTAGGGGGTGGAGGAGGGAGCAAGGGAGGGATGGAGGGAGAGAGAGAGAGAGAGAGAGAGAGAGAGAGTAGGGGATGGGAGAGAGAGAGCGAGGGAGAGAGAGTAGGTAGTGCAATAGGGAGTGGGAGAGGGAGAGCACTCATGCACATGAGAGAGAGAGAGAGAGAGAGAGAGAGAGGGAGAGAGGGAGAGAGAGAGAGAGAGAGAGAGAGAGAGAATGTGATGGGAGTGTGTGTGTGAGAGAGAGAGAGAGAAAAGGGGATGGGAAAGAGAGAGTAGGGGGTAGGAGAGGGAGAGAGAGAGAGTAAGGGATGGGAGAGGGTGGGATAGGGAGAGATAGATTTTTCACATAGTGCATATGCACTATAGTGTTTACACACTTTAGAGGGCATGTGCACTATATGACAACACCAAAAAATGGTTATAATGAAAGTTTGGGTCCCTGCTGATCCATATTTTGTTTTTTGTCTATTGTGTGTTCTATTGTTCTGATAGAAAATATGAGTTTCATGCTGTTGGAGGTTAGCAAACACTATATTCAATCATTGGATACACTATTTGAAGGCTTTTTGAACATTCTTTCATTCTATTTGAAACTAGAAAACACCAAATTCGATCATTGGATACACTATTTGAAAGCTTTTTGAATATTCTTTTTATAGAAAAGGTTAGTGAAATCATTTTTAAATATTCTTTGTTACTATATACAAAAAAAATTGATTATAATTTGACATGTTGTTTAATATATAGTGAATTCATTGAAATTTGTATGTTTGAATAAATTGTTATTTAGAAATGGTTAGAAATTTGACAAGTTGTTTAATATATATTGTGTACTCATTGAAATAATTGTAATTTGTATATGTATTTGAATAATTTGTAATTTACAAATTTTAAGTAATTTAGATGTTTGAATAATTTGACATATATAAATCATCATCATGCCAAGGAAGAAACCAAAAAACTCAAACAACGAAAGAGAGGGAGAGAGACTTGGCAATTAAAAGAGATAAAATGAAACAACTACGTGAACAAAAAAAATTGCAAAGCAATAATGAAGAATTGTCTTTCCAAGAGGAACAAGAACCACCAATACAAAGAAGCAAAGAGGAAGAATTGGAAAGACAAAGAGAACAAATGAGACTATTATACTCAAGAAGATAATTGAATTGTGAAGCTACACCATCTTCCAATTTTGGAGTCATATCATCATCTAATGTTGAAGAGATGCTAATTTGTACATTTGATGATGTACACACTCCATCATGTCATGTTGAAAGCACAACATCAACATATCAAGTAAGTGATATTCCATCTTTTGCATCTTATTTCCAAGTCACGTCATCTTCGATTCAAGGTACACAAAACACTCAACCTTATGTTGATGTTCAAAATGTTGAGAGAATGGAAGCGATTATAATGCCTTCTAGAATGAATTTTAGAAGACCAAAACATTTGATTGATATTGATACTAACATTTTGAAATCAATTCCTAACAAGATTAGCAACCATACTTGTCAAAGAAAAGTTAATTGTATGTGGAGATTATTCTTTGAAGAATTAAATATTACAAGTCAATGCCAATTATTTGTTGAAATGATGAGGAATTTGAAATTTAGGCCTATCATGAAGATTCTTGGGCTAATAATAATGGACAATTCAAATGAAAAAAGTATTGAAAATAATCTAATGAGTGCTTATGACAAAGTGGGTTCTAAATCACAGACCAAAGATAGTAATATCACAAGACGAGTACTTACATAGACAATAGTAAGCACCCAAATAAAGAAAGCTCAAATCATGAGAAAGAAAAGAAAAATATTGAAAATTGGGAGAGGTAATTTAAGGAGAGTCATTCTAAGGTGTGAGAGATTGGGAGATCCAACAAAAAATGAGTTATGGACATTTAGCGGTAGATTACGGTGAAAGGATAAAGAAATTAGTAAAGCTTTGAAATCATTGATCGAAGATTTTTGGACAAATAACACACATGTTTCTCCTTATCAAAGAGATGTTGTAAGAAGGAGGATTGGTAGCCAAAATCACGACCCACATGCGAAACATTTTTTGAACTCAACTCAAACAGAATTTTTTGCAAAATTTATTGGTATGTATCCTCAAATTTGAATAAGTCAAAGATTTTTTGATATGGGTAATCATTTTTATGTGAAGATAAACCACACACACACAACTTGTTGTTGTAGGATACATATTTAATTTTATAAATATTTTGATGTTTTTAGGCATATATGTGTGTTTTTTCATTCTAAGTTTGTTTTGCAGGATTTTGACATGAATGTGCCACCTAGATCTTCAAGGGAATTCATATCCAACATTTTATGTGAAATAGGGGACAACCAAAATTTTTACAAGACATCATGCTTGGATGGTACATGATTATTTTGTGGTTCTTTGTAACTTTTATCAACTTGTGAACATATGGATACTACAAATACAATTGGAAATGAAACAGTAGATTATGGAAAATATAAGACAATGACATATGCTCTAAAAGATGGGAAATAGGGTAAAAGATGTGATTTAGTCATTGAAAAGATTCCATTGTATTAGTTCATGAAGATTTTTCATGAAAATATTATTTATGAGTATGCAAGGCATACACATAGAGCTCGATGGTTGGATTTGCAATTCAAGTTGTGCAAGGGTATGTTTCCACTAGATACCATTATTTTTTCTGTAGACTTCATAGAGAACTACAAACTACAACCACAAAATGAGGTTCAAGAAAAGTATTATACTTCTCAACAGGTTTCCATATTTGTTGACATAACATTCATGCATTCACCTACGAGTACAAAGGATGACAGGAAGATTTTGTGAGAGTACCATTTTTACATCAGTGATGATCAATCACATTCTATAGAGTTTGTACATAGTTTCTTATGATTATTTTATGGAGATTTGGCTAATAGGGGCGTACCATATCATTAGCACATTATTTGTTTAGACAATTGCGCATCTCAATTCAAGAATGCATGAATGTTCTATTAGTTGAGCAAGATGCACATGTTGTCTAGAATTCAATATATGTGGAATTTCACAAAGGCTGGTCATGGAAAGGGAGAGCATGATGGTCTAGGAACATGCATCAAAAGAGCCTTAGTTCATGAATAACTAAAGTACATAGATGGAGCAATATTGATAGATGCAAAATTCATCATCTAGTGGTGTAATGCTACAATGGGTCTAGGTAAGGAAGGTGAGTCTACGATTCATAGATTTTTTTAGTTGATAGATAATACTAACATTACACCATATGAGGATTGTTGCATACTAACAAGATCAAGTGAGTTACACTCTTTTAGAAGCTCTGATGTAGGTTTATGGAGTATCCACACACAAAAAATGGCATCCTATTCTCCATCATGTGTAGAGAAAAATTGGGATGAGTGTGAGTTGACTAAATGGGTGGACAAATGGAATATACGAGTTTTGGACCCAATTGACACCTATCATCCCCCACAAGCACTGGAAATGGTAGAGATAGATTCATCCATTGACTTTGACCACTTGTTTGATCTAGTTCAACCTAGTAATATATATATATATATATATATATCTTTGTAATTTTACTATGTAACTTTATAACTTTTACCTAAGTATTTTCTAAATTAATGACTGCATTTTGTACATTTATCATTGTAGGCCATTTTTTGTTGTTATTGCACCTGAATACAATGAAGAAGGGATAGATTATTATTTTTGTTATTGTGTCCAAGCCAAACAAAAAATGGACCACTCAGTTATAGATGGTGAAGGTTTAGAGTACATGGCTTAGATGATATTCTATGAAGAACCCTAACTTGTGGTTATTTGAGGATTGGCAAATAGAGAAGAAGATTCTTCATTATTTGAACCTTGTTGTTGCATCAAATTTCCACTTGATAAAATATGGTGGAAAACCACATAATAACACTTTTTGGAAAGTTCATGAGTCAGACCATGAGGCAATACTTGAGACATTAAAATGTAGAGTAGATGCAGTTGGTTCATTAGATTGAATAGGGGGAGAGAGAGGGAGAGAGAGAGAGAGAGAGAGAGAGAGAGAGAGAGAGAGAGAGATGCTACTCTTGATGAGACACCAAAGAGACACAACCCTCCAATAGGTAATAAATAGTCATTTTGAGAATCTGAAGCAAGTGCATCCAATAAAAAAAAAACATCATTGGAGGATATATATGCATATATGAACACTGACCAATAAAAAATATAAAGGAATACCAATATTGAGTATTCTATGCAACAAATATTTTTCCAAAACAAAGGCAATAAGTCATTCATAATAGTCAAACAATTAAAAACTATATATATATATATATATATATATATATATATATATATATATATATATATATATTAGATTATTCTTATATATGTATATAGTATTATTGACCAAATCAAAATTAGCAAAATGTTATTGCACATAATCTCCATTACAATAGCATGGAAGCTTCGTGATTTTAATAGTTATATTCTTTAGTTCCAAAAATGGACATTACAGATATTACTCACTAATCCTTTATAATAGAAAATGTTTACAAAACATGGCATGTACTTGTATTAGGACATTATATATTACAAAAATCCCACACCGAAGCAAGTAGTTAGCCACTCAAAAAATAGTAACTAAATGCAAGTGGGATCATAAAGATACCTTAATAAACTATAATCCCCTTTACTCAAGCAACATCTTGGTCATCTACTTGACTGGGACATGTTTGGGAACTAACAATCTCCATTTAAAGTCAAGTCTCCATTTAAAGGTGGCAATGAGCTTTTTGTTGTTCTGTTAAGATCATTAATATATTTCAATGAGAACTTTGAGGGATCATGCCTAGCTTGAGTATCTTGGCTTCCCAAGTCCTATAAATGCAAGGCCATTAATGAATAGGAATTTCTAATTGAAAAATCTATGGTGTTGGAATGAAGTGCATGACTAGATTGTTTGCCTACTAATGAGCCAATTTGAGGCTTCACTTCACATTTCTTAATGGATAATTCTATAACACTTGTTACTTCTCTATCTAAAAATTTTGTGTTTGTGTACATGTGCACTCTTTCCTAATAGTTGTAGGTTTTATCTCTTCATCCCAAGTAATTGGCATACCCTAGATGGCAACAAGATAACCATTTTTTTCTGAAATGTCCTTTTCTCTTAGATTAATCTCTCTATCAAGCAAGTTTTCTATATCTTCCTCTATATATTTAATAGATGTAGTTGCAATTACTTTGTATATATTCCTTTGTATATTAAGCTTTCCTTTGTAGGAATGAGAAGGCATGGGGATTCAAGCCAACTATTAGGCACTATAATAAAAAGCTAGTTCTTGGCCATGCCACTGATGGGAATCATGTCAATATTAGTTTAGGAATCGTACCTCATTTGTCTTGAAAGAATAATATATATTGTTTTCAATGTCTTTGAAATATCTGTAGCTGGTAGCCAATTTCTTATTCATTGCCTTTGAACATTCATGGGAAAATAAGGTATTTGGTTACCTAATAGGTCCTAGGAATCTTAACTAGGGTCCTAGAATAGTCCTAGATGGACCCATTTGACCTAAATATGTAAAGAGCAAAAATTGCTCAAAAAGTTGCTTGAGCAACTTTTGCAGTTTTTGAAAAAAGTTGCAAATGGAAGTTTGGGAAGTTGTTACTATCCATTCTCAGGTATAAAAGCATGGGAAACATATTTTAGAAGGTTAGAAGGTTTCCAATCAGATTTGCATTTTTAAGCAACTTTTACAACTTTTGTAATTTTGCACAAAAAGTGCAACTTTTGTAAAGTTCACTAGATTTAACTTCTAGGAATTGAAAAAGGTTCCAAAATATTGAAAAATAACTAAAAAAACCTAATCCTAGGCTATCTTGACCAAAAACTCAAAAAGACCCAATTTTGCCTAATTAGCAACTTCTGCTCATATCTTGCACAAAGTGGCCTAGGCATACATATCTTGCTCATATCTCTCTCACTATTCATCATGGGATCAAATTGTCTATTCTATTAGCTCTGGGTGGCTGCGTAAACCATAGTCCCAAGCTCATCCTATCCCATTGAGCACTTAAACATTCTTGGGCATGCTGAATAGAATCGACCCTAAGAGTCACTAAATGTCATAGGGCAGTGATCTTTGATGGGGAATATCACAGAGCTCATGTGAGGTATGGATGCAATTCTAGGTGCTACAGGACCATGTTGTGAAGACCTACTATAACCTATCTCACTTTTTGGAGATCCAATTTCATTTAGATTTTGTGGCCTCATCTCGGGTGATGCTGAAACTTGTAGTGTTGGCTAGTACAAAGTTGCCAACTGTCAAATCGCTCTCATCGTTCATCATGGGATCAAATTGTCTATTCCATTAGCTCTAGGTGGCTAGGTAAAACCTATCCCCAAGATCCTCCTATCCTATTGAGTACTCAAACATTCTCAAGCACACCGAACTGAATCAACCCTAAGAGTCACTAAATGCCATAGGGCAACGATCTTTGACGGGGCATATCTTAGAGCTCGTGTGAGGTATGGATGCAATTCTAGGTGTTATAGGGCCATGTTATAGAGACCTACAATAACCTCTCTCTCTTTTTGAAGATCTAATTTCATTTATATTTTGCAACAACATCTCGGGTGATGCTTAAATTGTAGTGTTGGCCAGTATAAAGTTGCCACCTATTGAATCTCTCTCACCATTCATCATGGGATTGAACTATCTATTTTGTTAGCTATGAGTGGCTAGGTAAACCCTAGCTCCAAGCTCCTCCCATCCCATTGAGCACTTGAACATTCTCAAGAACGCCGAACCTAATTGACCCTAAGAGTCACTAAATGCCATAGGGCAGTGATCTTTGAAGGGGCATACCTTAGAGCTTGTGTGAGGTATGGATGCAATTCTAGGTGCTACAAGACTGTGTTGTAGATACCTACAATAACCTCTCTCACTTTTTGAAGATCAAATTCTATTTAGATTTTGTGGCCCCATCTCAGGTGATGCTTAAACTTGTAGTGTTAGCTAGTACAAAGTTGCCAACTGCTGAATCTCTCACACCATTCATCATGGGATCAAACTATCTATTCTGTTAGCTCTAAGTGGTTAGAATAACCCTAGCCCCAAACTCCTCCCATCCCATTAAGTGCTCAAATGTTCTCGAGCATGCCAAATCAAATTGACCCTACGAGTCACTAAATGCCATAGGACATCGATCTTTGATGGGGCATATCTCGGAGCTCATGCAAGGTATGGATGCAATTCTAGGTGCTACATGACCATGTTGTAGAGACCTACAATACCCTCTCTCTCTTTTTGGAGATTCAATTCCATTTAAATTTTTTTTCCCCATCTTAAGTGATCCTTAAACTTGTAGTGTTGGCTAGGACAAATTTGCCAATTACTGAATCTCTCTCACTGTTCATCATGGGATTGCACTATCTATTTCATTAACTCTGAGTGGCTAGGAAAACCCTAGCCCCATACTCCTCCCATCTTGTTCAGTACTCAAACATTCTGAAGCATGCCGAACTGAATTGACCCTAAGAGTCACTAAATGCCATGGGGTAGCGATCTTTAATGGCGCATATCTTGGAGCTCATGTGAGGTATTGATGCAAATCTAGGTGTTATAGGATGGTGTTATGGATACCTACAATAACCTCTCTCTCTTTTTGGAGATCTAATTCTATTTAGATTTTGTGGCCCCATCTCAGGTGATGCTTAAACTTGTAGTATTGGCTAGTACAAAGTTGCCGACTACCAAATCTCTTTCACCATTCATTGTGGGATCAAACTATCTATTCAATTAGCCTTGGGTGGCCAGGTAAACCCTAGCCCCAAGCTCCTAATGTCCTATTGAGTGCTTGAACATTCTCGAGCATGCCAAACCAAATCAACCTTAAGAGTCACTAAATGCCATAGGGCATCAATCTTTGATGGGGCATATCTTAGAGCTTGTATGAGGTATGGATGTGATTTTGAGTGCTATAGGACCATGTTGTTGAGACCTATAGTAACCTCTCTTTCTTTTTGAAGATCTAATTCTATTTAGATTTTGCAGCCCTATCTTAGGTGATGATGAAACTTGTAGTGTTGTCTAGTACAAAGTTGCCAACTGCCGAATCTCTCTCACCATTCATCATGGGATCAAACTATCTATTCTATTAGCTTTAGGTGAGTAGGTAAACCTTAGCCCCAAGCTCCTTCTCTCCCATTGAGCACTCAAACATTCTCAGGCATGCCAGATCAAATTGACCTTAAGAGTCACTAAATGCCATAGGGTAGCGATATTTAACAAGGTATATCTTAGAGCTCATGTGAGGTATGGATGCAATTTTAAGTGCTATAAGACCATGTTTTGGAGACCTAAAATAACCTATCTCACTTTCTACATATTTTATTCTATTTAGATTTTGTGGCCCCATCTCAGGTGATGCTGAAACTTGTAGTGGTGGTCAGTACAAAGTTGCCAACTACCAATTCTCTCTCACTGTTCATTGTGGGATCAAAATATCTATTGTATTAGCTCTATATGGCTACGTAAAACCTAACCTCAAGCTCCTCCCATCTTATTCAGCACTCAAACATTCTTGGGCATACCAAATCAAATTGTCCCTAAGAGTCACTAAATGCCATAGGGCAACGATGTTTGACAAGGCATATCTTGAAGTTCGTGTGAGATATGGATGCGATTCTAGGTACTATAGGACCATGTTGTGGAGACCTAAAATAAACTCTCTCTCTCTTTGGAGATCCAATTCTATTTATATTTTGTGGCCCCATCTCGAGTGATGCTAAAACTTGTAGTGTTGGCTAGTACAAAGTTGCCAATTATTGAATCTCTCTCACCATTCGTCATGGGATCAAACAATTTATTCTGTTAGCTCTAAGTGGCTAGGTAAACCCTAGCCCAAGCTTCTCCCATCCTATTGAGCACTCAAATTTTCTTAGGCATGCCAAACCAAATCGACCCTAAGAGTCACTAAATGCCATAGGGTAGAAATCTTTGACAGGGCATATCTTGGAGCTCGTTAAAGGTATGGATATGATTTTGGGTGCTTGAGGACCATGTTTTAGATACCTACAATAACCTTTCTCTCTTTTTGTAGAGCTACTTCTATTTAAATTTTGTGGCCCAATCTCGGGTGATGCTTATACTTGTAGTGTTGGCCAATACAAAGTTGCCAATTGCCGAATCTCTCTCACCGTTCATCATGGGATTGAACTATCTATTTTATTATATTTGGGTGGCTAGGTAAACCCTAGCCCCAAGCTCCTCCCATCCTATTTAGTGCTCAAACATTCTTGAGCACATCAAACTGAATTGTCCCTATTAGTCACTAAATGTCATAGGACAAAGATCTTTGATGGGGCATTTCTTAGAGCTTGTGAAAGGTATGGATGTGATTCTATGTGCTATAGGACCATGTTTTAGAGACCTAAAATAACCTATCTCTCTTTCTAGAGATTGGATTCCATTTTATTTTGTGACCCCATCTTGGGTGATGCTGAAACTTGTGGTGTAGGGCATCTAGGTGGAAACTAGACATGTCATCTCATCTAATGATGGAGACTCATGATAGAAGGTAAAAGATTGATCATAAACCTCATTTTAAAAATGTTTTATATTTATGGTAATAAGGTAATCCTTTTTTTTAAGGTCAAGGAACTTGAGGTCACCTATAAAGCCAAGCTGCCTTAGTCCTAAGGAATTTTTTTTTTTTTTTTTACTAAGTTGACTCAATAAGTGTTTTGAGAGTCATTATAGCTTATATATGTCCTATGTGTTACCAAAAATTATTTTTTTAGGTTCTATGAAGAGTTAGTGCAAAGATTGCATTTGGCAATAAAAGTTGCTGACAACTTTTTGGCAATTTTAGCATTTTTTTGGAAAATGTTGAAATTAACCTTGTAACCAATCAAACCAACTGGTAATCGGTTGGAATGGATGTCAAATTATGAAAATAACCTCTATGAATTTAGAGGAGACATTTTTTTTTATTATTATTAATTTCTTTTTATATGGCAAGGAATCATTGTTGATGTTAAACTTGTATATAGGTTCATTGAGTTATTGTCAAATATCATTTCTTCTTGTTTAGAACAACACACCCATACTTTGTCAGAATGAAATACCACTTTAGCTACATGTTATCATTGAATGGAGTTAGTGGAAGATGTTAAGGATATTCTTATTTTTCTTAATAGCCATTTCATGGGTTTGAAACATAATCACTTCCTTTTGTGAAGAGTTGGCCAAAAATCAGCAAATTACATGTTGTTGCAAAGAAAATATAGTCATAGGATGTTGGAAGATTTTTTTCACTCATAGGATGTTGAAGAATATCTTGGAAGGATGGAATAGATGAAAAACTAAAGTTTTTGAGATAGTTATTAGGTGTTCCTTGAAGTGTCTAAGGTGTTAGTTTGAAGCAAGAAGTTAATTATGATCCATTTCTCAAATTTTCTCATTTTCCCCTTATTGCTTCCCAAGTCTTGAATAGGGAAAGTGGTCAAGTATTTTTGTGAAGTTAGGTAGAAGTTTTTTCAATGTTTTAACCAATTTGAAAAGAGTCTTTTAAGACACTTAGGAAGGTGGGAAAGATAATTTCCCTTAAATGTGTTCTTGTTGGGAATCCACTAGCTTTTGGTGTGAGCACTTTGCATCATTTTGGATGCAAATTACATTAAAATGAAATGTACTTAAAATGTAAACAATAAAAAAAAGATATATATTATGATAACCAATAATGTCATACATGAACAAACATATAATATATTATGATAACCAATAATATCATACATGAGCAAACATATAATATATTATGATAACCAATAATGTCATACATGAATAAACACATAATATATTATGATAACCAATAATGCCATACATTAACAAACATACAATATATTATGATGACCAATAATGTCATGCATCAAATATATGTCATACATCAAATATAAAATGTCATATATACATCAAATGTATATTGAATATGTCCACTAACATAAAATCCAACATATATGTCCATTAATGCCTATACATGTGTGTCTATTCCTATATGTTCTCCTTCTCATGAGGGGAAGGAAAAAAATCCCTATTGGTCTTTGGTCATTTTGTGGAGGAAGTTGATGGGGATGATGGGGTCTTCCTCACATTCTTGTTCGTCCTCTTGTTTAGGCTCTTCTCTAACTGGAGCTGATACAAAAAAAGTATATATGAATCAATAATTACTATACATTGAAATCAAATATATGCACACACAAAATTAATTATTTTCTTACCACCATCAAATAGTCACTTTGTATGTCCACCTCAAAGGCTCATAGATGATTGAGTGTGATAAGGCCCTACAACAATTCAATCAATATAATCACTTATAAATAACATTTGAAATTTCAATACTAACTATTATAAACAACAACTAAAACTAAAAAAATTCTTTCATACCTTGATCAATGGTTCTGAAATAGCCATCAAGGTAGAAACTCCACGATTGATAAACTAGCGAAGATGAGGAGTCTTAGACATCAACAATTGCATGTCATATAATACAATTTATATGTAATATGAAGCATGAAAAAAATGTACCTCTAGGAAGCTCATATCATGCCTATGCTCAAAGTCCCTTGTGAATGTCGATGGTCCAGTAGAGAACTAATGCACATGGATTATTTTTTTTTTTCAATCTTTCATATGATTACTTAATAAATATATGTATTAATTTAAATGATTAAATCAATACATACCTCTTGACTCATTGACGAGATATAAAATGGGGTCATGGAATCTGTACTAGGACCATCAACACTCTTACCCAAAATTTTGAGCAATGTCAATACATGGTAATTAATTAGTCATTCACTATACATACAAAATGTGATCAAATTAGTTTATTATAATTGTAATTTACCTATGTTTCAATGCCAAATGTGTCACTCAGGAACTCATCAGTGACTATCCCATCATCCATACTGTCTCCAACATGACTGTCAAATGTGCATAAGGATTTACATGATATGCACATGTGACCGCAATGCACAGAAGGCTCTTCCTCAACTAATGGACTAGCACAATTAATTAGGGTTTGTTTCAAAGTATTGATAGTCACTAGATTGTTGGTCTCTACATGTTCCTTCACAACTAAAGGAATAATCACATGCTCACCCTGTGGCTTGACAACAGGTGCCCTAACTACATTAGGGTCATGACATGCCCCCAGCCTCTCAAATGATGACACCCCACCTCTACCCTAAGATTCTAACATATGAAAATAATTGGGGATCTCCCCAAGGACAAATTCATAATACAATTTCTTTAAGAAATACATTGAAACCTTGTGATTATTGTAGAGAGGGGCATCAAAGACCATCCACCATCTATTCCAAAAGTTATTTCTAATATCATCATGTATGCACCAATGGATGGGGAACCTTTTAGTTGTATGTTTAGGAATGTCTTGTTCTCTACGCCTTCTAAAAAATGCAAAAATGCTACCTTTTTCTATTTCCTTTTTTCTTACATCTTTATATGATAATTTGTTTGCATAAAATCTTCTTTATTCATCTACTGACCACTAACAAAAGCTACATGGGTCATAATAGACTCAAGGGAAGATGCCAATTATGCTCTTATAGGATTAGTTTTTCTACAAGCTTTCAACCTACAAATGATTGCTTCTAATTCATGTTTCCCTTTTTCTATTTCATTCATTATGTTTTCTTGGGTGCCACGAGGAGGTCTTTCAATCGGTGGAGGTTGTGGAATTTCTTGCTCTTCTTGTGGAGGGTTTTGATTTGGATCTTGTGGAGAGTTTTTATTTTGATTTTTTTGATCAGGTTGGGGATTTGGCAGTTCATTATTCACATTTCCTGATAAAAAACCAATTGCATTCTAAATAAATAAACAAATTTAAAGAAAAATTGAAAAAACCTACAAAACATTGTAAAAACTTACAAAACAATGCAAAAACATATAAAACAATGCAAAAACAAGAGTAGAAAACATACTACATGAACCTGATCTTGATCTTTGGTAATGAGGAGGTAGGTGAGAAAATTATTCAAGTTTTACAACTCGCATGCATGTTGTTGAGGAGAAAGAATGCAGCAACCAAAAACAAATGAAATGGCCACAAGTTTGCAACCCATATATAAAAAGTTTGGATTTTAAAAAGTGCGCACGCACTTTGGCTTGGGCTCCACAAGCATTAGGATTGTGGAGCCTAAGCCAAAGTGCATGTGTGTTATAGTGCGTGCATGCTATAGCACATTTGCACTTTTAGAATTAAAAAAATTATTTTTGTGTGTCATGTTTTTCGTACCACAACTTGGTGCACTTACCCTAACCCGTTCGGGTTATATAAAATTTTAGAAAATAGCTAGCCTTGGTTACCAAGCCTAGAAAAAATATATAAAAAATAAACCCTTATCAGATTTTGAAACTCAATTGGGTTTCTAGGATGAAAAATCTTTTCAAAAACTGATCAGGTTTTGAAGAAATAAAAATGGGCTCCACTCCGGAAGCCATAACTTTCACATCCACACTTTGATTGACTCTATTCAAAATGTGTTGGAAAGATATTGAAGAGATATAAAATGTAATGCAACTAAAATAATATTAGAAATTCAAAATTTTAGTTTCCATCCATTAGAATAAATCATGTTCTAAAATAAGTAGTTTGTATTTTCAAAACATGGAGTGAATAGGTAGGTAAGAGTATTATCACAGTTTTATATTTCTCTCACCTCTCTCTATCTCTCACTCCCTCTATCTCTTTCTTACAATTAAACTCACTCATTCACTCACAAACTCCTAATATCTCTCTTACTAACTTTTAATGTCTCTCATTCTGACACCAACTCCCAACTTCGCTCTCTCTCTCTCTCTCTCTCTCTCTCTCTCTCTCTCTCTCTCTCTCTCTCTCTCTCTCTCACACACACACACACACACACACACACACACACTTATTCACTCTTTAACTCTTAATAGTTATCTCTCTTACAAACTCCTATCATCTATCTAACTCATAATCCATAAAAATGGCTCTCTAACTACCCCCGCCCCCCCCTCTCTCTCTCAGACACACACACGTGTGCTGACTAAAGAACCCCTAAGATATCTC
Organism: Cupressus sempervirens; assembly: GCA_028749045.1. Classification (NCBI taxonomy): domain Eukaryota; kingdom Viridiplantae; phylum Streptophyta; class Pinopsida; order Cupressales; family Cupressaceae; genus Cupressus; species Cupressus sempervirens. The sequence goes on from CM053783.1 coordinate 630,405,347, forward strand.
TGTAGCTAACTATTAATATCTCACATTCTTTCACTAACTCCCCCTCTCTCTCTCTCTCACTCACTCCTAATATATGTCTCTCTTACAAACTCCTATCCTCTATCTAACTCATAATCCTTAAAATGCTCTCTCTCTCTCTCTCTCTCTCTCTCTCTCTCTCTCTCTCTCTCTCTCTCTCTCTCTCTCTCTCTCTCTCTCTCTCTCTCTCTCTCTAAAATACACAAACAAACACACACACACACACACACACACACACACACACACAAAATAACCCCTAAGATATGTCTCTAACTAACTACTAACCTCTCACATTATTTCACTAACTCCTAACCTCTATCTCTCTCTCCCCATATTTCTCACTCTCTCATACTTGAGAGAGAGACAAGGGGGGGAATTAGGAATTACTTAGAGAGAGACAAAACTTGAGGATAATAAGTTAGACAAAGAGGGGGAGGGGGGGGGGACTTAGGGATTACTTAGAGAGAGAAAACACTTAAGGATAACAAGTTAGACATAGAGAGAGAGAATTTAGGAGTTAGTAAGAGAGATAATATATTAGGAGTTATTTAGTTAGTGATTGAGGGTGTGAATGTGTGTTTGAGAGAGAGAAAATTAAAAATATGTTATCATTCATGTTTACCTATTGATTACGCATTTGGAAAATAATGACTGCCTATTTTAGATTATGCTTAATTCAAATTGATAAAAAAATTAAATTTTGATAACATAGGATTGATTTACATACATAATTTATTAGAGATCTTCAATATCTTTCCACCTCATTTTGAACGAAGTCAATCAGACTTCGTATGTGAAAGTTATGGCCTTTGGATTGAAGCCTACATTTAGTTCCTCAAAACAAGATTGGGTTTTGAATAACCTGATCAGGTTTTGGATGCACTTTTTCATTCTCATAACCTGATTAGGTTATTTGAATCCTAGAAACCCGATCTAGTTATGGCTTGCTGATAACATAGGGAAACAACCCAAAGGCTTGGGTGTAATGCCCCACCAAGGGATCCAAAGAATTAACCTAGAATTTCACTAAGTTTAGAAGCAATTTATTTTTTTTAAAAATATCAAGAAAGCAAATACCACATATAACTTATTCACAATAACGAAAGCAATAGCAATGTCCATCTAAAAGTAAAAATAACATACATAACAGATTACATTCTTTAAGATCCCTTAACGTTAAATTACATACATGAATCCATCTAGTACAACATCCATATGAAATAATAATGATAAGTCCAATGTTTATACATTACATTTCAAATACTCAATCATCCACTGTACATGTCATAGGGTATGGCAAGCTCAAAAGAATATACATATGTAGAATAAGGTACATCATCCTATTCTAATCCATGATACGTCAAGTAAAGACAATCACATGATACACCATCATAGAAGATATAAACATCCATCATAAAGATCAAACATAATAAACTAAGTGCACGGTTCCTCCCAATCATTAATAGCATCATTAGACCATTATGGATCCTAGCCATCCCTCCGTGCATAACATCCCAAATCACCGAAGAGATCATCGATATTAACATAGTAAGAATGTCACTCCTAACATATACAACATCATATGTAGAAGGTAATCTAACATGCAAATATAAGCATAAGATAACATCATCTAACATATGCTAATCATCAATGAAAAAGGATACACATCCACCATTATGAAGGACGCATCAGCCACGATGTCTCAATGAATCTCAAAATGATAAGAGTGGAAAATACACTACCACCCGATGGCATGGTACCTAAGTGGTCCACTCCCACCGTGCTAAGGAGATAATCTCAAGTCCCAAATAGGCTATCAAAATCACATAGCACATATCTCTATAAGTCTAAGAATCCTAAAAGTATACTAATTGAAAGGTTCCAATCAAAAAACTGACATCTAATCCCAGAGGCACACAATGACATGTAGGAACCTACTATGCAAGCAGGAAAGTGTCATCGCAATTATCACGTACAAGTTATCCTGGCAGTTAGCTAAAATCCATGGGTCCATACTGATCTCATGCGGCCACTAGTATCCTCTCATACTGACGAGGCATACTACGGAATGCAAGGTCGCAACCATGCATCTCACTACTCCCATCCTAGCCTGTACAAGCACTCAAGGCATGAGCGAGAACAAAACACTTATCTTTTTAGGTTCATTCAGTTAGTATTAGGTGTGAATGTTATCACTTATTAATCCAACTTACAATGAGTTACCCTGGCAGCCTCTTAGGGCCCTGACCCCCATTGCAAGCCACTTCCCGTCACTAAATGCAGATATCCTACCCTAATGCTCATGGAATCATAAATCTCAAAATTGTAAAAGATAATCCATAAAATCATCAAATATGCATAAAAACATCAAATCTCCATGAGCAAACATCCATAGAAAATCATGAACACAACAGCTCTCTATTGGCAACTGAAGTATCACTGATAATCAAATATCCAATGGTTCTCAATAACCAAAATATATATCTCAATCATACTGATCGAAGACTCCAAAAATGGTTGGGTCAAACATGTCACAACATGACATCATCAAGAATAAATCCACATCTCAGTCCCATCATGGTGACTAGAAAATAATCAAGGATAACTGATCGATGACCAAAATAATGGTTAGGTCAAGTGTCTCATACATAAGAATCTCAACTATAATGGTTGGGTTTATAAAGATCGAGATTAAAAAATCATCATGACATCACAATCACATAACCCCCAAGCCTCTGGTAGACGTCCTATACTGGTCAACACTAGTCAACCCAAAACCCAAAACAATAGCATAAAGAATACACAATATAAACACATGTTTTGGTTTTGCTAAATTTTCAAATTTGAATTTAAAAGTCTCAGTTTACGTTTTTCCAAATTATATTAAGTGGACAAATTTCATGTTTTTCCTAACCCATGTATTTGTTTGATAGATAAAAGTTTCTCCCCAAAACTATTAGACTCAATTTTCTAATTGATCTAATAATATTTTGTTTATATAACATTATTTGAAAGTTGACACTCTCAATGAATCAAAACTTTGATTATATATTCTAATAACTAATCTTAATTAAACTGAGTTTAATTAAATTAATTATTAATATCTCTTCATAATTGACAAGCTCAATATCAATATTTTAAATCATTAAAAGAGTGATACATTAATTTAGAACTTTATAATATTCATTTATAATTAATTATATATACATATATACTTATATACATATATATATATATATATATAATTATGTATATATATATACATACATAAATATATATATATATATATATATATATATATATATATATATATAATAACATTTAATAATTAATGATATTGCAACAAAATCGAGATTCATATCCAAATCACATATGAAATAACATTGCAAATAAAACTTTATATAATTTAAAACGAAACTCAAATCACAATGTGATTTTAAAATCGCGCGGCCCAATACATTCGCATTGCAGGTACACTACGATCTCACAGGTACCCTACAATCTTGCAAGCCTACAGTGGGTGGGGTATATAATACCCGCCCAACATCATATATATTTTTTTTACAATTTTCAAAAACATTTTTTATAAAAACGTTCCCATGCAATATGAAATACTATTAACATGAAACTCTATCACGATTTGACATTCGATTATTATATTAATAAATATATATATATGTATATATATATGTGTGTATATATATATACACATGCAGAGTTTATCACCATCACAACACATACATATATATATGTATATAATGATATATACGTATATGTGTACGCAGATTCAAGAATATACACAGTTTACTTAGAAATTCTAATTTTCAGAATTTTCCTTTAAATCTTTGATCTTCAAATTTATCCAATAAATAATCTAATGGGTTTGGCTATGAATTTAAACCCTAGCCCTGTTTTCTTTCAAATCTATGCATATAAAGATTTCCACATAAATTCAATTGCCCATATTGAGAATGCATACAATAAATATATGAAATTCCTCAGAAGACATATGGAAGACGCGAAGAAGACAGGGAATGCAAGATGTGGAAATAGCATAAGTAAAATCACAAGAATCTTCCCAGATTCTGATGCTAATTCGCTCTTCCTCAGAAAACCCGCAGAGCAAGCTCCCTTCTTCAAAATTTTGGAATCCTCCAATGCTCCAATTGCACTCCAAACACTATGTCTAAGATTCTAGGGATGCCTGAATATAAAGAGCTCTGAGGAAATCTCTAAAATGTTTCTAGAAACAACTAGAAGGTGTCACCAACTAAGCATGGGTCTTTTCCAACCTTCAAGATGAGCCATAGGGTTGTAGACACCATGTGCTTAATTAATGCACTAACCCCCGTGTTGTTGACACATGAGAAATAGAAAAGTGTGTTAACTTCCATGCAAGCTTATAACTCCAATTTACTTTTTATATAATTTATATTTAAATATTTATAACTTTCATTTTAATTTTTATAACTTTTATTATTTTATTTATTTATTACTTTATTATTATTATTAATTATTAATTTCTATTTTTCTTTTATTTAATTCTTTTCTCTCAATTAATTCTTATTTAATTAATTATACTCAAAATATCAAAGATCATGATATTTTATTAATTTTCTCCAAAATAATTAATTTATTAATTAAATCTATTTATTAAGACTTAATTAATAGAAAATTCACATAGACCTCCAAGATAAAATATGAAAACCCATCATAGAACAAATCATAGAAAATCAGTCTAAAGGGTTAAAAATCATGAAATATGTCATCCAACACATTCAGTAGGTACTCAACTCTGATACTTGTCCTAACTCACTAGGACAAATGGTTTAAGGGTTTGGGATTTGGACTTGAGAATTTATTTCCCTTCTCTTATCATTGAGATAGTATAATAGGTTATGCTTATCCTGGCAATTCAGGGAAGTTGATACCTGGTACCTGTAACTTGCAGAAAAAACATGCATGTACATATAATATATAATGCTAAGCTAAACAGACAATGATAGGAAGTGGTGCATCATGTAGATCCTGACTAAGCAGGTGACTATGACTCCCTTCCTTAACCACATCAGAAATGCCATACACTATGAAAACATGCACACCATACACATGCAAGTATGGGGTAAGTATCCATAATAAAACACATGAGATAATATACCATCTAACTAATCATCATTAATAACTGAAAACAATGTAATGATCATCATACATACATGAAATGTAAAGTCTAAATGATCTCATCATATATCAACTAAATCCATATCATAATATCTGATAGTGTCAAAACAATACCACTAAACCATCAACATAAAACTAGTCCATCAAAGTCTGATAATAATAGCATCAATGTCTAGAAAAGATGTGGATGAGGGTAGGCACTACATCCACCCCCACTTGGGTTAGGCTTACTCCTGGAAGCCTGCAAACAAGTAGGGATATAACTCCCTCAATCTAGCTGCATCATCCCAAGTAGCTAAAGAATCATCAATAGGGTTCCATTGGACCCTTACCTGCTTGATGGTTCGACCCCTGTGGGTCAACACCTGCTGCTCCAAAATATGAACCGGCTCCAAAGCCAGTTGCCCGTCCTCTACCTGCAATGCATTCCAATCAAGAACATGTACAATATCAAAAATATACTGTCGAAGCACTGAAACATGGAAAACATTATGAATGCGAGCTAGGCTAGGTGGTAGAGCAAGATGGTAAACAATCGGGCCAATCCTCTCTAGAATCTCGAATGGTCCCACAAAGGGAGGTGCTAGCTTAGAACCCTTTTCATACTGGATTGGACTCTTTCATGGTCGCACTCTCAGGAATACCTTATCTCCCACAACAAACTACTTATCAGTCCTATGAGCATCGACATACTTCTTCTGCCTATCCTGTGCTGTAGTCAAGTGCTCATGGATATGCACTACCTATTGCTCCATATCATGAAGCATCTCAAGACCCAATAGGATGCGATCCTCAAGACTATCCCAACTCAATGGTGTACAACAAGGACGACCATATAATGCTTGAAAAGGTTCCATGCGAATAGAACTATGATAGCCATTGTTGTAAGAAAACTCCACTAGCTAGAGACAGTCCTCCCAATGTGTTTGCCTATCCATCACATACATCCGTAGCATATCCTCCAAAACCTGGTTCATCCTCTCTGTCTGACCATATATCTCTAGATGATATGCCAAATTGAAGTTTAGTTGCGCTCCAAGCTCATGCTGCAATGATGTCCAGAATACAGATGTGAATACAGGATCCCTGTCAAAAATGATCTTTCTAGGAATACCATGTAGTCTCACAATGTCACACATGAAGACATTAGCTATAGAAGTTGCTATGTAGGAAGACCTAATCGGTGAAAAATGTACCACCTTAGTCAACCGATCAATGGTGACCATGATTGCATCATGACGTCGAACTGTCATAGGTAATCCTACTATAAAATCCATGGAGATGATATCCCACTTCCAAGAAGGAGTGAGATTTGGCTGTAAAAGTCCAGCCGGGTGCTGATGTTCTGCCTTAACTCTTTGGCACTCAAGGCACCTAGCCACAAAATCAGCAATATCTCGCTTCATCCCAAACCAAAAGAACAAACATGTCAAATTAGCATGCATCTTCTTGACACCTAGATGTGCTGAGTAAGGTGTACGATGGGCTTCTGCTAGTATCAAGGTGCGAAGCTCATCCAAAAATGGCACATAAATCCTCCCCAAATGTCTCAAAAGACCATCTAACTCTCGAACATAACCTGCAAACCTACCTTCCAAAGGCCTTCCTGAATCTATCTCTCTACACACTTCCTGATACCAAGAATCTATAGGAAGTGCCTGAAGAATCTGACTCCTCAAATCCACACTAAGAGTCATCGATGTTAACACATGTCTCCTGCCACTCAAAGCATCCACCACCACATTCTCCTTACCCTAAATTTAGTTAACCTCAAAATCACACTTGCATAGAAACTCCATCCATCGCCTCTGGTGAGCATTCAAATTAGGCTGAGTAAAAATGTATTGAAGACTACGATGATTGCTATGTAGCTCAAATCTGTGCCCCAACAAGAAATGTCTCCACCTTGTCAAAGCATGAACTACTGTTGCCAACTCAAGATCATGTGTAGGATAATTTAACTCATGATCCTTGAGCTTGTGTGATTCATATGCAATCACCCATCCATTCTGCATCAACACTACCCCAATCCGTTCAAGAGAAGCATCTATACATACCATGAAATCACCCTCTAGATCAGGTACGGCTAAAATTGGTGCATTAGTCAAAAGCTCCTTGAGCTTCTAAAAAGCTTCCTCACATTTCTTTGTCCACACAAATAATCGGCTAAACCCATGAAACTACAAATTTTTGACACATTGGTCAGTGTAGGCCAATCTATTATCGCCTGAATCTTTGCAGGATCCACTAAAATACCATCACTTGAGATGACATGCCCTAAATACTAAATCTCTGATTTGAAGAATTCGCACTTAGCTACATTAGCATAAAGCTGATTGTCCCTCAAACACTGCAATACCAACCACAGGTGTTCCTCATGCTCCTTCTGAGTCTTAGAATATATCAATATGTCATCAAGAAACATGAGTACAAACCTATCCAAATAAGATCAAAACACACCATTCATCAAACTCATGAAAATCGATGGAGCATTAGTAAATCCAAAAGGTACCACTGTGAACTCATAATGCCCATAACGAGTTCGAAAAGTGGTTTTGTGAATATCTGCTTCCTTAATGCGAAGCTGGTGGTATCCTAACTTAAGTTCAATCTTGGAGAATACTGTAGCTCCCTTGATCTGATCAAATAAGTCATCAATCCTAGGCAAAGGATATCTATTCTTAGTAGTCACCTTATTCAACTGTCTGTAGTCAATGCAAAGGCGCAAAGAACCATCTTTCTTCTTCACAAAGAGCACTGGAGCTCCTCATGGTGATACACTACGTCGAATGCTCCCTTTGGCCAAAAGTTTCTCTAGCTGAAGACGTAGCTCACCCAATTCCTATGTAGTCATACAATAAGGAGCTTTAGAGATAGGCTCTGCTCTAGGAATTAGATCAATACTAAAATCAATGTCCCTCTTAGGAGGCATGCTTGGAATCTCACTTGGAAAAACATCTGCGTACTCCTGCAAAATTGGGTGATCCAAAGTCTTCGTCACAGGATCTTCCTCATCAAGATTATTTACCATAACAGAAAATATCTGACATCCCTTACAGAAACTTTGCTTCATTTGCATAGCAGATATCATCTACAGAGATATAGGCCTTGGTATGCCAACTATCTTCACATCATTCCCTTAGTCATCTTGGCACAAAATAATCTTCTTCCTGCAATCTATACTGGCTCTATGAGATCCAAGCCAGTCCATGCCTAGAACCACATCATAGGAACCAAGGGGTATGACTCGAAGATCCACTACCATATCAAAGCTTCCTAAGCTAAGCCCACACTTATGAACTACAAAATCCATGGAGACCTTGATCCCTGAGGCTAGTTCCACTTGCCAACCATGATCTTGCTTCACCACATCCAGCTTACACTTAGAAACTATAGATGGTGAAATAAATGAATTTGTAGCTCCAAAATCAAATAATAATGAAAGAGATATACCTCTAATAGCACCTGTGGTCTCAACCACTATTCCCTGATGGTCTGCCTGATGCTGATCAACTGCTACAAATACTCTATGAGCTCTACTTGCATCACCAAATGTAGGCTCTGACGTTGTAGGCCTAGGTCCTAAAAACTGAGGTGCTCGCTGTGGACACTGAGCTGCATAATGTCCAATTTGACCACATGAAAAACATTCTGTATTTCTGCCAGATCCTCTTCCCATAAGTGGTACATTAGATTGCTAACGATTGTTCTTGCTAACAAAAGATTGGCTACTCTGAGCTGGCTGATTGGACTGATTCTGTTTATTGTGTTGAGTATTGCAGTTATTCTTGGTGTTAGCACCTTTGCCACCGCCTTGAGCTTGAGAATTCAAGCCCTTCTATTGCTATGTCTGTTGAGACTGTTGCTAACACTGTTTCCCCTTAGAGAAAGAAAACTTCTTGTTACCATCTGAATTGAAGTTGCCTTTAGATCTTGATACTGTTGGCACTCCTACAAAACCACCTTGACCAAGGTTGACACTTTTCTCAACAAGGATAGCTTGATGTACCGCATCCTTGAGAGTTTTTGGCTCAAATACCTTAACTCCCCCAATAATACGGTTATTCAAACCCCTAATAAAATGTTGTGTCAACTGAGCTGAATTTTCACTGAACCCTAAAAAAGGCATGAGCTCATAAAACTTACGCTTATACTCGATCACTGACAAAGTGTACTGTCTGAGATTATGAAATTCATCAGCCCTTTGCTGTTTCCATTCCTCTGGTAGGAATCGTTCACAAAAACTCTCTAGGAATAATTCTCATGTGACACTGATCGTATCGATTCCCAACTTCTTCTCCTCAATCGTCCACCAAGTGGCCCCAAAATTCTCTAGATTGGTGATCGCAAATCTTGCCTTAACATTGTTGTCGAACTCTTGCATGGAAAAAATCCTATCGAGAGAAATAAGCCACTACTCGACCACATAACCAGAACCTTTCCCATTGAAAGGCTTAACCTTGGATCTTGAAAGATCCTTCATCTAAGTGGACACAATGGACCTTTGACGATCCTTCTGAGGACTCCTAGACCTGGGTCTATGCTCTTGTTCTGTTTGATGCACTTTAGGCTATTCTTGAATAGGAGGTAGATGTTCTAGAATAGTTTGTATCATTTGTCTCAAACCGACCTCTTCAGACTCAGCTTGGTCCTCTCTACGGCTCTCTTCCTGCTGCCTACTAGAGTGCTCTTCCCTGCTCTCTACACGAGTAGATCCCTCATGGGCAGACTCATGGGCACTGACAGCTCTTCCACGACCACGACCTCTTCCACAGTCTCTAACAGAAGACCTAGTCCCAGATACCATCCTACAACAGTACAAAGTACTATTAAAATCACATGTTGCCATAGACTATGTTTAGTTCTATGTTTAGGTTTAAGTAAAATTTCCAGTTTTGAAAACTAATTGTTGAAGTATGAAAAATATACAAGTAATAGTTCAAGTTCTATTTCAGTTCACCTAGTTTCAAATTGAATAGATACACTTGATAGTTCAAAGTTCTAGTTGTTCCAAAATACCTAGAGCTCCCAATGTAGAAACTCGGGCTCTAATACCAAATGTAATGCCCTGCCAAGGGATCCAAAGAATTAACCTATAATTTCACTAAGTTTAGAAGCAAATTTTTTTTTAAAAAATAATCAAGAAAGTAAATAGCACATATAACTTATTCACAATAACGGAAGCAATAGCAATGTCCATCTAAAAGTAAACATAACATACATAACAGATTACATTCTTTAAGATCCCTTAATGTTGAATTACATACATGAATCCATCTAGTACAACATCCATATGAAATAATAATGATAAGTCCAATGTTTATACATTACATTTCAAATACTCAATCATCCACTGTACATGTCACAGTGTATGACAAGCTCAAAAGAATATACATATGTAGAATAAGGTACATCATCCTATTCTAATCCATGATACATCAAGTAAAGACAATCACATGATACACCATCATAGAAGATATAAACATCCATCATAAAGATCAAACATACTAAACTAAGTGCACGGTTCCTCCCAACCATTAATAGCATCATTAGACGATTGTGGATCCTAGCCATCTCTCCATGCGTAACATCCCAAATCACTGAAGAGATCATCGGTATTAACATTGTAGGAATGTCACTCCTAACATATACAACATCATATGTAGAAGGTAATCTAACATGCAAATATAAGCATAAGATAACATCATCTAACATATGCTAATCATCAATGAAAAAGGATACACATCCACCATTACAAAGGACGCATCAGCCACAATGTCTCAATGAATCTCAAAATGATAAGAGTGGAAAATACACTACCGCCCGACCACGTGGTACCTAAGTGGTCCACTCCCACTGTGCTAAGGAGATAATCTCAAGTCCCAAACAAGCTATCAAAATCACATAGCACATATCTCTATAAGTCCAAGAATCCTAAAAGTTTACTAACTCAAAGGTTCCAATCACAAAACTGACATCTAATCCTAGAGGCACACAATGACATGTAGGAACCTACTATGCATGCGGGAAAGTGTCATTGTAATTATCATGTACAAGTTACCCTAGCAGTTAGCTAAACTCCACGGGTCCATACTGATCTCATGCGGCCACTAGTATCCTCTCATACTGACGAGGCATAATATGGAATGCAAGGTCAAAAACATGCATCTCACTACTCCCATCCTAGCCTATACAAGCACTCAAGGCATGGGCGAGAACAAAACCCTTATCTTTTTAGGTTCATTCGATTAGTATTAGGTGTGAATGTTATCACTTATTAATCCAAATTACAATGAGTTACCCTGGCAGCCTCTTAGGGCCCCGGCCCCCATTGCAAGCCACTTCCCCTCACTACATGCAGATATCCTACCCTAATGCTCATGGAATCATAAATCTCAAAATCACAAAAGATAATCCATAAAATCATCAAATATGCACAAAAGCATCAAATCTCCATGAGCAAACATCCATAGAAAATCATGAACATAACAGCTCTCTATTGGCAACTGAAGTATCACTGATAATCAAATATCCAATGGTTCTCAATAACCAAAATATATATCTCAATCATACTAATCGAAGACTCCAAAAATGGTTGGGTCAAACATGTCACAACATGACATCATCAAGAATAAATCCACATCTCAGTCCCATCATGGCGACTAGAAAATAATCAAGGATAACTGATCGATGACCAAAATAATGGTTAGGTCAAGAGTCTCATACACAAGAATCTCAACTATAACAACCAGTAATCACAACCAATACATAGAGCATTCCATCACATAACCATGGTTGGGTTTATAAAGATCGAGATTAAAACATCATCATGACATCACAATCACATAACCCCCAAGCCTCTGGTAGACGTTCTATACTGGTCAACACTAGTCAACCCAAAACAATAGCATAAAGAATACACAATGTAAACACATGTTTTGGTTTTGCTAAATTTTCAAATTTGAATTTAAAAGTCTTAGTTTACGTTTTTCCAAATTATATTAAGTGGAGAAATTTCATGTTTTTCCTAACCCATGTATTTGTTTGATAGATAAAAGTTTCTCCCCAAAACTATTAGACTCAATTTTCTAATTGATCTAATAATATTTTGTTTATATAATATTGTTTGAAAATTGACACTCTCAATGAATCAAAACTTTGATTATATATTCTAATAACTAATCTTAATTAAACTGAGTTTAATTAAATTAATTATTAATATCTCTTCATAATTGACAAGCTCAATATCAATATTTTATATCATTAAAAGAGTGATCCATTAATTTAGAACTTTATAATATTCATTTATAATTAATTATATATACATATATACTTATATACATATATATATATATATACATAAATATATATATATAATAACATTTAATAATTAATGATATTGCAACAAAATCGAGATTCATATCCAAATGACATATGAAATAACATAGCAAATAAAACTTTATATAATTTAAAACCAAACTCAAATCGCAATGTAATTTTAAAATCACACGGCCCAATACATCCGCACCGCAGGTACACTATGGATCGTAGGTACACTGTGGTCTCGCAGGTACCCTGCGATCTCACAAGCCTGTGGTGGGTGGGGTATATAATACCCATCCAAGATCATATATATTTTTTTAACGTGATTTTCAATAATGTTTTTTATAAAAATGTTCCCATGCGATATGAAATACTATTAACATGAAACTCTATCGCGATTTGACATTCGATTATTATATTAATAAATATATATATGTATATATATACATATGTATATATATATATGGGTATATATATATATATATATATATATATATGGGTATATATATGTATATATATATGTGTGTGTATATATATATACACGCAAAGTTTATCACCATCACAGCAGATATAGATATATTTGTATATAATGATATATACATATATGTGTATCCAGATTCAAGAATATACACAGTTTACTTAGAAATTCTAATTTTCAGAATTTTCCTTTAAATCTTTGATCTTCAAATTTATCCAATAAATAATCTAATGGGTTTGGCTATGAATTTAAACCCTAGCCCCATTTTCTTTCAGATCTATGCATATAAAGATTTTCACATAAACTCAATTGCCCATATTGAGAATGCATACAATAAAAATATGAAATTCCTCAGAAGACATATGGAAGACACGAAGAAGATAGGGAATGCAAGATGCAGAAATAGCATAAGTAAAATCACAAGAATCTACCCAAATTCTTATGCTAATTTGCTCTTCCTCAAAAAACCCGTAGAGCAAGCTCCCTTCTTCAGAATTCTCGAATCCTCGAATGCTCCAATTGCACTCCAAATGCTATGTCTAAGCTTCTAGGGATGCCTGAATATAAAGAGCTTTCAGGAAACCTCTAGAATGTTTCTAGAAATAGCTAGAAGGTGTCACCAACTAAGCATGGGTCTTTTCCAACCTTCAAGATGAGCCATAGGGTTGTAGACACCATGTGCTTAATTAATGCACTAACCCCCATGTTGTTGACACATGAGAAATAGAAAAGTGCATTAACTCCCATGCAAGCTTATAACTCCAATTTACTTTTTATATAATTTCTATTTAAATATTTATAACTTTCATTTTAATTTTTATAACTTTAATTATTTTATTTATTTATTACTTTATTATTATTTTATTATTATTATTAATTTTTAATTCCTAATTTTCTTTTATTTAATTATTTTCTCTCAATTAATTCTTATTTAATTAATTATACTCAAAATATCAAAGATCATGATATTTTATTAATTTTCTCCAAAATAATTAATTTATTAATTAAATCTATTTATTAAGACTTAATTAATAGAAAATTCAACATAGACCTCCAAGATAAAATATGAAAACCCCTCATAGAACAAATCATAGAAAATCAGTCTAAAGGGTTAAAAATCATGAAATATGTCATCCGACACATTCGGTGGGTACTCAACTCTGATACTTTTCCTAACTCACTAGGACAAATGGTTTAAGGGTTTGGGATTTGGACTTGAGAATTTATCTCCCTTCTCTTATTATTGAGATAGTATAATAGGGTATGCTCATCCTGGCAATTCAGGGAAGTCGATACCCGGTACCTGCAACCTGCAGAAAAACCATGCATGCACATACAATATATAATGCTAAGCTAAACAGACAATGACAGGAAGTGGTGCATCGTGTAGATCCTGACTAAGCAGGTGACTACGACTCCCTTCCTTAACCACATCAGAAATGCCATACAATATGAAAACACGCACACCATACACATCCAAGAATGGGGTAAGTATCCATAATAAAACACATAAGATAATATACCATCTAACTAATCATCATTTATAACTGAAAATAATGTAATGATCATCATACATACATAAAATGTAAAGTCTAAATGATCTCATCATATATCAACTGAATCCATATCATAATATCTGATAGTGTCAAAACATTACCACTAAACCATCAACATAAAACTAGTCCATCAAAGTCTGATAATAATAGCATCAATGTCCAGAAAAGATGTGAACGAGGGTAGGCACTACATTGGGAGACTATTTTCCCTCCAATTTTGTTTCCTTTAGACATTTTTCATCTTGAAAGATGAATTCTAGTTTTTATCTTCATCAAGATTTATAATGGTGAAGTGGGTATCTCTAAAATTTCCACCATAATCTTACATGTCATCTTAGCTTTCTAACAATATAATTTTTTCTATTTTTAGACAACATTAACATGGTAAACTTTAATTACTTTTACCAATGCTTTGACATTCCTCACAGACATATGTCTACCATTTTTTTAATAAATTTTGATATAATTATATAAAAATTCAAAATAAACTATATATTATTGTTCTACACTTGATTCTATACGCATTTTTAAAAGAAAAAATTCATTTTTGATTGTTTTGGTGTAAGTTATGCTCAGCACACAAACATGTATCAAAATTTTAGGATGTAGTCAATTAAATCATTCATAAAAAGTAAAATACTCATCAAAAAATTATTAAAAAAATACAACTTCTAGATATGAATCTTAGCTATCATCCTACCAAAGGGATATGCAAAATAGTGACTATAACTATGTTATTTGTGCTACACACGAAAATAACTATGTTATATTTTCTAAAAAAATTAGGAACTATTTTTCGTTTGCATAGAATTTGACCCACTTAATCTTACGCATTTTTAAAAAACTCTATTATTTTAGAAAGTCAATTCATGGTACTAAAATTTATATGTTTTACACATCTTTTCATTTTGAGTGGATAACCCTCAAACATCTAGTCCAAGTTTAGGTTTAACTAATTTCTGAAAAAAGGTGTCCACTTATACCTCCCTTTTTGTACACCATTTTGTTGCACTTACCCATAATGGTGATGGTGATGATGATGGAGATGAAGATGGTGGTGGTGTTGGTCATGATGACAATGATAACAATGATGATAATGAATGGGACAAATACAATGATGGTGATGATGATGATGATGATGATAGTCATGGTGATGATGTGGATGAAGAGGATGATCAATGACATGATCAATGAAATGTATGTTGAGGTATGATTAATGTCACGTATGAGGTATTTATTTATTCATAGAAATTTTTTTGACTTGTATGTTTTTATAATTAAGTTATTATACGTTGAATACTAATGTCATGGAGTATATACAATGATTTTGCATAGGTACCACACATAAAGTAGAGGTAAGGAATTAACAAATATACAATAATATTGATAAATGCATCATGTAATTTTTGGATAACTTAAGATAAATGATTTACATATGCAATAAATTTAACACCTTTGACCAGGATCATGCACAATAATATGGATCAACATGTATAGGTCAATAGACCCTATAGATACAATTTATTATTTGTGTGTCGACTCATTATTGTCCACATCAACTTTAGTCTCACTATGTCTCTCATTTGATGAATTGTAGGTATCACCAAATAGATATTTGTCTGATATGTCTTCCTCAAAGGAGGAAAATGTAGGAATAGAAGAAAAAAGTGAGACATCTAGTAGGTCTAAAATTTGATATCAACTAGAGGTCAAAATATTAGAAGAAAATTCAATAAATGAATGCAAAATTTTCAGGGGAGGCATCATTTTCTTATTATAATGAGACCAAAGGTGATAGGAAGGTTCTCTTATGGTACACACATCTTCGAAAAGAATGGGTACCCAAGGAACTACCTTCAGTTAACACTGATTTTTCTATTTACGAAAGGATATATAGCATAGCTCTATCTCCATTACATGGGCTAGGTTTATTTTCCATGGATGTCATAAAGGTAAGTTATAATAAATTTATTGAATTGATGGAGTATGTAGGACCTTATTACAATTGCAATAATTGGATGTGGATTGTGCAATATAAAAAAGTATGCATAGGCATGCATTGTCAGCAAATCATATACAATGCAAATAAAATGATCAAAGTAAAAAGGCTCACTATGTATATTTATGGAAGGCCAAAAGAAATAGGGAGTATTGCAAGTTTTATAATTAGTTCTCAACTTGTGTCATCCAATAAGTGATCAAATTGTATATTTGAGGCATGCGAGGGAAATCATGTTTTTATATGTGCAATAAAATCAATTTGTGTAGAGGAAGAGCTTCTGATAGATTACAATTTGAATCATGTAGATACAATTTTTTTCACTATCATGGAACTGGTAAGTATAACATTTAAACCAAATGCCTCTAATTAATATTGACTCCAATATATATTCTACTATTTTATTAATAATTTTTTTGATAATTCTATTACTTTCATTTCATTGCTAATTACTAAGAATTAGTAATCTTTGACACAGGGTGACATGGATCCACCACAAGGCACATGTGAAGATGTTCCTCACACATCTTCTTTAGCAAAGGTAAACCTTAATTAGTGTACTTGTACAAATTATATAGAAACAAATGTCATATTATTATGTTCTTTTATTTATGGATTTGGAGTTATTTTGATAGAATTTTACTAATATTGACGTCACAACTTGATACTTATTGATAGGGAAAAGCAAAAATGACAGCATATCAAATGTGATCTAAAATTGAGGTGACATTCTTAGATGACATCACATGTAGTGCTGACCCCGACTTCATGGCTACTCAGATGATAAATAAATATAGTAAAGAAATTCTTACCCTTGTCCTAGAACAAAACAAAACTAGGGAGACATAGGCACTCAAAGATGAATTTATACATAGAGTCAATTGTATGAAGGTAAGCAATAATTAATCTTAAGCAATAATAAAAGTTCAATAGACATTTATATTTTATACTATCTTATGGATCATAGTCTAAAATATGATGTGTTCTTCTTATAGGAATATTTGACGCTTGCAAAACATGGTCAACATGGTGAGGGTTGTAGTGCACAACATTCATGTAAATAATATTTAAACCTTTAACCATTCATTTAACATTTTCATGCATTATGGACGCAACTTATGTTTGGGATGCTTCTAGTACCCCATTTTATCTTTATCCATTTCAAATATCTTTGCTAACAATGTTTTCTTCAGCTCATTATGAAGTGTGGATGCCTCCTATTAGCACTTTGATACTGTTGATTACATTATCAGCAACAAGGAGCTTGCAGACATCTTCATCTATAATAATTACAACTGGAAAATCCTTGTTTTGCTATATTTTGTTATGTACTAATCTTGCATTGATTTTTTTCTCTTTGGTGCATTTTATACTTATGGACCTATTTTGTGCACTAATATATATACCTATAGCTGATACAAGAATAGAGACTAGTACTATTAAAGTTGAACCATTTTCTAGATCAGCCAGTGTTACTAGTACTAGTTTGTTTGTGGGTTTGTTGTTGAATAATAATAAAACTACGTTTTTGTTAAAAAGTACCAAAGCTTCCAGGTGCTTTAAAATTGTTATTATTTACATTCTAATTTTAGTTTACTTATAAGTAACTCATTTTGGACTGATTATCCCATGATGTTTTTGTAGGAAATGGTGTTTTTTATGATTCTCTTTTTGAAATGACATTAAAGTTATTTGGGCCCACCATACATAAAAATTACATAGCTTCATATCATTGGTACAATATTTTTCTTTTCTTCCATTTATTGTACTATATTAAAGTTATGTATCTAACAATTTTATTTTTTCAAAAAAGATGGAATGAACAAGGTCCTGAATTTAAAAAATAACTCATTAAATCTTTAGAGAACTTCTTTGGAAAAAGCATTTTTGACAGTGTCCTACTTCTTAAAAGAGAATCCAAACATATAAAGACTATAAGGGACAAATATAGAAGGGATCTAAAGGATAACCCAAAGTGTGAGCATCATCCTATGATTCCACTGATGGAGTGGAATGAAATAATGGAAGATGCAAAAGAGAAAAGGATATAGGGTAAAGGAATTGAACTAGAAGTGGGAAAAAGAAGGTATGCCATGATATTATAAAGTAGAATGTAATCATGCACAAATTAGTGATCTTTTTAAATATATAATCTAACATGTTTAAAAATTGTCATAGAGTACAAGACACATCAAAAGCTACAGAAGTGAGAGTAAAAAAGGTAGGCCAACACAAACTTGGCTCTGGTGGCTATATGATGTTGCAAAAAAAAATTGTTTAATCAAATCATGCATGTAAAATGGATGACATTATGTAAAAAATATAGGGCATAGAATTCAATGAAGAGCCTACAGGCGAAGACAAAAGAAATGCCTTTAAAGGAAGGTTATAAAGTCATGGCTACGTGCCTATGCCAAGAATCTGAAAGCCATACCAAAGAATCTAGTGCACTAGATGAGACATAGGTAAATTGGTCAAATGAAAGGTTAATCAAATTGAACAGTTGAGAAATTTCACATTTGGTCTTAATTTCCAACACGAGTTGACTATTTCTATTTTAGATATCAAACAATGAAAACAATGCGCATGACATTTCACTACAGCCTTCAAATCTTATTGGAGAACCTGTGTGTGACAAAGGCCATGATGTGCATCATAATGGTGGAGGTATTAATTTTCTATTGGAAATAAATTATGTAATTGTTAATAGAATTAAACATATTCAATTGCAATTAGCTGAGTAACCTTTTTTTAAAATATTTTAGAGCATGTTGAACATCATGGTGAAAGAGTGGAGCATGTTTAAAGTGTTCAACATGTTGAGGTGGTGGTCAATCAAAATATTACTACATATGAAGTGGCATTTTTAGGTAAATAAAAATGCATGTTATTTCTACTACTTAATGAAATACTTGTAATAGTAAAAAAAAAGTGAATTTAACCCATTTATATGTTATTGCAGTAGACCCCCCTTTAGTGCGGTAGCCTCGTGCTCCTCAAAGTAGGAGGAATAATCATAATTTGACATTACAGCTACAAGAGGAGGAGAATGAGGAAGATATTGATGCTCCTATCAACCTTTTCCTTAAGAAATCTAATATTAAAAAAAAATTTAAAAATGATTTTTAAAAAATGTTTTGTGATAAACTTTCTTGGATAATGAAAGACTATTGTTTTAAGTAATTATCTATGAATGTTGCATATTAATATTGAATTTTATGTCATGTTAATGAATATTGTTATGTGTTAATGAATTCTTGGTTGGTGTTTAGTATTAATGAATTTTATATCATATTAGTGAATGTCATGTTATTGTATTCATTGAATGTTATAGTTCATAAATGGATGAATAAATGAATGAAGTATGTAATTGGATGTTAATGGTGAATTTAGATTGGTGTTAGGGGAGGGGAGGTGAGGCCAAATGAGCTTCCACCTTCATGTAGTTGGCCTTGTTAAGTAGAGAATATTAAAATATTCTCGAAACCAAGTGAAGTTCAAACTAACATACCTTCACTATTTAATCAACTTCATTTGTTCTAAGTCTTTGCTCATAAGTGAATTTTAATTGTTTCATTGTTAAAAAACTATCAAATAAAAAACTAGAAGGGTCAATACTCAACTTTTTTGGCATGATTCAACTTCATTTTTTGTAAGTATTTTCTTCTTGAATTTGTCAAATTTGCACAAATTATTATATTTTTTATTATATTCAATTTAACTTTTTAACAATTTTTAGTTTAACTTGTTCATTTGTTTGTATGTGAGAGAGATTTTGTAAAGTGAATTGAAATGCATTTTAAAAAGTATTTTCTAGATAAAATTAATGTAAATACCACCTTCAAAAGTGATTTTTGTGTGCGGGATAGTATGATAGAAAAAGCAACATTGAAAGTTTGTTGAAGAGATGGAAACTTAATAAAGAACAACCAAAAGAATGGAAGAACCTCAATGCTCATGACTAAATGCTAAGAGATGGGTTAGAAGGCTGAGATGAATTGGCGAAGGTAGATCAATGATAGATGAATTAGTTTGAATAAATTTAAATTGCCATAAGAACTTATATTTTGGAGATAGATAATGTGTTTGTGGAAGTGATTGATTGATTAAAGTTGATAGTAGGCATTAGATGCTTAAAACCCATACAAAGGGTCATTGAAGAATAGTTTGAACAAGATTATGCCTCTACATGAAATGTGTTTATAATGGACCATATGAGATCTTTGATGAAGGAAGTTAAGTATAAATTTTCAATGATGTTTCTTGTATCACCTACTCAAATCTTCCAATGGGATCTTCAACATCCCATGAATGCATGCAAGATCTCTAACACATATGCAAATCTTACCCAAGACTCTACTACATTCTTCTTTAACTCTATTCTACTATTTAGATATATTGCCATTAGAATACATAAGGAATTTCTTGCTTAGAACCTTGTTTTAGTCATGGTCATGGTGCAAACTTGAAATAAATGGAACAAAAAAAATGAGAACATTAACCTACTCCTACTCCTAACTTCAAAACCACAAGCTTGTATAATCAAGGTGAGAATGACAATGGATTACAATGGATTTCATGATATATGCAATGAGAATGACTTTTCAACTTCCCAAAGACTCCTATCCAAGTGTACAAGCTTGATGACCCTTCACATTCCAAAACTATCATTTTGCATGAAAATGTTGTTAGCAACATTTTTGACAACATTGCAACATTTTACAACTTTTTGTATTTTTGACATTTTATGCTACCACATACCTACTTGGTACCTCAAATAATTTCAATGGATTACAATGAACATATATCCAATACAAATTTTATGCATTTGTGACCTTGCATAGCATTTTATACCTCAGGGGTCTCTGACTTGATAGAATTGTCCTGTTGTAATAGAGTTGGCCTTTCTTCAAATTATCCATGGTGTCAAGTGTCATGCCAACAATCTATGCTTCTCATGATTACCACATACATCCTTCTTAGTTTACTTTATATCTTTATAGATCCTACATTGCATGTCATTAGGTAGAATAAAGAAATAGCTTCTTAGGGAGCTATCTTTACAAAATGGCTCAGTCCTCAATTGTTTGCCTTTGCTTTGACTTCTCCCTTGTAGAGATTTCTACTGGCTCATAATATAGTGGCCCCTCTTGCCTATATTTTTGTAGCTACTTTTCTGCTACATCTTCTTCTAAGTTGGGTAGTTGTGTACAAAGTTGGGTTTGGTTTGCTAGGAGCTTCATTAATCGTGAGCTTTTCATGGTGGATTCTCACCATTTCAACTGTTCTTTACAAATTGTGGAGTCCAAGTTGTAAAGATACATGGACTAGTTTCTCATGGATTGGGTATATAGAATGAAAAGTAACACCTAAAGACAAATATCTAGACTAATCATCGACTAGGATGTCATTGGTGATTAGTTTATATATAAAAATTTAGGTGTTATTTTTAAAAAATATTCTATATTTATCAAAATTTTGACCAAACTTGGTTGAAACCTAACCAAGCCTGGTCAAACTTTCAACCAACCTTTGTGGAACTTTTGACCAACTCATAGACAAGGCCACTATCATGGGTTTTGCATCCTAGTTAGATAGGCTAGGCTTTAAGACCAACATTGGTCAAAGTTTTGACAACCATAATGGCCAAATGTAAATGCCAATTTTGAAAACTTAACCAATGCTAGTTGAACTTTTGACCACCCTGTATCAAAATTTTGACCAAATGACCGACTAGGATACTGTTATTGGTTTGGCATCCTAGTCAGATGGGCCACTCTTTTTGTACCAAACATAGATGTCAATTTCAACCAAGACTTGTGTGAAAATTTTGACCTCAATAAGGATTCGTCAAAATTTTGATGGGAAAAATATCGACAAGACCATTTGTGGATCATTCAACCAATTTGGGTAGAAAATTTGACCATTTTTTGTCGAAAATAGAGGCAAATTCTACTAGCACAAATTCAAAGGGTACATAACTCAAATACTTGTCCTATATTTTAGGAAAAATGGCTTAGGTTTAGGATTTGGACTCAAGAACTATCTCCCTTCTTTACCATTGAGTAAAGTGATAGGACACACTCATCTTAGCAATTCAGGGAAGTTGATGCCTAGTACCTACAATCTGCGTAAAACTTGGACATGTACATATGCATATAAATCTAAACTAAATATGAAATGGTAGGGAGTGGTACATCATGTAGATCTTGACTAGAAAGTGGCTACGAGTCCCTCCCTCAACCACATTAGAAACATCAAACATAAAATAAAACATACATGTACACCATACACATGCAAGTATGGGGGTAAGTAACCATAAAACCACATATAAATCACTTATATAACTATAATTATGAAAGAAAATTAAATCACTATATGAAACATACAAAGCATCATCATCGAAAGAATAACCATGAACACATGAAACAACTGAGTATCACATAGCTCATAAAAAATATAAACTAAGTATGAAATAACATCAATCAAATTAGGTAATCAAGTTCCACTAAATCATAACACCTAACCATAAAAGATGGCCAAAAAAAATTCAGCAATATAACATGAAAAGTAAACTAGGGGTAGGCACTACACCCACTCACCCTAGACTTAGGCTTACTCTTTGAAGCCAACTATCACTACTAATATTTAAAAAATGAAATATACAATCACAAAATAATGTTTGAAACACCAAGTCTTATGAATCCAATTTTTATTTTCATAGTTTTATATTTTCCAATTTTTTTGTTTATATTTTTGGTTGATAAGTTTTGATGTTTAATCTTGTTGCAAGTTTGACTATTTCTTAATCAATGGCGCACAATATACCTAGAGTTCCCAATGTTGAAACTTAGGCTCTAATACTAGATGTAACACCCCACCAGGGAACCCAAAAGAAAATAACCTATTATGTCACTAAGTTTGATAAACATTTAAAAAAAAATTAAACAAACAAGAGATAACATAGTGGAATAAATAACTCACATATTTACATAAGCAATATATTAGTAGTTACATCTTTTAAGGGTTCCATGACGTTGAATCACATACATAAGTTTTATTAAGATTAAATCTGATAGATAACAAAGTCCACATCATAGGATAACCATAACTACAAAATGAAATTAAATAACATACAAGTACATAAGATACCATGTGGGATAATCCAACATGCATAGTCATCCTCTTTACAAGTTGCAGGGTGTGAAATGCTAAAAGAATATATATCAAGATAAGATACATCTCACAAGATCTCAAATAATCAAAGTACAATAAATCAAAATATGACCATAGATCATAACCACAAGATCAAAAGGATAAAACAACTACACAAGTACATCTAGCAATGACATCTAGTTGTTGGATCTCAATGGTATAAGAAACACTACCACCCAACCTCATGGAACCTAAATGGCCTACTCCCACCATGTTGAGGAGATAGTCTCAAGTCTCAAAAAAATAATAATCCAAAATCATAACAAGAATTCTAGGTAAAGTTATCTTGATAGAAATCTATCTCAAAGGTACCAAGTACACAAGTAACATATAATCTTAAAGGAAACAAAGACATGTAGGAAACCCAATATGCATGTGGGCAAGTGTCATCACATGAGTCAACTCTAAGGTTACCCTAGAAGTCTCTCTAGACTTTGCTCCCCTATCACTCTATGCAACATAAATATCCTTTCTTATAGAAAAGGCATACTAATGAGGCAATGTCACGACCAAGTATCCTCTCTACTCCCATCCTAGCCCATACTAGCACTCGAGGCATGGGCAAGGTAAAACATTGAGTCTTGTTAATTCATTTTAACCCATTTAATTAAATGTTATCACTTATTAATACAACTTACAATGGGTTACCCAAGTAGCCTCTTTAGGGTCATGACCTGCATTGCAAGCCAATTCCCAGCATACACATAGATAACCTACCCTATGGCCATAAAAAGCATATCCCTTTAAACCACAATATTCACCTCAGTCCTATACAAGAAACTTGAAAACACCAATAGATAAATCAAAATATTCACCTTCATGCTATGTAAGCAACTAGAAAGCACCAAGAGGTAAATCATAATATTAACCTTAGTCCTATACAAGTAACAAGAAAGCACCAATTGATAAATCACAATATTCATCTTAGTCCTATACAAGCAACTGGAAAGCACCAATAGATAATTGATCGAAAACCTCACAGGTTACACTAAGAAAATCATAATACATGACCTTACAAAAAAGAATTCGATCTCATTACACAAACACATAGATATAGCACATTGGTTGGGAATAAAATAATCAGGACTAATAAACATCACATAAAAGCATCACAAACATAACCACTTCCCAAGCCTTTGATAAACATGCCTATCTAATCAAACTACTAGGTTTCCCCCAAACCTACCACAAAATAAAACATGACATCTCGACGTGCATTTTAAATAAGTGTATTTATTTAGTCTTTTTAATTTTTTTAAAAAATTTATAATTCAATAAAAATTGATTTGTATATTCAAGTTAATTTACATTTCATAATTGTATCGCAGTTGAATAAAGGTTATCAACCATACAATATTATCATGTTATTAATTTAAATAATTTTAAACCACGAATGGTTTAATTAATAACATAAATGTATATTATTAGATTAAATCTTAATATCTATTTCATTTCTAAAATAGTAATATTTACTTTTCATTTAATTCATAATACAACTTGAGATAACTTAAACTTGATATTATAATTGAATTATTTATAATTTCTCTTGTAAAGTCAAATAATTATTAACCATTTGATTACAAAGTGAGCTCCACCACAACTTCTCCTAAAATATAATAAAATTATAAATATTTATTTATTAACTTCTCTCTTGCATTAATAAGTATAAACTCATTTATATGCAAGTAAGAGTTTAACTACACTTAAAGAATCACTAATACAAACATTCACTTTATAACCAAATGAATAATATTTATTTAGTTTTAAAAATTAATAAATTATTTATTCATTTTTTCAAGAATATTTTTCTAAATATCCAATTTTAATAATTAATCATATATATATATATATATATATATATATATATATATATATATATATATATATATATATATATATATATATATATATATATATATATATATATATATATCCAAAACTTATAATAAAAATAAACATGCAATTTTTATTTTTACATTCTTTTGATTTCTCAAATTATACAACCATAATATACTTAGTTTTTTATTTTTAGTACATTTGTTTTCACGTGCATGTATAAGTTTAGCTACAATGTTTTTTTCTCTCAATTAATCTTTTATTTTTCTAATAATTTTTCCAATTAAATTATTTTAGATATAAGAAAAATATTTATCTTTATTTAGAAAATTCATGATAATCACATGACAAATTTAAAGTTCAAATCCTAGCTATTCAATTTGTTGTTTTCTTCCAATTTTCTATAATCAATTTTTCCCTATATTAGAAAAGATTTTAAAACAATACATCATAATAATTTTCTATTATCTTTTTTATAGTTTTTCTCACTCACATTTTCTTGATTAATAAGTTTTCCTTTTCAAGATCTACAATATAATTCTTTATCCAAAGACTAATACAAAAATTAATAAGCATTATGCAAGCACCTAAGAAGATATGAAGTAGATAAATCTTTCAATAAAATTCTACAATGGGTTTTCAAACCGTACCACAAAAAACAACTAAAATCTAAGGAAACCTCTGAATGCGAGAAAATAAAAAATGTCCAAAACTTTCAACAATTATTTTACTCCAATTCCATATTTTGCGTCCCTGAAACTTTGTGTGAACAAATGGGCTCTAATCTCGTAATAAAGAATTTCTAGGGTTTTAGTTTGACAAACATGAAAAAGTATTTTCTTTTATTATTTTAATTTATTTAATTCTTATTACATACCTTTTGCATTTTAAATATAATAAAATTTATTTAATTTGTTCTCACTTACTTTTTATTAAATAATAAGATGTATTTAGAAAGGAAATTTATTAATCTAACTAATTATAATATTTAGAGGTCATTATTAAAATCAAAGTTCTAAATTAATTATTATTAAATTAAATAAAAATAATTATGTTAAATTTGGACTTTTAATTAAATTTTATTTTTTATTTTTTTCTATTTAATTAATTTCTCAATTAATTAAATATGATTAAAATTTGACTTTTCTTGATAATTTTTTGTTAAATTAAATCATTTAAAAATATATTTATTTGATTTAATTATAACTAAAAATCACAGCAGACCCACAAACTAAAATAGGAAAACTTGTCTAAAAGACAAAGTATGAAATCAAACTCCAAGAGTCAAAATCTTGAATTCACGTCACTTGATGAATTTGGAAGGGTACATTAACTTTGATACTTATCCTATATTTTAGGATAAATGGCTCAAGTTTAGGATTTGGACTCATGAACTATCTCCCCTCTTTACCATTGAGATACTGTGATATGACACGCTCATCCTGGCAATTTAGAGAAGTCGATGCTTGGTATCTACAATTTGCATAAAAGCCAAACATGTACATATGCATATAAATATAAACTAAACTAGAAATGGTGGGGAGTAGTACATCGTGTAGATCCTGACTACTAGGTGACTACGACTTCCTCCCTCAACAATATAAAAAATGTCAAACATTGAGTAAAACATACATGTACACCATACACATACAAGTATAGGGTAACTATAAAATGACATATAAATCTTTCATATAACTATAATTATAAAAGGAACTCAAATCACTATATGAAAAATACAAAGCATTGTCATTGAAAGAAGCACCATGAAGACATGAAATAACTGAGTATCAAGTAGCTCATAAAAAAATATAAACTAAGTATGAAATAACATCAATCAAATAACTGAGTATCAAGTAGCTCATAAAAAAATATAAACTAAGTATGAAACAACATCAATCAAATTAGGTATCCAAGTACCACTAAATCATAATACCTAACCATTAAAGTTGACCTAAAAGAATTCGGCAATATCTCATGAAAAGTAAACTAGGGGTAGACACTGAATGTAGAAAGTTGGATGAAATCGAGTTTCAAATTTGAAAATCCTTGTGTTCAAGATAATAGATACTTAATATTAAAATTCCTAGTGGAAAAATAAGAATGGATTCAACATTAGAAATGTAGAAAAAGAAGAGAAAGGTGAGATCCATGATTTTCAGAAATTACATATAATTTTGTTTAAATATGAATTTCTATTAGATTATCAAATTTCTTTTATTTAAAATGAGAATATATGAAAAATGGAAAACTTATTAAAAATGAAATAAAATATGAATTATTTATTCTATTCAAGAGAAGGCAACCTATATCTATAATTATGAATTAAACAACCTTTCTATTTTGAATATTAAAATTGCTAACTTTAAATATATATTATTTCCAAAGGAATACATGCATTTATATAGATGTGCAAATCAAACAAATAAATAAAAGAATTTTGTAATAAAGAAAACATGAAAAACATATATTATTTATATATTATTATTAAAATAATACACAAAGAAATTATTTATATACAAAAACAAAATCATGCAAATGTATTGTCTCTTATGTGTTGGGAGTTATCTTAAAAAGTGCTTTATTAAGTTTTTTTTTTTTAAAATTAAAAAAATTGAGTTCATCCTTATTTAATTGCCTTAAAAGTAGGAACAAGTTATTGTACTTGTTGTATGCAATTACTATTGCATTCAGTTTGCCCAAAATTCAATTAGTTTTAGCCAATCACATATAATTATTTTTGTCTTATAGGAGCCATTCTATCAGAGTTCCTCTATAATAATTATATCTCTATTATATTTCATTAATATAATATGTATATGAATCTTTATATATTAATATAGTTGTATGAACAAGATCAATTATATACTATAATACTTATATCACATTTTCAATTTAATTATCTATTATTAAAACTTTGAAAGGTAATGTATAGTCACCTGCAATATTTGTTGTAAAAACAATTTGATATCATTTATTATTATTTCAAATATTACACTTATTATACTTATTATATTCAAGAAAATAATTAAACTATCTATAACATTTAAAATATTAACTATAACTACATGTGTATTTTCTCAACTATAACCAAATATGTAGTCATTAACTATAATTACATATGTATTCTTTTAATTATAATTACATTATAACTATACCGCAAGTACACCCACTACGTGGCACTTGTTTATTTTAGTTAGAATAGTTCACCTCCACATAATTTATTTATTAATTATTATGTAAAAGTAAAAATAAAAAAAATGCATCCCACCTTCCATGCTAGAATGAGAAGGATGGGGTCGGACCACCATCCCTCCTAGAGGAAGTATTCATTTTTTATATTAAAAATAATAATAATATTTGATTATGTGAGATTAATACATATTTTTAGTTGTAGTTGAATTAGTAGATATTTTATATTGGGATATTATTCAATTCTTATTTACTATAATGTTATTAATTGTTATTGAGATTTTAATTCATATTTGCTAACATTTATTTATTTATTATAAATAAAATTCTAATTGCTAGGATCTTTTTAAATTAGTTTATAATTTAATATATTTAACAATTATAATTAATTAAATCAAATGATTATGTGAGTGTGTGTGTGTGTGTATATATATATATATATATATATATATATATATATGATTCATAATTTTCTTATGTGTAATTATTTGACTTATTATTTAAAAACAACTATTCTAATATTTTATGAATGAACACATCTTTATGACCTAAGCTAACTATTACAAACACATTTTGATTTATTGAAGCTTTTGGTATTTGTTTCATGTCTTGTGATGTTTATTTCATATTGGTTTTATGAGAAATGTTTAGTTGGCCAACTAAGATGTACACTAGAGGTTGTTTCAGGTTTCTTTTGCAATGTTTATCAGTTTGAATGCTTTGATGACCTTTGTGTTTTAACTTGAAAATTACATTCATGAGATTTACTTGGTTGAGCATTTATGTTTACTTGGGGTTTGAGAACCAACTTATTGTTGGCTTGCCTATTAAGGAACCAAGTTCTATCATCATGGGTGTTATGGTATTGGACACAACTATTGTTATGTGCTTAGGGAAGGTTGTCAAGGTTCATGTCTTCAAGAGTGGCTTGCAATAATGGTTCAAGGCCCAAAGTAGTTAGTACCATGGTAACCTATTGTAAGTTGTGTAACAAGTGATAGCATAGTAATTAAAATGTCTTGCTTAGCCCTCTCCTTGAGATTCACTAAAAAAATAAGTTAGAGATATTGCCTTGCCCATGCTTTGAGTGCTTGTATAGGCTAAGGATGGGAATGGGATGATACCTAGTGAGAGGTATGACTAGTTTTCCTCATCTTCATGAGAGGGTATTCTAGTTCCACATGTGTCACGTTGAGGGTTGGGGTCCATAGTGATCAGTCTAGGGTAACATAGCACTTGAGGGTCTGGGGTCTCACATGAGATCGGTTCATGACAACTCAAGTAGTTTGAACATGTAATGACACTCCCTAGTATATAGACTGAGTCTCCTCTATAGATTTTGTATTTGCCTCTAGTGGTATATTTATTGTTGGTGTGTTTATTATTGATGATTTAATTTCATTAATTGTTATTGTTGTTTAGTTGGTTATTGTACTTTTGACATGTGGTTTTTGACTTGAAATGTACATCTTTCATAGACTTTATCTCTTGATTTTGATACTCGATTTATACATGGTATATGTGTGTTGACTTGGTTTATGTTGTTGGTGTTAGAATGAACATCTTTTCGATTTTGATTATCTTTTCTCTAGTAGTTTGTTACCCTTGAGGTAGGTTTGGCTATCAAAACTTCTTTCCTAAAATTATTTTATGGTTTGATTATATGTATGTAGATCATTCATTATCTTCCCTGCACAGTAGGAGTGGGAGCTTGACTAGGTGACCATGTGGTCAAGAGGTAGTGACTTCTTATCATTTGGGTCCCCCTCAGATTTCTAGTTGTTGGATGTTTGTGGATGCAGTCATACCATTATCATTCTTATTCCTATCTTGGATACTTCTATTTTATTGATGTTATATGTTATCATGTATCTTGTACTTTGATGTGCTCGTATCTATTCTCACATACCCTACAATATGTGTAGTGAATGTTATTAATTAGATGTATTGTATCTGCTGTAATTATACATTTTATTATGAGATGATGTATCTGTTATTTATTTATGTTCATGAATAATGTACCTGAGATTTAAAGTAATTAATATAAACTTCTTAAACATGAGTCAACATAAGGGAACCCTTAAGGAATTAAATATGTATTGTATTTGTATATATTTGATTTTGATGTATATCTATATATTGCTTCCACATAAATACTTTGATATTGTATAAACTTTCAAAAAAATATTTTAGTAAATGTTGTAACATGTTAGTTTAGTTTCTCTTGGGTTCCTGAGTTGGGCATGACATCTAGTATCAAAGCCCAATTTGTAACATTGGGAACTCTGCGCATATTGTGCGTCATCATTAAAAAAATAGTTAAACATGCAAGATTATACATAAAACATATATTGACAAAAAACCTTGGATCCAAAAAATTGACCAACAAACTTTGAAACAATAGAATTTTTGAACATGGAACTTGAAAATTTATAGAATTTTCAATCTAGATTATTGCTTTTTGTCTATGAGTTATGCCCTTATGCTTTTAGATTGATTCTAAGATGTTGTTCTTTTGGTTGGGTGTTGTAAGAGGGATGACTTTTGATTCTCAATCCATTTCTAGGGGTCATAGCTTCGGATGTGGTAGAGGTCACGAGAGAGGAAATTAGCATAGCCCTCACTTGGTTCACATAGGGGACCTTATTTAGGAAGAGGCTAGAAGGGTTAATAATTTTGAGCAACATGTTGAGTCAAGAGGGGTTGACACTAGAGGCTTGATTAAAGAGATCTCGAAGTGCTTACCTTTACAAAGAAGAGTTTATCAAGAGGTATCAAATCATTCATAGCATGGGGAGAGAGATAGGTCTAGGAATCCTAGAAGAGGGAACTTACAAGGCAGAGATTGAGGAAAAGAAACTTGATGTAGATATGTAGAATTTCATATGGGATTTATTCCTCAAAGACTTTTGTGAGCAATTCCTATTAGAGTAATAGCATTAGTGGAGGGTAGATGACTTTCATGAATTGAGATAGGGTACCATGACCATTGTGGAGTATGAACGCAAGTTATTTGAGCTTATATCTTATGTAGGAATGAGCCACAAATCACTATTGATGGTCTAATATTTCATTAGAGGACTTAATGATATCATCATTGGGAGTGTTAAGGTTTTCAAACCTA
This sequence comes from Cupressus sempervirens, assembly GCA_028749045.1. Lineage (NCBI taxonomy): Eukaryota > Viridiplantae > Streptophyta > Pinopsida > Cupressales > Cupressaceae > Cupressus > Cupressus sempervirens. Next base: position 630,437,263 of record CM053783.1, read on the forward strand.
AAATCCTTAAGGATATAGTTCTATGAGCTACATTGGTTGAGATGAGTGTGAGTTTGGATTAGAGTGGGGTACTAGGTGTTTAGGCTAGATGATCTTCATATTTGGGGCTGCCTAAGGGAAACTATTTTTAGGGAGTTGGAAGTTTTAAGAATCCTCCTACCTTCTCAAAAGGTAATCAGGAGCATCAGGGTATAAATTTCTTCCATGGTAGTAGTGGTGGTTCAAATTCAAGGAACTATAGTAATTGGCAGCATAGTATGCACAATAGATTAGATTGAACTTCTCAAGGTCATTGCCTAAATGCTAGTGTAAGTAGGTTTCATCAGTCTTAGGAACTTGGAGCTCAAGGAGGATTTAGTGGAGATTACTATTCTTGTGGATAATATAGTCATAAAGTGACCAATTGTCCTAAGTGTGCACCTCAGTTCTTGAAACAAACGCCTGCAACTTTAGAGCCTACAATTGGGGATACATGTAAATCTTAGAGGTTGTTTATAGCTAGGTCTCATCCTCCTATAGTGGGGAAAGGTCCAAGAGGAAATACACAATGAGATTTAAGTTTTAGTTTAGAGTTCTTTATCTTTGTAGTAGGCTTCCAAGAGTAAGCCTATTTTTAGGGAGGGGTGAATGTAATGCCCACCTATAGTTTTATTTTCCATTTTGATTTTCAAACTCTTTTAGGAATATTACATGCATGTGTTAGTTTCAAAGGTATTTGATTTACTACTATATCACATTACTTCATGATATGGATTACATATGATGATTATGATTACTTGCATATTAATGATACTTTAATTATTCCTAGATAGTTAATGTGATTTCTCTCATGATGATGCCATGTGCTAGATCTCTAAACAATAATTATTTTATATTCATAACAATGCATTGTTACATCTGAGTATTTGGTGATTTGACTCATGATTTACTATGGTACTTATCTGATACTTGCATGTGCATGGTGTGCATGTCTACTTTACTTTTTTTTTTGAGGTTTTTGACATGGTCAAGGGAGGGAGTTGTAGTCACCTGCTACTCAAGATCTACATGATGTACCACTCCCTATAAATATTGTTTTTTAACCTTAGATATGTATGTATATGTACAAGCTTGTCTTTTATGCAGGTTACAAGTACCAGGCATCAACTTCCCTAAATTGCTAGGATGAGTGTGCCCTATCACATAACTGAATGGTAAGAATGAGAAGATAATGATTAGGTGCAATCACAGCCATAGCCTAAATACTTGTCATAAAAAGGACTCATATTTGACTATCTTTGTAAACTAGTAAGTCTTTGGTCTGTATGTTGTTTGACTTTCCCTTTGGTTAGTTTTCCTTATGCATTTCATGTGGTTTGACTTTGTGATTTTCTTGGTAGGATGTTTATTTATGATGTTTGGATTTATCATTGATATTTGAATTATTAGATGTTATTTATTTAAGAAAGGAAAAAAAATCAAAATCAAATGATATTTCACTTGTTGAAATTATTGGAATATTTGTCTAAATTAAAAGATTTTACTTAAGGTCCTAATTTAGAAGATTAAATTAAAAGAATTTTAATATTAAATATTAAATGTAGTCTTAGTATAAATATTTAATTAATATTTATTTAATTAGAGTTATAATTTGGCCATGCACTCTAATTATCTTTATTGATTAAAATAATAAAATATTACTTTATCATATTTGAATGAAATAATAAAGTGAGAAATAAGATAAAATAATGCTTTAAATTAAAGGGTGAGTAAAAATGCATGAAAAGTTAAATTAAATTAAATAATTAGAAAATCAATTAAGTGAGAGACTATTTTAGAAACATAAAAACCCCGGTGGGTGGGAGGCCTATATCAGAGGATTTTTTGCTCCTTTCTCGACACAAAGGATTTGGGGAGAAAATATTAGAAATTGGAGTAAAAAGATTTTTGGTACCTTCCAAGGGTTTGGAATAAGAAGGGTTTCACCAAATTGTTAGCATCAAATCAAGGTAGGATTTTGTAAAATCATTGTAGAAATACTCTTGAATCTTTTGTCTTCTTTGTGCATGTCATCATCATAATATTATTGAAAATTTTGTGAATTTTAGAGAAAATGCATTCATATTGTAGTATGTTGGATGAAATCATGTTTGAAATTGAAAGTGCTTGTGTTGAAAATAATACATCCTTATTATTAAAATTCATGTTGGGAAAATAAGAATGAATTCAATATTAGAAACGTACAAAAAGTGGAGAAAGGTCAAATCTAGGATTTTGAAAAATTACATATATATTTTTTAAATTATAAATTTCTATTAGATCATCCAATTTATTTTATTTAAAATGTGTATATATAAAAAATGGAAAACTTATTAAAATAAAATAAAATATGAATCAATTATTCTATTTAAAAGAAGACAACCTATATCTATAACTATGAATTAACCAACCTTTCTATTTTGAACATTAAAATTTTAAAATTAAATATAAATTATTTCTAAAGAATACATGCATTTATATAAATGTGCATATCAAACAAATAAATAAAAGCATTTTGTAATAAAGCAAGCATAGAAATGATGAGGGGTGTTCTCCTTAATACCATAAACTCATTTCTTTTGGGTAGCCCAACTTCAGAAGGTCATAACTCTCAAATTGTTGCTCTAATTGGCTATTATAACCACTTTTTAGAAATGCTATCTCATGATCTATAGGCTTAGAATGGAATAAGCACCCTTCCATCAAGTTTTCAAACATCATCTAGGCACTCTAAGGCCTCCAATAGTGAGCCTGAAGATTTTTCTAGCAAATTTTTCCACCAAAAATCCACAATAACTTCTCTGATACTTATGTTAGAGCAATGCAATTTTTATGGTAGGCTTACAACTCTAAAATGAACCTTCATGTCAAAAATGAGAACATTTTGAGCTCGTATGAAAAACTTACTAAAAATAGTAAGTTCCTAGAAATAGTAACCACCCTGTCTACTGTCTACGAGTCCTTATTAAAATAGAAAAGAATGAAAGAAAAATATAGAAAAGATGAATCCATCAGTAACCCCTTTGTACTCCACACTCTGAAGTGGGAGCTTCTTTTTTACCAGTTGTGGGTATACCACATAGGGCCAAGCATTTGTATCTTGCATGCTTCCCTTTCTACATAACCCTAGATAGTCAGTGGTTCTGGTTACCATCAAGTATACCATGTATGATGTCATGTAGAAATGAGGATCAATTTTAATGGTGACTAGTTGTTCATCCAAGTTATCACTTAGGATGGTGGCAAGAATACCTGTAACTCTTCTAAGGTGGACAATCAAGTATCTGATGTCATCTTTCATATAACCTCTAGTCATATCCACCTTACCTATTCTATAGCCCAAAGGTGTCATGTCAATCAAGAATGAAGTCTGCACTAGCTCCTTAGCCTCTTTCTCATTATCTTTATACCACCATTCTGATCCATCATATGAGATCTAGAGGTATTGTTCCACTCTTGGAAGGTGAAACGCTTTCTCTATGTTTTGGGGTCAGAGGTCCAGGACTATCTCTCATTTGAAACTTTTTACTACCTTCTCCTCAGTTACATAATGCTCTACCAATGTCATTGTTAGTTTAGAAGATTGAATTAAAGTGGGATGTGATGCTTTGTTCAATATCCCAAACCTAATCCATGTTAATATCATTGTTGACCCCTCCCTTGGTTTGTTGCAAATGGTCAAAAAGGCATTAGAGTCAATGTGGACCAAATCAATATCTATGATCTATGCATGTCTATCCTAGAATCTTGATTTCTTAGGCACTCCTTGGTGCTTGAAATAAATAGGTTTTGGTGCAATTTTCTCCACCATGGAGGATGATGATGATGTCATTGATCTACATGAAAGAGGCAAATATTAGTATTATGGATATCAGAAGGAAAAAATGAACTCTAGGAGACTTAGATTGTCATCAAAATGAGTGAAAATCAATCAAAATACACAAAAATGTAGTCCTTGCCCATAATAGTTTATTGTACATTTTAGCACACCTAGCTCACCCTTCAGGTGTGCTAGTGTGCTTCATTATCCCTAAAAATGGCCAAGTGCACAGTTGTGCACTAGCGCATGTGCATACCTTGGGAAGGTGTACACATGCACATGTGCATAGTTATAGCTTGTGCAAGGGAGTGGGGGGCTTTGTATTCATTTAGGATTTTAAGTTTGTAGAGGTTCCAACATGCACACCTCATGGGGGAGCGTATGTGTGCACCTCCTAGGAAGTTCCTTGGTGGTTTTAATTTAGGTTTTGTTTGTTTTTAATTTTTATGTTATAGAGGTTTTTGGAGTGTGCAGAGGTGCATGCCTACACACCTCATAGGGGTGTGCATGTGTGCCCCTCTTGAGATGTCTTACCTTGGTTGTTTATGTGTGTAGGGTGGCAAAGTAGCAAAGCAGCACTAGGGAGCAAGGATAACTTTAGTGGATAATATTTTCCAATTAGATAATCTCACTCATCATGAACCCCATATTTGGCTTAAAAAAATTTACTTTTGGGGTATACATGTCACCTACACTTTACCAAAATTGGGTCCCATTCTTAGGCTAATTGATAATAATAATACAAAAAGTATTTATATTTTAGTGATGACTTCACCAATGGAGTTTAATTTTTCTACGTAGTAAATTAAATTCTTTTTCTCACAATTTTCAAGGCTTGTCTTAATTGATGGTCATATTCACCAATATTTGGTAAAAATTTAAGTTACACTATAGATTAAATATGTAGCTTTGACATGTGTCTCTATATTCTAAAGACTTTTCATGAAACTTTTTATCCTTTCTCACTTTTTCACGAGATAGATTTTACTGGGGACATGTGTCTTTACTTTCGGAACTTTCTTTAAAACTTGGTATCATTTTAAAAGTTTGGCTTGAAATAGGATCTAGGCCATTGATTTAAGATCATCCAATGGTTAAAAATAATAGGGGTTCTTTTGCAAAACAACCATTCAATAATTTTGACGGAAACTCTAATGATAAATGTGGTCTAAATTTAACATTAAAGCTTGATAATTAATTAGGCTCCATATAATTATAATTATAATAAAGTCATTGTTTCTAGGTATGCTTACTCTTTTCCATGATTTTCATCAATAATGAAAGATTTGCTAGAATTTTATAGAGTTTTCATATGATTGAAAAATAATCACCAATAAAAATAGAAACTTTCCTACTTAAAAATAAAAATTTGCTAATAGAAATTAATTTTTTCCCCTAAACTAATGCTTGATTTTCCAAACTTTAATACTTTTTCCTAAAAGGGAGTTTCTTTGAGTTATCCTTGTAGGGGAGTATGGTGTGATGGTGCAATATCAGAGGGAGAGCAGAGAGCAAGTGAAGAGGAGGGAGGGGGGGAGCTAATATAGGCCCCATAGAGATATGGAGTGTGCAACCCATGTAGGTGCACACTTGCAAAGGTGCGTACCCTTGGAGGGTGCACATATGTGCATGTGTGCACCCTTGGAGTAGGGTTAAAGTATGCATATGCACACTTAAAGCACCACTGAGACCCAAAACTTGATTTTTCCCCTTTTTAGCTACCTGACCCTTTGTATTCTGAGACTGGGAATTGACCTAAACCTAGGGGAGGGTCCAAAATGATTGGGACTTCAAGCTAGAAGCCTAAGAGAGGAATTAAAAACTAGGGGGTCACCATTTTCTATGTAGAAAATGGGGCGTGCATTGTGAAAGCACAATAGTTCTGGAGAGAGTCATTCATGCAAAGTTAGCAATAGTTAATGGATTCAAAGAAAGAACCCTATGAGATAAAATATTTCAAGGAGATTGTTGATACTCACACATCTCTATGTAAAATACACTTTGAAGGATTCAAAGAAGGAACCCTATGAGGTAAAATATTTCAAGGAGATTGTTGATACTCACACATCTCTATGTAAAATATTAGGGGAGATCAACAATGGATAGTTTTCCAAGGAACTTTTGTGGATGTCCATCAAAATCCATACCCATAACAATATTGCAAAATTTTATTACCCTACTTACTTGGACAAGAAGATGAATGGAGGGTTGGCATTGCTACACACTGATTATCCTACAAATTTTTAATGGTTTCCCCTACTAATGCATATGATATTATACAAAAACATGGCATATTTTAGAGACTTTATAGATTAATGTTTGGCGAAGGAGGGTAAAAGCTTAGGAATCCAATTGTGGTCTACAATTATGTCTCAAAATTGGGGGAAAGGAAACTAGATATCATATTTGACAATAAGTTTGTCCATGCATTAAGGTTGAGACTGTTGGAATCTATTGAAAGATTTCCTTGACCTTTTATTTAATTTATGAGGTCGATTAATGTGAAATATACACCTTTAATTTCCTACAACTTGGGAGATATCATCTGTTACCTAGCTGGCACTATTTTTCAATTGTACACATTTACTAGTGTTCCTTTGGTTATGCCTTACCATGTTCTATTAAGATTAGAATTTTTAGAGATTATGAGGCAATTGGAGGAAATTCACGAGAAATAATTTCCACCTAGGGACGAAAGAGTCATCTCTTTCCTGAACTAAAAATTTTCCATTATTTCTCTATGCTCAAAGGTGGATGAAAGTATATTGGGGAAACACTTCAACCATATTGAATGGGGTTAGTGTATCTATATTTAATGATGCATAGGGTATCTATCTAACAATGACAAGGAGGGTATAATTGTGACCACAAGGATCTCATATATTTCATTTCCGTAAAGATGTAATTAGGAATGAACTAAATCTCATGGAACATGATTAGAAGAGGCGCTTCTTATTTTCTTATGGTGGAACCCTAGAATTTTGTCATGTCCCCTTTTCAAATAATTAAAAAAGAAAATCTTTGCTAAGGCAGGCAGGCCCAAGAAAGTGAAGTTTCGGAAAAAGGGGGTTAATCTTTGGAAACCATTGGACTAATAAATGAAAATTATTATTAAAATAAGTTTCATTAACCTCTCTTGGACGTGAGTTACAGTTATGCCCTCTTTTAAGGGGTTTGGAGGCATTTTGGGCTCATTCCAGAACTTGATTTTTGCTCATTCTTGTTATTCTTCAGAGGCTGCCAAACCTGTGGAGAGGGAGACCCAAGAACGGGAGTTTGCAGGTTTCCAGGGAGACCCAAGAATGGGAGTTTTTAGGTTTCTAGGAAGGCTAAGGACAGCAGTTTGAAGCCATTCCATGTGCATGCTCATACAGAGTTTGCCTTTGTGCTGAACAGTGTAGATTTGTGGGTTTTTGGGTGTGGTTTTTTGCATGAGTTTGGTGTTTTCAATTGAGCATTTCATATCAGTTTGGTTGCTGCTGTATTTCAGACTTTAAGCTGTTAAAATAGAGCTGAATATATGTATTGGGACATGATTAAACTTCTGAGATAGTTTATTAGTGTTTTTGTGGTGTTTCCGGGCATTTTTGTGTTAATTTCGAGAGCCCGATGAGCATAGTTTTTGTCCTACATTTGTGAGCTGTTTTGTAAAGGCTATATAGATCTGGAAATGAAATTTTATAGGCTGTTATGCTGCTCAAATTTCTGTAAAAATTTCTACTTTCAGATTTATTAATAACAGGTGAAGCTGTGAAGCTTTTTGGCACTATTTTCGACATACCCGATTTGGGGTTTCTTAAGAAATTTGGTGGATCTTTGTGATATCAGTTGTTTGATCTTAAAGATCTGATTAAAGGTTGGAAATATCATAAAAAAATCAGAAAAGGGACATTTCAAATTTTCACAAATTTAGAGTTCCATATTCATGATCCAAAAATACTATCAGGTATGTTTTTCTCTTCAACTTTGAGAAGTAGAATGCTCAATCTCTAGGTATGTATGATGAGATCAGGAAGTTGCATTTCAAAAGGTGTGTGTGAGGGTCATTAATCTCCACACAAGATAGATCACCCTAATAATGTTATTAAGGGACTGTCAATGAATGTGGACATCATCATTTGAAATTATTGGATTCTCAAAATTAGATGCCAAGGATCAATTTCAACTAAGGATCATTGGAGATCAAAAATTGCATTTAACAATGCATTAAAAGAGAAGATATTTCCTAAATTTCATTGCTAGCAACACCAACAATGAAAAATCAATGGAAAATTGAACTGGATCAAATGATTTGTGGGATCTCCACTCAAGAGACCCCACAAAACTGATGACCTACAACCAAACCTTGGCTCAAGCTAAAAAAAAATAAAAATAATGTCATAATAGGAGGTCTCATCTAGGCATTGTGAAAGCATAAGAGAAAGGATATAGTGTCGAAGAGCGCAATGCCGTAAAAAAAGGCAGCATGAATCTTCTATTTAGACTAATGTTTCTACCACCTTCTCTATCATTATGGATTAATAGAGGATAATTAAGAAGAAACCATGAAAATGCATGATGGATTGAGTGGGTATTTTGATTTCCCTCCGCACGCAGATCCTTTGTAAAGAAAAATACCAAGCACACTAAATTGGATGACATGAAGCCATTATCAATGTAAGGTTGATCTACTTTAGATCCTTTGTTTTCACTAGCTCTCTTCACCCTCTGATTCAGAGGGCAACTATGATAATGAGAGTTGGTGGATTCTTTTTTTAAATCTGAAGCATTATTAATGTTATGCTTGTCCATTGAGTATATACATCAGCAAGTGAGAAAACCCTTAACCTAATTTCAAGCTAATTTTTTCATATGGGGAATCCAATGTGCAAAATTTTGTCATTTCATATGGTAAATTTGATATCCCTCTCGAGAAGGCCATAAGGTAAGTGAGAGATAAGTATGTTTAATTTTTAAACATTATTTATATTTATAATGTACTTTTAAAATTAAATATTCATAATCATATGTAATATATTTTAGAGAAATAGTGAGATGTTATTTATCATTCATTTTCTTAAACAATTTTATAATACTTTTCTATAGATCTTTTCAAGAAAAATGTTTCAAATGAAATGAGTAAAGATTACATATTTTGAAATCTTTAAAATAAGATTTGAAATATTTTTCTAAAACTATTGATTATGTGTGAATGGGAAATATCAATGCATGCTTCATTTATTTAAAAAGGAAAATTATAATAAAGAGGCTATATCTAATATATTTCCAAACTTGGTGAGAGAGAATTTTATTAAAAAAGGTTTAGAATATTTATTTATATATTTTTTATACATGAAAATACCATTATCATTTTTGAAGGTATATTCTTGCTTAACATTATGAAAGGCTTTGTGATTGATACTTAAAAACATGTCAATATTTTAAAGAACATATTATGTCACAAGAATATCATCTATAAAGAAGAAGTAAAATATCATTAATCATTTAGGAAAGCTAAGTAATCTCTTTGGTGTTAATAAGTGTTCCCCTCAATATTAATATTTTACTTTTGTAACAAGCCCTAATATGCTCAATTCTACATAGATTTTATTTCTTTGTGAGTAAATGATATCTAATTATATTATTTTATGTGCATGATGTTGTAAAAGCTTTGCAAATATTTAAAACTGAAATAAGGTAAGATTATGTTTCTTTTTATCAAAGAAAAAACTAATTTAATTATCTTCATGTGAGAATTATTATGCGAACAAGAAAAGGTGAAAATAATTCATCAAGAGTATGGAAATATTTTGGAACAAAGAAAATGGAATATCAAAGAAGCTTTACAGATATGATTATTGAATTTTCAATCACTTTACAAATCCAAAGGACACGACCTTTTAGAAACTGGTGAAGTTGACACAAGTATTTTGGATTAATATTTTAACCTTACATTATAAATAATATGTATCCACTTGCATTTAGGTTTTAGTTAATAAATGATGTGATGATTTGAAGCTTATACACATTCTTTGATTTTCTATAAAGGATACTAGGATCATTTGTAGTAGGATGTAGTAGTCATAATAAAATATTATAAAGAACATGAGATATTGGTTGGATGATTATCCTACTATGATTAAGTGATGCAACTGAACACACATCCATTTTAGTTTCTTTTTTGAATCAATAAAATATACTATTTTTGTCTCAATTTGGATAATTAGTTTTTTAATACTTCCATACTATATTTTCTTCTTGGATCAAGAACTAGTGTTTGATAGATTGAACTTAATATGGTCTTTGATTATAAAAAGTTACATGATATGTGATATTTTTCTTTGCGGTCTCCATCATGGGTGTATTTAATATGTATTCAGATGCATTTAGGTTTTAGTTAAGAAATGATGTGATGATTTGAAGCTTATATGCATCCTTTGATTTTCTATAAAGGATACTAGGATCATTCACAGTAGGATATAGTGATCATACTAATACATTCTTAAAAAAACATGAGATATTGGTTGGATGATTATCTTACTACAACTGAACACAAATCAACTATACTTCCTTTATTGATTCAATAAAGGATACTATTTTTGTCTCAATTTGGATGATTAGTTTTTTAATAGTTTCATACTATATTGTCCCCCTAGATCAAGAACTATTATTTGATAGATTGAACTTAATGTGTGCCTTTGATTATCAAAATTTACATGCTATATGATATTTTTCTCTATGGCCTCCATCACTAGAGTTAAAGTTATTTAGAATAGGATACATATTTTTCAAGCTCTTTATCTAGTAGTTGATGGTGTGGTCAACCATCTCCAAAAGAGTCTGATGACGAGTTCATGCAAGGTTGACACTATTTTTCCAATTAAACTAAGGATTGATCTTGTTTGATTCATTTGAGTTGATATACAATTTTATTTTGTGTGGTCCTTTTCCTAATTCAATATTTATGTCTTTTATCTAGTCTCATTCATATTTCCAATAATTCATTAGAGCATTCCAAAAGCATTCAGTTATGTACTTGTGATTTCTCCTTGAGAATTACTTGCCATCTCAAGAGCATTGTCCATAAAGCCTGTATTGAGAAGCACTGAATCATTATAAATATTTATTGTGAAGGTGTACCCACCTAGGTTTTGCAAGGCCTAAAGCATAGGGGTGTTTGATTCTAAAAGGATCAAGCTTATCCATTGGTCTAATTATTTTGGATTTCCCAATATTGAGTGGGCAAGAATCATAAGAATATGACCAAAAATTTAAGGAACCAACAATTTAAAAAAACTTTCTTGATGAAATTTATAAACATGACCCAAAGTATGATCCTCTTGGTTCCATTGAGCCCATAGCTAAGAAAATAAAAACTCTTTTTGATAAGTTTGGAGAAACATATGCTACATTGAGGAGAAAGTCAAACACGTCTAAGAAGGACAATATTGTATTTGAAAAATCTTCTAGGAATCATAATAATTTAAAGAAAATTGAAGATTAGATAGTCCTTGAGGATGAAATTAGACATAAGTGTATGGATTCAAAAATAATCAAGGAAACAAGAAAGGGAAAAGAAATTGTGGTGTATCAAAGTGTTCCCTAGAAGAGATAATTTTTTGGCATTACTATCCAAGAGGTAATAGATCCACCAAAGAGATATCCTTCTCCGCTTTCTCCATTTATTTAGCCTACTCCTTCACCCAAAGAGAAAATCATGGGACGATCCATAAAGAGAATCGTGCAACTAGGAAGACAGTTGTGGATTCACCAGCCCAAGAGATGACTATTATTCCTAGAAGTGAAGAGGTAAACAAGGATGAGGATAGTGGTGTTTTCAAAATATGTCCAATCTCTCAATATGAAAGATTCATGTAACCCTTGATATATGGTTTTAATTTCATCAATTGAAGAAGAAGGCACAAGTTAGAAAGATGACAAAAGAAAGGAGGCTTCATGGCTGAATTTGATTCAATTGATTATGAAGAAGAGGATGATGATGATGAATTCTATCACTCCTAATGAGTTGATGAGAGAGGGTATTTCTCCTGCCATTGTTGCACAGATCCATGATTTGACAATGCAAGAAATAAGGGGTGAATTTCGTAGAGATTTAAGAGTAGAATCATGCGATGAGTTTATGTTTGATGATAATTTTGTAGAGGCCATTCCATTTCAAAAATTCTTGTGGTAGTTTTATATTCAATATTTTCATCAGAGGCTTGAAGAGAGAAAGGATCAAAAACATGGTGCGATACAAGAGGTTGTTGAAAATGATGCCAAAGATGAGCTAAATCAAAGATTCTAGGCCATTTTGATAGAAGATGGAGAAGAAATTATCAAGAATGTACTTATGATGATCTTTCTAGGTCAAGATCTTTATGATTTTATAGAATTTGGTACATTAGTTTTTGAATTGGAAATAAGAGAAGAGAAAGATAAAGTAAATTTTGAAATGGATAAGATGGGGATTGTTTAGACTGCTCTATTATACTTTCATGAAAAATATAAATGTTAGATTGAGGGAAAAATATGATGGATAGTATTTAACTTATTTAGAAATCAATAAATTGGATCAGGATAAAGAGATTTCCAAACCAACCTATGAAAACTAGGTGCAAAGAATTGATAAAATGAAGGGCATTGAGCTAACATGTAAATTCCATCCTTAGAGGTTTTTAGTAATCCCCACCAACTACCAGAATGGTCAAGTCCTTGCTAAATTTTCCTATGTTACCAAAGCATATTAAGGATATGATTATTGAACTCTAGAAGGGTTTTAACTCTTTTAAAGACACATTATTACATCCCATCCTATATGTAAATACATAAATAAAGCAATATTAAGTATTTCATGATGAGATATTGGAGAATATTAATTAGGCAATTGATTAAATTTTGTAGGATTTTGATGTGGAATACTTTGAGACATGTATGGATAATATTATTACGTCTTGGTTGTATTATGATAATTTTAAAAAGGAGGTAAACCAATGTTTTACAAAGTATAATCCTTATAGGAAAATGGAAGATCATATACTCAATTTTAATTGGCCAACAAATGATGAATATGCAAAGTGGGTCAATATTTAGACAAAAATTGATGAATCATCTTTTGAGGCCCCACCACAAGAACAAACTGAATAAGTGATTTGATCCCTAAGAGTACATAAAATTAAACAAATGGAATAAGAGTCATTGGTCTAGAAGTGTCAACATTAGCTTCTCAAGGGTGACCGACTGCATACATGTTCCCTCCCCAACAAATTATGTTGTGTTATGATTCATTTTTTGTTATATCAAACCATGACATGTGTCCTATTCCAAGGTTTGAAGCTTGTTACAATCCTTATCTATAAAAGGATTCCCAAGACTTGGAATAAGGGCCTGAATTTTCATTTTGATAAATATATGTCATGTTTTGTCAGTCCTTTTTGTGTTCTAGGTCTAATAATTTTTACTTCTAGTATGATAACCAGGAATAAATAGAAGAATTTGTCATTTTATTCTCTATTTTGTATCATAAAAATTTCATTAAATACTTGGATATACCAATTCCAAACAAACTAATACAAAGATTTTCACATGGATACTTTGATCTAAATTTTGTCTCCCTCTCTAGTATTGTATGGTTTTCTAAATATTTTGAGAAAAGTTCTCAAGATTTTAATCGCAATTTCTTTTAAATTGCAAGTGATTTTATATTTTTCTTTCACTTCAATGGACTAAGTAAATGTTTGATGTAAATTGATAGGATCATAAAGATTCAAGAGTACATTCTATAAGAAGAGGGTTCAAAATAATTGCCAAATGTGTCATTTACAGTATAGATGAATAGATCTAAAGATTCACATAATATAATTTGATGCTATTGACATAATAGGGATAAGACACTAGTTAGTTTGTTGTTGTCAAGCAATATTTTCAAGCTTTTAGAGTTATATCAAAAATATTTTATGTTATGTTTTAGAGCTTGAAAGTAGATCTTCACTTATGTTGGATTAATAAATCATATCATTAGCTATTAAATTCCTATTATTTTGTACAAGTACAAAATATCTATGGTCATTATCTAATTTTTTAGGATTAGAGTTAATGTGATGAATTAAGTAACTAGTCCTTGGTGTACCCTTTTGGATTCTATAGAGTTTAAAGAGTAGAGGATAGAATTAACTTGTCAATTGGTCCTAATTTCAAGGTAGATGTGTTGATTATGGGAGTTAGATAAATCCTAGACATATGAACGTTCATTTTACTAGGTAGTTTAAATTTTCTCAAATAAAAAGCTAACACCCACCTACCTCAAGGACATCACATGTGAGAAAGCCATCTTCCAGAACTCTTAGGCAAAAAAAAGATATCCTCTAAGAAGGTAATTTAGTACAATTTAAATTCATGTGCTGAAATGTATTATGATTAAACATGTATGTGTAGATATTGATAATCTCACTTAATTTATTTTTTCTATTTACATTAACAAATGGGATTTACAAAATCAATGAATGTAGTTGAGGTCGATGAGGTTTAGTAGAGGGAATATGTATAATCTTCATATTCACTTTCAAGTATTTTTCTTGTTTAAAATATCTAAACAATTTTATGTTAATATCATATGTTATCATACAAGAAATGGTAATATTTGCATCACAATCGATTATGTCTCCTAATATTACAAGAGAACTATCTAAGGCTTCAGAACACATTTGTTCTATGTATATGCTAAACATAGTTGTTCTAGCTATTTTTTAACACTTCCTTACTAAGTAAATAACCTCCCCTATGCCAATTGTACTCCTACTTTTAGATCATGTTTGTCTTTCAAAAACTTAATTCTCCATCACTAGGTTAGTCCCTATAAATCATTTGAATCAATTTAAAATGTAGAGTTTAGTAAAATATGTTTCATCATTTTCCATTTCTATTTTCATTAATAGCATCATTTATATTTCATATACTTCAATTAAAATATAATATTAAAAAAAATTTGTTTCATTTCTAGACATGATAAATCATCAAATATGTATAACAAAGGAGTTGGCGAAACAAGTTGTGACTCTTAGTAGTCCCTACCCAATAGGAAAGGAACTAATTATTTTATTAGCACTTTATTAATTTCTCAAACAAAATACATATAAAATTCTAAGTGTTTAAGTTATTTATTTTTAAAATTTATTTTTGTACATTAAATTGTTCTTTATGATTTCTTAGTACTAATTTCCCTAGGGTTTAGTAATTTTCTTTGATTTCTTGTCTTCTTTGATGGTGGAAAAATACTCCTAGTTTATTTTTTTTCTACAAAATAAAATTGTTCATCCAAGTAGATGCTCCATTCTTTTCATATCCTCCTCCAGAAAATTATTTACCACTTTTCACATCTTATAAGAAAGGCTATGGAACATCATCAAATTCATCTTCCTATTGGAATTACAGATAGGAAATGTATACTTCATGGGGAGGTGTGGGGGGTGAATCTGAAGTGCTAATATTTTAACTAATAAAACTTTTAACCTTAAAACAATACATGCATAAACTTATTGAAATAATAGGTAAAGTAAATGCATCCACGTAGACACTTGACACAAGATATGATTGGTGGGGATGACACCCAAAATTCTTCACTACTACAACAATAAAGTTCACCTCTTAAGGTTACATGATTTGACCATTCTCATGATCTGCCTTGTGAAAGGCCTACTATGTTAAAGGCTTACAAAATATTGTTAGATCTCACCCTATTAAAGGATTTTTAACACCCTACTAGAAGTGTACCTGTTTAAAGGATTTATGAAAATTCACTTACAATGTCACCCTGTTAAAGGATTTCACAATGACTATTAAATCAACCTTAATACAAAGGATTTCATCCCATTGATACAGTTGTTAGAAAGTATAGTATAATGTTTGATCTGATACACTTAGAATCTAGTATTACTAATTTTAGACCTTGATTTAGTCCTTCTTGATCCTTTCTAATTTGATATGAAATTGTTGTATCCTTGATCCTCTGTTCTGCTAACTGATTCTATAATTTTATTACTCTTCTAAGTCACCTTGAATTCCTTCTAATCAATTCACCTCTTTTCTCCCTTCAATCCTTCACTAGCATCACCTTCACGTATGCATTCTCTCATTATGAATTATGGGGCTTCAAATTTATTATAAAGATTTTGTGACTTAGTGTTAGGTATGAATCTATAGCTAAGATTCATCCATTTTTCCTCTTTACCATTCCATTTTTTTGATTGGTTGCATGTTGATTGCATAGGGAATCCAAATAGATTTGATCTTATCTTCTAAGCTTCGAGATCTATCCATATGTTGGCTTAAAAATGGTTTACATTGTTGTTTGTGCCATCTCAAACAACTGAGTCATTTATGTGCTACTCAACACTTGTTAATATTAATGCTTAGCACATACTATAATTTTATCTCGTTCAACACCTAAACTTGCTCGACATCTACTATTCACTCAGCACTTGAACTTCTCAGCACATGAGTGGCTTGGCACTCATTACAAATTGACATCTATACATATTATGCTCAACATATTTTACTAGCTCAACATGAATATAGTAAATATCTTAAGTGTGTTGACACTCAATTGTCAAAACCAATCTGAGATCAACAATCTCCCCCTTTGACATGAGTGGCAAAAAAACTTAACTATTCATGATGAATCTCATATACTCAAGTATAATATACATCTAGTTCGGCATATATACAAAAAATTAAAAAAATGTTCAAAATTTTGTAAAGGACTATATACCTTAAAATTTTATAACTCCCCCTGATTTAACGTATCTTTTCTATTTCCAAAATCTCTCTGACCATATTTGTCTTCAAACATTCTGATACTCTTTATCTATTTGATACACTTTCTTCCTGCTCTTTTTGTTGTTTTCTCCCCCTTTGTTTGTTTTCATCTCTATTTTCTTAATCTCTCATTTTACATGTCTCCCCTTTGTATGTATCTCCCCTTTAATATTTCTCCCCCTTTTTGATACTTATGTCAAAAGTTCTATATATTGATTGTATATTTGTCCAAAAGGTTCTTGTGGACTTCCATTATGATCTTTACAGTAGCATCCCAGTTGTCTAATGCAACATCTAATTATTTGATTTGGATGGCTACCTCTACTGCAAGGTGAACTAGTCTTTCTAATGTTGAAAGATTGGGATCTTTCTTAAACATTGTTTCTGCAAATGCTAGTTCCTTGTGGAGTATGTCCATATGAGGGGTAAGGGAAGCTTGTATATTCATCAACTTGGCTCTTATGGTAGCCTTTTCTATTGTTAACACAACTAGTTGATTTTGAGTATGAAGCACTGAATTAAAGTGCTTTTCACTCTGAACTAAACTCTTGGGTAGTTACATCCTAGATAATTTCAAATTTCTTTCCAAACTCAGAATTCTTTGGCTTGTTTCTTGTGTGAAAAGTATGGGATCACACAATTTTGTGTACACTAAGAATATATTCTCAAGTACCTTCTTCACTTGCTTAATTTTGGTAGCCAATTCCACTTGGGATAGTGCTATTTCACTGGATATCTTCTCATTAACTTTACCTTGAAACTTCTTTTCAAACCATTCCATGAGTTTTACATTGGTTTCTTGGGCTTCATTTGTCACCTACTCAACAATTTCTAACAATTGTTCCAATATAGGCTTGGTTTCATTAGGTTTTTGCAAGCTGAAAGCATCTAAAAAGATGTCTTTGATCTCATGCAGTGCTTGCCTTTGCTTATATTCCTTTATGAGTATCTCTTGATTCTTCTTCATTTCCAATGCCTCCTACATGATATTGATATGTTCTAGGGTCATGGTTGCATAGTCATACTTTGGTATTACTATTTCTTTATCTAATGTTGGGTCTCCATAGTGAAGTGCCCTTGCAACCTTTGTGGAGCTTGAGCTTGGTGCAAAGATTTGTAGTGGCATTGCATCAGTGCTTGGCATTTGAAGAACTTTTGTAGGAGTGCTAGATGTTGGTAAGTTAACCAATGTCTAAATGGCTTCCTGCTCCTTTTCTTTTGGAATGTCCTTGTATTTTTTTGATCTTCCTTGATCAATTATAATTATCTATGGTACACCTTGGGTTTGTGCAGTAGGTACAGATACCTCTATCTATCCTGCTTGTTCATTTTTGGACTTCTCGTCAATCTAATTCTATTGTTCAGTCATAACAACTTTGACTGGGGTGTCAACCTTGGCTGATGTATCCTCTGATGTTTGCACTAGAGGTTGACCACTAGTAGTTGTAGGGATGGTAGAAGGTGGTTCTTGTGTATTCACCTTATCCCTAATTATGTTAGCTACTACTTTCTATAACTCATCCATACTGACCAATATTGGATTCTTACACAGTTTACCTTGTAGTGTGGATTGGTCAAGGATTTTCTTCAAATCTGCTACAGTTAATGCATTAATGTTATGAGTAGAGCTATCAAGAACACCTTTCACTTTTATTGTTTTCGCAGGTGTGCTTGTGTCATGTAGAGGGCTCAATGGTGGCAATTGTGTGTCTTACACACTTTGATCTATTTGTTGCTCCTCAGCTATTGTCATGTCATCTTCCTTTTGTTGTGTCTCCTCCACAATTTTATCTCTCTTTTCTTTATCAGTTTCTCCTTCCTTATTCTCATCCTCATCTTCTTCATTTTTCCTTCCCTCAAAGGGATCCTTTTCTCATTCCTTGACAATAGTCAAGCCATATATTAACTTCCACATTTGAGTGGATTTCTTTACAACATTTTCAATGTTATTTTGTAGAATATTGAATTCCCTATACTTGGGTGCAAATTTACTACCATTTTTCTTATTTTCCTTTGTGATTTTTCCTTTTGACAATTCTGGCACTACTTGAAAAAATTTAGGGCATAGGTTAAGCCCTTTCTCTCAGTTTTGAAAACAAGGAGAAAATCTAAGGCACAGGTTAAGCCCTTTCTCTCAAGAATTTTGAATTCTTCCTTCAACTCTCCATTCTCACATAGTTTATCATACACTTGACAAATTTCCATGTCTCTAATTCCTCCAACCTTGCAATTATAACACTTCCTCACATCCTAAACCATTACGACCTTGGGTGGAATAATTGATAATGTGCCTGTCAGGTCGTTCTTATATGCAACTTTAGGAATAGCTCTAAAATCTAGTTTCTTAACCTCATTAACCTCATTATTGACTAATTAAACTTTGAAAGGTTCCTTATTCTTAGGATTTCTGGAGCTAGAGGCAATTTTGCAAACTAGGGTTTCAATAGATATTAAAACTATGTAACTACATAACTCGGCATGTGAAGAATACCTTTATATAGATGAAGTAATGCTTGATCATTGCTAGAATCCATGTAAATGCTTCATTCTTTGCTTGAAAATCACTTCTTCACTTTGCTCACTCTTTCTCTATGTTTGTAATGACGAAAAGTGAGCGAAAATCTGCATTATACCCTTCAAAACATTGCATTTAATGCATAGTGCATATACAACTATAAACTCAGCTCCAATACAATTTTTGCATAACTTAGCATCCATAGGAATTACATGAATCGGTTGCTGATAACATTACCTTTACTTAGCAACCACTACTTACTCAGCTCCAACTGGCTTTTACTTGGCATCTAAAGAGACTTTTCACACTTGGCACTGATGTGATAATTTGAAGATTTAACATTGAATTTTCCTTGTTTCCTTGGATCTTTTATTCATGCTATTTTATCCTTTTTAGTACTAACCTATCTTGGAACTAATGTATGATAAAGCATTTAAATATCAGTCCCACATACCTCCTTTGTGCTTAATTTGATGAGATGTGATCACTTGACCTATCAGGTGAAGTGATGTCTTCATTTGATGTGTTGCATCCATCTTTCTTTTTCCATGTTTTGTTCATCTCTTCTCTGGCGTGTTCAACATCTACTTTTCCTTTTCCTTTGTTTAACTCTAAATTAGGTGCTTTTGACCTTGTTGGAAAATACTTGTCAATATGACCAGTCTACAAATAGCTAAAGCATGTGGTTTGATTTAACCACCTTTTGTAGTTGCCACTGAAATGTGTTCTTAGGAAATTCTCAAGGATGTGTCCATACTCTTGACAATAATGATAGCTATATCTTGTATTGTAATCCCAATTATAGGAATTTCCATGGCTTCTTCCCTTTGATGACTTGTTTGATGACCATGTGGACTCGGATCTGCATTGAAATGCTCTATGTCCATACTTTTGATAGTTATAGCAATATCCTTCAAATCCTGGTGCGTTCATGGTTTTTGTTCTACATTCATGTTCCTGATGACCTTGCTTGTTGCACTTGTGAAAATGAATCATGCTTTTAGGTTTGTCATACTGATTTGCATTCTTTCTCCTACATACATTAGTAGTATGTCCTTTCCTTCTACAAAAATGAAAAGTGGGTTTGGAGTTCTTACCTTTTTCATTTCTTTCTTCAATAGTCTTAGATGATTCTCCTTCTTCAGTGCTGGTATAGCCTAGTCCTGATGTATCATTGCTGGATCTTGGAGATTTTAATAGTTGCTCAAAGTACTTCATGGCTTCATTTGGCTTGTTGAAGCTTTCAATGATCTCTCTTTCTCTTCTTAGATCATTTTGCAGTTGATCATTCTGCAACTTTAGTGTGGTGATTTCAATGCCTTTGACATTCAATTCATAATGAGCATTCATTATCTAGCTTAGAGTGTACAATTGCATGTTGGAGATTCTAGCAAGCTCAATTGACTTCTCTTCTAGTCGGGTAGCTAGGTTTATCTTATCTTCTTCTATCATTGCCTTGTCTTCAATAGCTCTCTTCTTTTGTTCAGTACTTCATATAGCATCATGGCTTGCGATTCTTGTTCAAATTTGAGATATTTGATTTCCTCAGCTTGTGTCCTATTCTTTTCCATTAGATTTACAATTGTTGCATTGAATTCATTTGAATTACCATCTACAAATAATTTTGTGATGCCAATCTCTTTGTATTGTGTATCATTTTCAGCTATAGCAATCTCTTTCCTTCTCTTTAGCGAACTTCTCTTTGGCTTCATCAAGTTGTTGTAGTAAGAGATGTATCTTAATCTCTTGATTTTCAATGGTCTTTCCCAACTTTTAAACTTCCATCTCAAGATCTTTTCTCCAAGTTGTAAGGCTTCTCCTAATGAGAACTATGCTATGATACCAATTGTTGGAATTACAGATAGCAGATGTATACTTTAGAGAGGGGGGGCGAGGGGGGAATTTGAAGTGGTAATCTTTTAACCAGTAAAAATTTAAACCTTAAAATAATACATGCATAAACTTATTGAAATAACATGTAAATTAAATGCATCCACATAGACATTTGACATAATATATGATTACCTAGAAACCCTCCAATGAGAAGGTAAAAATGGGGTGGGGATGACACCCACAATTCTACACTACTGCAGCAATAAAATTCACCTATTAAGGTTAAATGATTTGACCATTCTCATGATCTTCCCTATGAAAGGCCTACCCTATTAAAGGCTTACAAAAGATTGTTAGATCTCACCCTGTTAAAAGATTTTTAATACTCTGCTAGAAGTGTACCTATCTAAAGGATTTATGAACATTCACTTGGAATATCACCCTGTTAAAGGATTTCATCCTGCTGATACAATTGTTAGAAAGTATAGTAGAATGTTTGATTTGAAACACTTACAATCTGGTATTGCTAATTTCAAACCTTGATTTAGTCCATCTTGATACTTTCTGATTTGATATGAAATTGTTGTATCCTTGATCCTTTATTCTGCTAACTAATTCTACAATTCTATTACTCTTCTAAGTCACCTTGAATGCCTTTTGATCAATTCACCTCTTTTCTCCCTTTAATCCTTCACTGGCATCACCTTTGTGTATACATTTAGATCTCATTATGAATTGTGGGGCTTTGACTTTCTTATAAAGATTTCATGACTTAGGGTTAGGTATGAATCTATAGCTGAGATTCATCCATTTTACCTCTTTACCATTCCATTTTTTTGATTGGTTGCATGTTGATTGCATAGGAAATCCAAATAGAATCGATCTTATCTTCTAAGCTTTGAGATCTATCCATATGTCAGCTCAAAAATGGTTTACATTGTTGTTTGTGCCATCTCAAACAACTAAGTCCTTTCTATGTTACTTGACACTTGTTAATATTGATGCTTGACACATACTATAATTCTCTCTTGCTCGACATCTACTATTCACTCGGCACTTGAACTACTCAGCACATGAGTGACTTGGCACTCATTGCAGCTCAAAATCTATACATATTATGCTTGGCATATGTTACTAGCTCGACATGAACTTAGCAAATATCTTAAAAGTGTTGACACTCAATTTTCAAGACCAATCTAAGATCAACACTTCCTACATCTATTCCATGCAATTTTGCTAAATTACCCCAAAATAAGTTTGATTCAATCTTAATTTCAAATATTTTAAACTAAAATGTAAATTGATATTTACTTATGGCTTCGAAGTATATGCTACAAACATTTAAATTGGATTGCAACTAAAATATAATTAGTGAATAACCAACATATTGCAAGAGTTATAGCTTCCTCCACCTCTGATTCTCTTGTGGTTCTTCACTAGGCATCACTGGTAGTTATGAAAGTATGGTTCTAAATTTCATATAGTTTGAACCAAAATGTAAATTGATATGTAATTCTACAATAGTAATCTCACCAATAGAGTTAAATTTTTTAGATAGTCTGTTACTACTACTAGCCTAAATCACCATGGTTTACCCTCCACAACAACAAAGATATGTAAAGTTAAAGAAACCCTTACTTAAGTATAAATGACAATGACAAAAAAGAGGGAAAACTAGGTAACCAAAAAGAGGGAATTGGAGATTTTTCTTGAAATAATAAAATATATTTGACTCTCATTGACAACATCTAAGGTGCTAAGCAATTTCCCATATGTGAATTTACAACCATGTTGTCCTAAAAGTGTCAATTATAATTTATAATTCAATGATTTTAAATAGATACAATTATAAAAAGAAAAAGGTATAATAAAAATATTATTTAAATTAGTGCATTTAAATTTAACATCTTTTATTTTATTCTAATAGCATAATAAAATAGTTGAAGTGTAAAATTCAATTATTTTAGGAGGAAATTGTAATGCACTACCAAAATATATTAGTATAATAAAGAAATAATTATAATATTATATATAATTTTAAAATATATATATTTAAAAATTACATTTTTGTTAATAAATATATTTGATGAAAGAGTTGTGTGTTGTTTGAGCAATATATATATATATGGTTAGAACCTATTATACCCAAAAAGAGTCATTTGATTTTTCTAGCAATGTCAAAGCTAATGAGAATTGAATTGTCAATACTTTTGAATATATACTTGTCTCATCTACCTTCTAACCTGTGCACTAGAAAGGGACTCAATCTCTCAAAAATATCTTTCAAAAATATCTTATTTTTTAATCTATATTTAGACTTCATGCTTAAAACCCAGATATATTTGTTGAGGTCCTTCCCCATAATATATTTTCCATTTTTTTAGATTGAATTCATTTGATTCAATTATTGTTGTGGAAAAGAAGCAACCTGACATTTTTGAATGAGCCTTCACAATAAGAAATTGATGAATATAATTCTCAACACAATGTTGCAATCTATGATTGGGGTCATAAATAAGGTTTGTTCACAGATGTAATAACAATCATTTAGAGAGCAATAAATGTTTTTATACAACTGATTCACAAAATGATGTATAAATGTAAATACTAAATTGGTTTCGAAAAAGATGGTCAATATTTTTTATGATGTAGAAGAGTAGTGTTACAAGAATTTGGATAGAATTAAGCACTCTAACTACATTGGGCTACAAATTTTGTTCCCTTGAATGAACACTACTACATTTAACATCATTTTTTGACCAAAAATTTCGACCATCAACTAAATAAATTTAGGGTGGTCGAAATGTAAAGGAAAAATTTTCTTTTTTTTACATATAAGACCCATGTTGGTCAAAATTTTGACCAAAATTTTGACCAACACAGGGCTTATACATCTACAAAGTTCAAAAAATATTTGCCCAATTACATTTTTCGTGCTCGATTTCATTTGACATTTTTGGAGCATTTTCGCATGATTATCTCTGCATTTTTGCATGGTTTTCTCTGAGCCCAATTTCCTTTCAAGTTTTCTCCACCCACTTGATTAATGACACCTGCTAGCCCTAGGAATAATATGAAAGTGGTCCCTGCATTTGCATCAATATAGGGGGGGGGGGGGGGGGGGGCAGAATAGTAGTTTGAAGCTCTCGATATTGTCTTTCTTTCATTCTTCTTGATGTGCTCGACTTCAAAAGTTGTTCCATTCATGACGTCCAATCAAACCTGCATCTCCGATGGTCGAGGAGAGGGATTTCTCTTCGAGCATATTTCCATAGGTACATGTGTATTTTTTTTGTAGGTTTTTATGATAATATTGAAGATGGAAGTGAATACTATTACTATCATTATTATTTTTTATGCCAAAGTTCAGCCATTGTTGCGTAATATAAATGGGAGAGTCTCCACTCAAGTTTTTTTTCTTAGTGATGTTTTGATGATAAGTGTTAAAAAGAGTCTATTTGCAATAAGAATGTAATGTACTTGTTGTTTCATTTTATTGAAAGTGTGTAGATGCAGATTTATCATTTGGAATGTTGGTCTATTGTAACAACTATTATACTTTTTGTTATAGTAATGAAAGAAAAGAAAGGAAATGTATATGCAAGAGCTGTAGTTGTAAAAGCTTAGAAGAAATTATAATGACAAATTTTTTGTTTTATAAATATAGTTGTGTTGGTATCATATTTTTCTTGTATTTTTGTTTTAATAATACATAATTATATTGTATCATTTAGACAATAGTTTCATATTCAAAAAAAGAACAAAAAGAAAAAAAAATTGAGTGTGTTTCTCTCTTCAACTCTAGAACATTCAACTTAAACATCAACACATAAAGATAATAATTTGAAATCTGGTGTGTTTAGTGCTTGGAGTTTTATCCTTAATACCTAGGCCATGTGGGCTATAAAACGTGATATTCATGTGATTCTATGTTAGATGATGATGATGATAATGAATAATCACCATCTACTACTAGCTCATGTAGTGATAAAAGGTCTTCAATGCACCTCTAACTACAAGTATGCCATGGAAAACTTGTGATGGAGATGACTCCTCAAACTAATAGACTATCATGGAAATTTTTTGATGAAGATGACACCTACAAATACTGGACTATCTTCAAAAACTTATGATGAAGATGGCACCTAAATTTACTAGACTATAATTGAATTGATGTACTTTGGATCCTTCACCGAAAGTCTCTGTCATTTTGTTAGAAGATGATTTATCTTCTAGTTAAACCAAAAGAATCTCTCTCCTATATTTCAACATTACATTTAATTGTTGCATTGCAATTAGGTCTTCCTACAAGGGTTTCCATTTGGATGAATAACAAACTTGTTGGTGTTTTAAAACTACTAAGCAACAAAATGCTTAATACCAAGATGACAATACTCACACAGTCTAAAGACTAGCCAATTCTTATTATCAATTGTATGTGCACACCATTTGGTCCAAACTTCTACAAAACCAAGGGTGGTTTTCTACTCTTTTGGCTCTGTAAAACTAGGGTGGGTATACCCAAAGATGATACAAGACTGGGAAAACTGTATGAGAATTATCTTAGTTTCATTCTGATTCTCATCTCAAATTCTCCAATACATGTAAAATTCTTGATATTTTAATAAACACATCCCATATAACAGATATGGCCAAAAATCTTCTATAGGTCTATAGATGTTCTCAGCAATAATGGCTAACTAAAGCTAAAACGTTCCATGCAAACAAGTAGAGGCCAACTTTGAAGATCTACATGAAATAAAAGTAAAGTTGATTATAATTCTACATTTTGACAATCATGTGTGACACATTTCTCTTTCAACTGGATTAAATTTGATCAGTGCCTAATCCATTGGGGTTCAAAGTCTACTACAAATCTCTAGATCTAATTTGTTGCCTTACAACAAATTTTATCAGCAATTCTTATCAAAAATCGTCATTCAAAATCCTTTCCACTACTGCAACAACCTTATCAAATTCATCAAAGCTTTTACTTAATCCATTGAATTAACAGCAATGATAAACAGATATACAACCTAATTGAACTACATTCAATTGCACAATCCTTTACTTATACAACATCAAGATAACCAAGTAATCAAAAGGAGACAAAGTTCAGAAAGAACTAATATGGGGACAGTTCATAATTTTTATTCATTTTCCTTAAAAATTGTATACAATTTACAATAGACTCAGAATGACCTTCAAAAAGAAACACAGATCATTCTATATTCATGTATTCTCAAGATCTGACAGAGAAAATACATCACAAATTTTTGCTCAAAAATGGTGGACCAAAAACAGACTAAGTGTATCACTTAGCAAATACAATTTGGACATTTTCTCTTGCCCTAGAATTTCACTTATATAGTGTGAAATGCAACAAGCTTCAGGCTAAGAGAAATTGACAGGTGTCTTTTACAAGGAATATCTACATATACCTATCACAAAATGACAAAGCTATGGGTAACAAAAGATATTGAAATCAAATCATTCCTTTCGGTGGGTCAGCTTCTGTTACATGTTCTGATGTTACTGAGTTGGCTATTGATCTGATTCATCTTCATATGTAACTACTAAATTAGCCAACGATGAAGCTTGTTCTGACAAGGGCACATTAACGTCCACCTGCAGGCTTCCACCACCTTCATTCTGCATGGTAAGGACAACTTCTACCTTTTCCTTTTCTTTAATTGTATTGGCATCTTGTGGTCCCGGTTCTGCAACTGAAAGTGACAGGTTTTTCTTGTCTTCTTCTTTTGGTTGGGTTTAAGTAGTGATGGTATCAATTATTTGGACTTCCTCACCCTGCACCTCATCACTGTCAGTTTCATCTACATCAAATTGTTCACTAGAAGGCATTTCTGCCATCCACCTATGAAATAATGTGTCATCTAGCCAATTGAATTGCAAAATATCCTTCTATTTCTTTATTATATAATCAGCCTCATTATAAATATCAACAAATTCCTGTTTTATAGAATCAAAGAATATTTTGGCTTTCACCATTTCTTCTATTGTGGTGGCCCACTATGCATGCCCTGTTTCATTTATGACTTGATTCATTCTTAAATAGAATAACTCATCAAGTTCCTTCACCCATTCCTCTTTTCTTTTCAAACTATTTTTCTTATCTAGGGCATGAGGAAATAAATTGAATTTTTGGCTCTTATATTTGTCTAAGTAGCCTATTATTATCTTCTGTAAATGTATCCTTTTGCTATCAAAATCAGCAAGATCAAAAGCAATGTCAAAGGTTTTATCAATCTGATCACGAGAATTATTTATAAAAGATAGACACAATAAGGTTATTACTTTCTCCCTTCTCACCCATTTGTTCACAATAGGCTTTAGAGCCTCATCATTTTCTTTTAACTCCTCCCAGATGTTAATCACCCTAGCCAATTGATCATGGATTAGTGGCCATTCAACCTTGTCTCCTAGATATGTAAGAGTTGTTCTTAGTTTATCTTCATATTTAGATTCCAGCTCTACATGTAAGGCCCACAATTTACTCTTTTCTTCTTCAAAATCCTCAGCAGTGTAATACTGTGGCCCTTGGGGTGTGTCTGGTATTTTAATGAGGGGGGTAGATTTGAAAGGTTCAACAGGGGGGCGAGGGTATGTTATTTTAGGCCTGGTGGATTTTCCCAGTAGCTTGTTCTCAAGCTCAACTCTCCTTTTTACCTCTTTATTATAGGCATCCACAACTACCTCATATTTACTTTGTAATTCAAACATTTCTTTTTCCTCCCTTTTAGTAGTAGCCAAGGCAAACTGAGAATAATCCACATTCATGTGGGCTGCCTGTACGTGTGAGGTATTAGCAACTCTCCTCACAATAATATTCCCTATCATTCCTGAACCATCAGGCTGTGCTGATACAATCCTGGATCCTCTTCTTAATGACCACATAAAAAGAGTAGCTTGATCATCACTAAAAGTAGTCCCTACAAATTCCTTTTTATTTGGGTCTTGTAAGTCCAGTCTATTAGAAATAGAGTTGAAAATCAATGCATCTGCAATATCCCAATTAGGAAACAATAGTATGTTAGAAGTTTTTACCATTTTCCTTCCCTCCTTAGGGGTAATTTTCTAGAATTCTTGCATCATTTTCTCCTTTATTTGGTTTTGGATGGAGGCTTCATCCATTTTTGGATGCTCTATTTTCATGTTCTTACATCTTTCCTCAAAATTGTGGATGTTTGCCCTCCAAGAAAATTGATGGAAAGCCCTAGACCTTACAAAACTATCATCTGACAAAAATTTTTGGCTGGCTTGTTCCAAAATAGGGTCTAATTCCCTTCCTTTAAAATCATCTGCAGTCAGCTCGAGGCTTGGCATAGGAGGTTCCTAGGGGTTCCCTTCATCGATCTCTGCTTGAGTGACAAAAACTCCCTCTTGTGATCCAATTTGCTCAATAGTGAGCTGCTCCTCCTCGGTTCTCAAAGGGGTCTGTGAAGGTGAATACTCCTCAACATGAGAATCCTCCTCTCTTATTATTTTCCTCCTCTTAGGGGAGGGCTCAATAGGCCTCTCTTCCAAAACCCTACTAGTGGACTCAATTATTTGTTTGCCTTTGTCCACTGTATTCTTTTTATTTTGAACAATAGTATATTTCGACCTTTTATGGATAGTTAATTGACCTGCCCTTATATTGGGAGTAGAACCCAATCTTCCCATTACTTCCCTGGCCTTATTCGGGTAGAACCTAATAAAGAATTGCTTCTTTTCATTCATTGCCTCTATTATTTCAAAAAAATTATTCATAAGTTTTCTCATCTTATCTACATTTGTAACTGCATCGTCCAAAGGACTATAATCTGGATCAAAACAATGAATGAAATCCAAAATTTTAGAAAAGACTTTCCACTTTTCTTTCCTAGTCTCTTGCTCCTGCAAGGAGTACTCATTCCTTATTAAGTCTTCAGGAAAATAAAATTCATGCTCAATTTTACCAAGCTTAATTCTCTGCCTCAAAGCTAAATGATAAAATCCTCCAGAATCACAAAAATGAGGATGGGAAGTGGCCATCTTATAAGGATTCAAAATCTTGTGCACAAAAAGCCAACCTCCTTTTGTGATTACAAAATGATGAGCCACTATGCAAGTAGGAAAAATTGACCCCTATTGTCTTTTCAATAGAAGGGCTTCCTCCACTCCTCCCAGCTGCCACAATATCTTAGCAACTCCTACCTTCAAAGGCACTTGGTAGGGTAGTACATGAGGGCTTCCTTTAAAATGATATATTCTAAATACAGTAGAAATAGAATATGGAATGACATCTCTCCAATTATGTGAAACTTTCAAACCACTTGGGTTGTCCATAGGCCTAACGAGATTCATTAATTCTTTGGGGATTCTGGGATTGTCCCTTAATAGGAGGCATCTCAGCTTTGAAGCGAAATACCTATCAAGCCTAACAAAACTAACATTCTCTGCATCCCAAGTCATATTTGCACTCCACAATTGAACTGGTAATGCTTCCCCACTCTTTTCTCTATCTAATTCCATTTCTTTACTAAAATATGTTACTCCCTTGAATAAGAACATGTGCATTAACAAAGAATAATGGCCAAAAGTTTTTTCCACCTTATCCTTAGCAATTCCAATCAATCCAATGTGAATCTCCTCAGCTAAGTAAGAAGCAAAATCAAAAATTGTATCCACACCAAAAGAGGAAATCTGAGTAATCATATACATAAAGTCGACAGGCATGAACTCTTCTTCATCTCTCCCAAAAACTTTACACAAGGACCTATATATTTCTATAGCCCTAGAATTGAAGTATGCCCTTTTGAAAGGCTCCCTGGGGGATGTTGTTATTGCTGGCAGTGTTCCAATTCTACCTATGTGTGCGCTCAGTGCTCCTTGCCTAATTGCATCTCTCTTAGACATATACTCATTTTCTAACCCTTTCAAATCAATGGGCACATGATAA
Organism: Cupressus sempervirens; assembly: GCA_028749045.1. Lineage (NCBI taxonomy): Eukaryota > Viridiplantae > Streptophyta > Pinopsida > Cupressales > Cupressaceae > Cupressus > Cupressus sempervirens. The sequence continues at coordinate 630,467,182 of CM053783.1, forward strand.
TCAGTGATAGGCCCTAAACTGAAAACTTCCCTAATCTCCTCTACGCTGATTGTAATCAAGATTTCACCATCAGTTCTCCTCACTACCCTAAGGGCTTGGTCATAATTCTTAGCTACAACTTCCAAAAGATCATAATCCATGAAAACACTGGGAACCATCATTTTCCCTAGACCAAAATTCCAAATGTTTTCATGTGGGGCAAAAAGGTTCCTCTCTAAAAACCATTTTTTGAATAAAACAAGACTAGTCTATGAAGTTGTTGCATCCCTTACCCAGTTTCCTTTGTCATACAGCCCATCTACTATTTTTAGCCTAGGGTTTAATGAAGTTAGCCTCTTAACTTCTATAGTTTCAACAGTGGAAGAAGGGAGCAGTTCAAGAAAATCATTGTGGACATTCCTATCCAAATAGTTCTCTTGACCAGAAAATGCTTTATGTTTTGGAGCCATTTTAATTAACCCTCAAAGGAATTGAAATAGCAAGAGGATTATAATGCAAGTACTTACTTTGAATTTATCTCTAGTTCTTCTCAGTGTTATTGCAATCTTTTTGCGAACAAACTGCTTCACAATCTTATCGAATCTAGCACAGTCTTCTCAACAATTGTTTCTGCTTAGAAATTCTCTGAATATTTGTTTGAGTATGGTGGAATTAAGAAAATCTTCTATGTTATACTCTATTTTCCTTCACACGCGAAGCTTTCATCTCTCATAAATGCATAGGGTGGCATCACCTTCTATATTCAAATTTACACCGTGGATTTACGAAAAATCCTACAATCCAGGGATGCAAGCAAAAATGACTCATGTTCCTCTTGACAAGATGGCAGTCAACCCAATGAAAATTGGCCATGTGTACCTTTCCTTCATTATTGGCACCTCTGAACTGGACCCACAGAACTCTGAGGACACATGTCACTTAGGCACTATCTCGCTATACATAAAGAGTGAGCACCTTGCCATAGTGAGATAGCACCCATCATTGATCCTGATTTGATCATGCGGATGAAATTTGATGCATTTCTCAAAATAAATATGGTGGGCCCCTTGTTTCCATGTCGTTATTCATAACCTTCGTGCAACTCGCCATAGCAAGATAGCGACGATCATGGATCTGAGATAGATTTGACAATCAATCTTTCATATATTTTGTGAACAAGGCATGGGTCCAATCATTGATGATGTGATGAAATCCTGACTATTTTACTTGCTGCTTGGGGTCCATATTTGTTTATTTCTCAACCGAGCACTATGTTGCTAACGACGAGAAGAACAAGTTCCCGATAGCAACATAGCGAATCCTGGTGTCTTTTCTTTTCTCGGCGTATACATGTAGCCCATTAGATGCCAGCGTGTTCCAAAGATTTATAATTGATATCTAATGGAGTACTTTCTAGGACCCACTTACTCTAAAAAGTTGCCGCAGTACTACTTTCTATCTGGGTGCTATGTCGCTAACGGCGAGAGACACCAATTCTTCGATAGTGACATAGCGATTTTTGGTGACTCATCAAAATTTAGGGTCAGAAAGATAAAGGCGAGTGAAGTCATAACTACCCTCATTAATGCATCTGACACATAATAAAATAGCACGTGCACCACGCAGCCTGAAAAAACTTACGATCATCAAAAAATTTAAAAGTGACCGCCGGGCATTATTTTTGGTGAAGGCATCATGTCGCTAACGGCAAAGTGCCCAATTTATTCAATAGCGACAAAGCAACTAATCGAAAAAGGTAAGATTTATGTTGATGCCTTTTGTACCTCAATGTTGTAATTTCTTTTCAAGTTCTGACATGTCTGTTGTAAATGTGATGAAATATCTCTGAAACAATACAATCTCCGATCACCATATTTCCACTTGACGGTACCGCTTTTCAACTTAGCAGGGGTCACTATGTCGCTAAGGGTAAAATACTTGTATCTTTTCATATCGAGATAGCGATTGCCGTAGATCTTTTAGGGATCGGGTGGTCAGAAACACAAAAGAAAAGATGTGACTCAAGGTGTGGAAAGTTTGAAAAGGATGGGAACCTTCACATATTTTTAGTTTTGCGCTCGAAAAATTTAAAAGAAAATAAGACTTAGGGTTTCGACAAAAATTTGCTTCAAAGACCTACAAAATATGACTTGGCTAGAAACCCTATTCACCATAGGTGGATCCCAATCTGAATTCTTCTATACCTTGGACAAAGGAATTTGATTATGCAAAAATTCAGACCAACAAAACTATCATAGAAAAATTATGACGAAGATACCACCTGCAACTATTAGACTATCATAGAAAAATTTTTATGAAGATGACATTAAAAACTATTGGACTATCATGTGTACAAGTCACAAAATGATTCCAACACATGAAATTAAGTGTACTACATAGGATAGTGATAACTAAATTTTCATGCCCTCCAAATTTGGTGGTTGTAACATTTATACCAATTTCATTTATGGGATACACACTCTTTAAATACTCCAGGCAATTCTTGAGTGCAGATGTTTCAATTCCTTAGTGTCAAAACTTGAATATATTTCATGCTTATCATTTCCTCTAGCAATTCTTACGTAAAACATCATTAAAATAATTCTTCCCTTTGACAGTGTCAAAGAGTGTATATATACAATATTTTTGAAGTTGTTTTATGCTAAATGAACCTTTTGTGATCAAGTCTTGTAAATATCTTGGTTGGTACAACTATAGATTTCTTACTGGCTTTGTACTAGTACCCAAGATTAACATTGATGACATTAGTAGAATTCCAAGTTTTTCTCTTGTATTCCTATTAATTGTACTTGATTGTTGAATATGTTAAAGAAGAAAAAAATGCCAATTAATTTACAAACTGTAACTGACCTGAATTGCTTGATGTATTTTTTAAATGTTGAGATGCATATACTAAGATTTTTTTGTTGCTGCAGGCCAAGCCACAGCTGACAGACAAGTCAAAGCTTCCAACTATTGTGGATCCTATGATTAAAGAGTTGCTGAACTTGAAATATCTTCAGCAAGTAAGTTGCATGCAAAATATTTCTTTTGAAGGGAATTGACATTATTTTTAAAAATACATTTAGTTTATACAATTTTACTCATGTTTTGGTGGATAAAAACTTAACATTCTTCCACATTTCTTGCCCATTTTATTGCATATCTGAAATAAGACACAATCTTGCCATTTTCCAATAGCTAAATGTCTTTAATTATGATTGGAATTTGGCATAAAATGTATTTTTTAGGTTAGATTGTCAGTTAGTTCTGGTTGATCGCCATTTGAAAATTAGTGGTGCTAATCCTTTCATTGAAGACAAAATTTATAGTGCAATACATATCATCACACTTACCCAAAAAAGTTGAGCCAAATATTTGATTATCTAGATTGAAAGTCATTGTCCACTTCATAATCTTAGCAAGAAGAACACCATAAGTGATTGTGAACCAAGTATTTATGATGAAGCAAGAAGGAAAGAAAAATGAAAAATGTGTTGAGTCGAGAGATAGACATTAGAAAGAAAGCCATTGATTATAAAAAGTATTAACATCAAGTTTAAAAATAATGTTTTAATTGACAAGCACAAAGCAAGATTAGTAGCTAAAGAGCAACAAATTTTCCTTGTACATCCATGCACTATCTCCATGATTCCATGTTTGGTCCTTAGCCTCTTTGCAATAACCACATTATCAATGATTGCCAAATAGTGCCAACATACTATGTGTAAAGGCCCTTTCTAGATCATATTTCAATGCAACAATTTATCAAACAATGGCACTTTGAGGGGACAATGATCATCTTCAACTGTGTGACTTTGGCTCATTGCTTCAAATTTGTTAGAGGATATGGAAACTTACTGACTGTAAACAACAGGTATGTTCTTAGGAAAAAAACCCATACTCATTGTAAATAGCAAGTATGGACTTAATGCATATTTCATGAGTTGTGGTTCATAAAAACCCATACTCATCAGCTTGAATTGTTTGTATGATACCCAATGCATTGAGGTGACACTTACAATTTGAATTCATAACAACCATTTCTCATCAACATAAATTGTTTGTTTAGTACCCATTGCATTGACGTGACACTTACAAGGTTGAAGTATTGAAACTTCCTAGAAGGTCTACCTACTCAATTCCATGATGATCCAACTTTCCTTGATCCTTAGGAGAATGATGCAGGAGCATCAAGGTCAAGGTTGAAGGCATGAGAAGACATTAAGGTCTCAAGATAACCAACATGACCATGTTAGAATAGTTGATGTAATAAGACCCTGTGAAGGTCCTTTTTGATATGTTTGTAATCATTTTAGTTACATTTGAAAACATTAATTAATAAAAACCATATGTGCAGATATAAACATTAATCACAACATGTCCAATTTATTTGTCAGTATATTTTCCTATGAAGAAAGACCACGCCTAACAATATGAATCTAGAAGAAAATAATGAGACAATGGCTGCATTGTGGGCTCAATTCTGAAGAAAACCTAATAAATGTTATTGTCCTTACAAAAAGTGTAAGGGTTTAAAGAATCGAAGAATTCTAATCACAATAGCCTAGAGTCATTGTAGGCAATATGGTCATGTTGAAGGGGGCCATGATTTTCATCCATTACTGAATATGGATTTCCTATTGGAGGAACATGGAGGTGTGAATATCCAAGCTGAGGATAATGCTCCCATGGAAGAAGATGATAATGTGCCAGAGGACATGATTGAAGAAGATGGTATTGGGGCAAGTGATGAAGAGGCTCACAATGATGGTACTAGCAAATCTGATAATAATGATGAAGATGGTCTTGATATACCTTTACTTGAGAAGGCACACGAGCCCTTATACCCGGGCTCCCAAACAACTCTACTATCGGCTATAGTGTTGTTGGTGAACTTAAAGGTTATGAATAGCATATCCAATGTAGCAATGTCACATATGCTAAGGTATGTCATTTTTTTCATCTTCAAGGTTAGCATACAATTACTATTCATTATATTAACAATGCATATTTGTTGTTGTAGGTTGATTAGTGAGTTTTTGTTACCACCATCAAACATTTTGCCTCATTCGTACCAAGAATTATCTAACATTATGGAATAGATTGGAATGAAGTATTAGACAATACATGCATGTCCCAATGATCACATTCTATATCATAAACAACATGAATTTGCAACAGAATGTCCTGATTTTCATGTTAGTAGATATCGGTTAGATCAAATAACAAAAAAAGTGCCTCACAAGGTTCTTCGGTACATTTCCATTATTCCATGTTTGGAACGATTATTCAGGTGCACTAGCTTGGCATAATTTATGAATTACCATGCACACAATAGAAGTCAGGATGACATTATGTGAATGCCTGCCGATGGTTCTACATTTAAAGAGATAGAAGAAACATGGTCACACTTTAAAGAAGAACCTCGTAATCTGAAACTTTCATTGGTGGCGGATGGTGTCAATCCATATGGAGATATGAGATCTGTTTACTCAGTATGGCCTATTTTTGTTATTAACAATAACATTCCTCCTTGGATGTCCATAAAGAGGGAGCACATAATGTTGTCAATGATTGTGCTAGGTATTTTTTTAATTTTCTATTGTTATCTAAATTAATTTATAAATAGTGCATGAAAATGGTTATAATAATTATGTAATGTTTATGTTCATTCAATTGCTAGGTAAATACCAAGTTAAAGATATGAAGTGTATATTGAGCCCCTAATTGACGAGTTGTTGAAGTTATGGAATGGCATCACTATGTATGACATCTCTAGATTGATAGGACATCAACAATTTCAACTCCATGCAATGCTTGTATGGACAATACATGATGCCCCTGGGCTAACTCATTTTTGCGGTATGTTATATTGTTAAGATCACATATTTTTAGTCTGTTATAGTGCTTACACATTACTATCAAATGCTTAAGTTGCACATGATAATTGTAAATGATCCAATTATACATGATCTTTTAGGTCTCTAGACAAAGGAAAAATTTGCATGTCTAGTTTGTGGTCTGAAGATGAAATATCGTCATTCGAGAAGTTTAGGAAAGCAGGTGTTTGATGAGTTAAGACACTTTCTCCACAATAATCATAGGTGTTGAATTGCCGAAAAACATCTTTTCAATGGGAAAGAAGAGACATCATCAAGGCCATGAAGAATGACAGCTCATTTATGGAAGTTGGAATATGATCGACTAAATCGTCGAGGTAATGTCCAATTTGTCGTCCAAAGTTTACAATTTTTATTTCGATATTGTCTTATATTTACTAATGTTGTAACTGATGCTCATGAAGGTCGTCAAGGCATCAATGACCAACTTCCTAGAGGAATAAAAAGTTATCCTACTCAATTTAGTAGGTTACCATACTACAAGGATCTCCCAATCATGCATTTGTTTGATGCTATGCATACTGGAAAGAATGTAACAGAGACACTATGGAAAATGTTAGATGGAAGGCATGATAGAGAACAAATTGCTAAAATTTGTACTGACATTCATGAATCTAATCATGCACTAAAAATTTTCATTGAATCAAATAGGAATGGAGATCGCATAAATACAAGTGCCCTTCCTTGGTTATTAACGGAGCAACAAAGTGATACATTAAAAGAAGTCATAAAAAGAACAAAATTTCCAATAGGATTTGCTGCAAATATAAGCACTCTTCTATCAAAGAAAGGTGATTTTGGGTCAGGGTTGAAGACACATGATTGTCATACCTTCCTCAAGGTAAGTCTTGTTTTCTATTTACAATGTATTTGTAAGATTGAATGTAGTACCAGTTGCATTATTTAATAATATATTGAAATGATCATTTTTTAATGATTGCAGTTCATCCTACCTCTATCCCTTTCACAACAGTTTGACAACAGTATTAAACAAGTTATATATGATCTTGGAAAATACACGAGGTTAGAAGAGTGTTTTTTCTTATATTTGTAGCTTTTTATCTAAAATCTATTGTATAATTTTATTTGAAATCTCCTCTATGTTTTTTTGCGTGTTGAATCTCATTTAGGTGGTTATCATCTAAAGAAATTGATAAAAAAAGATATAAAATATTGGAAGAGAAAAATTCCACAGCTTATGTGTGAAATGCAAAAGTGTTTACCTCCAATGTTTTTCAATGCTCAAGAACACTACCTCATACATCAAGTTGAGGAGATTGAATTGTGTGGACCTGTACAAGCTAGATCAATGTGGATGGTTGAGAGGCATTTGAAATTTATGAAGGGCTTGGTTCAACAAAGAGCACGTCATGAGGGTTCTATGATAGAGGGCTATATGATATATTAGACCATGGTGTATATCAGTGAATATCTTCCAAAGTTTGTAGCAGGTATCCATCTAGATCGCATTTGGGATCCCAACTGTAATGAAAAATTCAAAGGGGAGTACCTGACGGGGAAAGGTAGATTGAGGAGGGTGAGAGGTAATTATAAATTTTCTTTTTGTAATTTAACAATTCTTATCCATCATCAATATATATAAGTTGTTTCTAACTGGTGTAATTGTCTTCATTATAGTTGGTCGTAAGTGGGATGCACTACACTTGTATATTGCAAACAATCTTGATTGGGTGACAGTGTGGATTGAATAGTCTCAAGAAAATAGTCACTCATTAACATGGGATGGTGTTGCATTGTTGGTTAAAGAAGATCATCATAATGGAGATCCCAATGTTATGCCAATGGTACTTGATCTAATATATGGCTTAAGAGATACAAAGGTATGCATAAGATTACTAATCATGAGACATAAGTTCAATATCAACTCACAGATCAATGAAAAGATTCTTGACATGTTTGAATAATTGTAGGTCAAACAACACAAAGCTATGTACTACCATGGCTATAAATTCTGCACAAAAAAGTTAGATGAAATGAAGAAAACGTGTGATTCCGGGATAAGTGTTGTCTTCGCGGTCACCAATATTTCATCTAGAACTGACATACATCCTCAACAATCTAAAAATTGATACTATGGCATTTTGGATGATATACTTGAGTGTGACTTTAATTCATTCAAACTAGTTCTATTTTTATCAAATGGTTTAGGTTATGATTGAATCGAAATGATCCCGATAGGACTGTTATTGAACATGACAGCGGATTTACTATGATTAATACAAGGTCATTTGAGCCAGTCGAAGATGAGCCCTATGTTCTTCCAAGTCAATGCAAGCAAGTGTTTTACTTTGGTGTTCCAGACAAACCGGGTTGGTCATTTGTTGTTAGACATGACCCAAGAGGAAGGCCGATAAAGTATAATGTGATCGAAGAAGAAGATATTGAAGAAGCACAAGAGGAAGTAAATGATTATTAGGAACAACAATTACCCAGTGATGAAGAAAAAGAAGATGGTGATGATTTTGGTCATGCTAACGATAATGGTGATAATGATGATGATGATGCTGATGACGATCATGATCATGGTGATGAAGATGGTGATGATCATGGCGATGATGGTCATGATGATGATAGTGATCAAGAGGATGATGATGGTGATGAAGATGGTGGTGGTGATGACGATGATCAAAGTGACGAGTACGATGATGGTGATGATGATGATGATGATGATGATGATGACGACATGGATGACGATCATGATGATCAATGAAATCTTCAAGTACGATCAATGTCAACTATGATGGGGTCTTGTATGACCAAATATTTCTTTCCAAACCATATGTGCACATATAAACATTAAGTAGAACATGCCAAATATTTTTTTAGATATAAACATTAGTTACGCTAAATTTTTAACTTAAGACAAATGATTTACATATAAAATCTACTTTATTATTAATATTTTTTTTGGTAAGTCTATTACTTTAATTTTGCTGCTGATTTCTAAGACTTACTAATTTTTTTCATAGGGCGATATGGATGCACCATGTCTGACACCTTTAGTAGAGGTAAATATTAATTATTGTAAATTTTAATGTTAATATAGAAACAAATGTCCTATTATTATGTTCTTTTCTTTATGGATTTGGAGTTATTTTGATGAAAGTATATGAATATTTGATGTCACAATTGATAGGAAAAAGCTACAATAATCACTGATCAAATGCAATCTAAAATATGGGTGTCATATCTACATGGCATTGGCCTTAGTACTGACCCTGTATTCATCACCCAATGAATTACACAAAGATACACTGATGAGCTTGTTCAAATTATCATCAAGGGTGACAGAAGTGAGGAGAAAGAGGCACTAAGAATAGAATTGGACCGTAGAATCCAATCTTTGAAAGTAAACAGTAATTCGACTAAAGCAGTAATAGAAGTTCAATAGATATTAATATTTTATAGTATCTTATGGATCATGATCTCTGATTTTATGTGTTCTTGTATAGACATATGTGCCAGTTGCGACATCACATGCTAAACATGGTCAAGGTTGTTTCACAGTACCTTCATGCAAGTAACACTTTGTTTTGATTAACATTATAACACTTACCTTTTTTTTTGCCGACGTTTCTCGCTAGTATCCCATTTGATCTTTATCCATTTCAAATTTCTTTGCTAACAATATTCTATTCTTTAGCTCATGATGAAGTGCAAACTCCTCCTTCGATTGGTGGTCCACTATTGTCTGTTGCATTGTCGGCAACAAGGACCATGCAAACATCATCATCTATGCCCAGTAGAACTAGTAAAACCTTGTTTTGCTATATTTTGTAATGTGCTATATTTTGTAATGTCTTTCTACAAGTTGATGAACAATGAAGTAGCACATTAGTGCTTAAATGATGTCTACAGAAGCTTGTATACACACAAACACATGCATACACACACCACGCATACATACATACATACATACATACATACATACATACATACATACATACATATATATATATATATATATATATATATATATATATATATATATATATATATATATATATAGCCACACATAGAGAGACATGGACATAGGCAGGGAGGTAGACCAATAGAGAGCAGTACTAAAATTGTCATTTAATTGTTATGATGTTTCAGTTGATAGAGCAACAGAGAGTAGTACTACTGAAGCTGATCCATTTCTTGGAGTAGTTCATGTGATTAGTACTGGTTCGTATGAAGGGACATTGTTGCTCAATAAGAAAACTATGTTTCCATTAAGAGAACGAAAGCTTCCAGGTGCTTTAAAATTGATATTTTTTAAAGTGTAAATTTAGTTTACTTTTACATTACTCATTTTGGACTGATAAATCATTTATGCTTTTGTAGGTAATAATGCTTTCTTTGAACATCTTTTTCATATGACATTGAGACTGTTTGGACCCACCATACGTAAAAGGTACATAGTTTCATATCATTACTACATAATTTTTATTTTCTTCTATTTATTGTAATATATTAAAGTTATTGATCTAAAAATCTATTTGTTTTTAAAAAGGTGGAATTTACAAGCTAGGGAATTAAAAAATCAGCTGATTGCATCCATTGAGGAAAAATTTGGGAAAAACATTTTTGACACTGGCCTAATTCTAAAAAGAGCAGCAAAGCATATAAATATTGTGAGGGATCAATATAGAAGGGTTCTTAAGGATAACCCAAAGTATGACTATCCTCCTATGATTCCACCAATGGAGTGGAATGAAATAATAGAAGATGCAAAGGAGAACAGGCTATGTGAAGATAGAGATAATGAAGCAGCATAGGGAAAAAAGAGGTATGTCATTATAGTATTAAGTACATTGTAATCATGCACTAATTATTGATATTTGTAAATATATAATCTAAGATGTTTGAAATTGTTCATAGATTGCAGGACACATCCGTGGCTACAAAAGTGAGAATAGAAAAGGTTGGCCAACACAAACTTGGCTCTGGTGGCTTATGAATCTGCAGTCTTGACTTGTAAGTAGAGAAATGAATTTTTTTTTTTTTTTAAAATATAATGTTGCAAATAGTTTTGTTTAATGAAACCATACATGGAAAACTGACGTTATCAAGAAAAAACCATAGGGCACAGATTTCAATGTGGAGGTCACAGATGAAGATAGAAAAATTTCCTTGAAGGAAGGCTATAAAGTTGTGGTTGCACGCCTACGTGAAGAATCTGTAAGCCTTTCCCAAGAATCCAGTGCACCAAATGATATCTCACAGGTAAATTGGTCAGATGAAAAGTAAATGAAATTAAATAGTTGAGAAGATTCTTTTTTGGTATTAGTTTTAAACATAAATTGACTACATAACAATGTGCATAACATTTTACTGTAGCCTTCATATCCTACCACAGAACCTGCTCCTGACGAAGGCCATGATGTGCATTATAGTGGTGGAAGTATTAATTTGCTATTGGAAATTAATTATGCAATTATGAATACAATTTAACATCTTCAATTGGAATTTGACGTGTATCCTTTTTTTGAATATTTCAGAGCATGTTGAACATCATGCTAAAGGAGTGGACCATGTTCCAAGTGTTCAACATGTTGACGCGGTGGCAAATCAAAATGTTAATGTACATGATGTGGCATTGTTAGGTAAGAAAAATGCATTTTATGTTGTACTCGTACTTAATTACAAACTTGTAACAGTTAGAAAAAGAAAAAGAGTATGCCAATTTATCGCATTCACTTGTTCTTGCAACAGAGCCCCCTTTAGTGCAGCAACCTCCTGCTCCTCCAAAGAGAAGGAGCCATCGTAATTTGACATTACACGTGCCAGAAGAGGAGGAGAATGAAGCAGTTATGGATATCCCTATGAGCACTTTTCTTAAGAGAGCTCAGAAAAACAAAAAAAAGAAATGATGTTTTAAAAATCTTCTTTGATAAACCTTGTTGGATAATGAAAGAACTTTTTTTTAAGTAATTATATATGAATGATGCATATTAATACAGATTTTTATTTTATGTTAATGAATATTGTTATGTGTTAATGAAGTTTTGATTAGTATTGTGTATTAATGATTTTTATATCATATTAATGAATGTTAGGGGGAGGGGGTGAGGCCAGATGAGCTTCCACCTTCACATGGTTGGTCTTGTTAAGTAGAGAATATTATAGTATTCTTGAAACCAAGTGAAGCTCAAATTTGTTAAGTCTTCAAACACACATCCCAATTCTCTTTAACGAGACTAAAGTTTTTTTGCTTGTAATAGTCTCATTGCAGTCATCTTTTGGTTCCTTGAACATATAGTTCTTGCTTAATTTAAATCCCAATTATTAGATATTTGTCCACATTGGACTTAGTTTGGCATAGAAACCTGCATATTTTATTATATATATTTAGTCAACTGAAAGCAATGTAGAAAGCATTCACATAGTTGATGTCTAACAAAAGAAGACAAGATGCATATACTATTTAGCATGGAAATCCTTGTAGGTGAATTGTGTGTGTATGTACACACACACATATATGTATGTATGTATATAACTTCAAACAAATGTGTACACTCAATTAGCAAGAGACACCAACCTCAAATTGTGTAATGCAAAAGGAACTAACCTTTGAAATGCAAAGTGTTTATAATGTAGGTAGATTTGTCTTAGATCTCCTTCGAGTTCTTCAACAAATCTACCTTGTACTTATGAATAGTCCACCAAGATTTGAAATATTGTTTTTCAATAAATGCTCTAAACTTGGAATATACCTTCATAAAAATTATGCCTTAGATCTGCTCATCATATTCAAAATAAGCCTTCACATGTTTGTTCACTTAGGTCTGATTCAGGTCTTCCACAAATTTGGCTTATAATTATGCTCTTGAATCTCTTAAAATCTTCTTTGTATTCAAATGATATTTAATGAATTTATTGATACAAATTTCCTCATACTTGAATCCAAATATCATTGTCATTATCAAACATAACACAGACATAAAATCATTTTGGTTATTTGCTTGTTATACAAGTTAGTCTTATCTTTTTGGTTTTCACAAGTCATGCACTTATGCATCTTTGGGATATCCACAAGCTATTAGAGATGTTTGGATGGTTCATGTCCTTATTTTTTTTGTGTTGTTTGTAGGGTTTTTGCCATGAAGTCTAAGGAAAAACATGTTGGATGTTTGTGATAGACATGTCCACCTATAAGAAAAGTATCAAATGTAGAAAAAATGCAAAGAAAAGCTTGTAAGGGTTTTAGGTGTCTTTAGGCCTAGTATAGCTCATAAGGGTTTTAGGTGTCTTTGGAAGGGTTAGTGAAGTTATAAAACCTTTGAAAAGGTTAGTGAAATATATTAAAGGCATATATGATTGTAAGTTGTTGAAGTTGACACTTTGTGTCAACTAGACAACAAATTTCAGTTTATAACTAACTAATAACAGTCAAATAGTTAGACAGCAGTGGTTGTTTATTGTTGTTTGGTTATTTAGAGGGGATTTGTTGAATGTTTGGAGGAGAAGTAGAGTTGGGGTGGTGAGACAAGGCATTGTAAAAAAATTATAATCAATAAAATAATCTTGTTCTCTACAATTCAATCTCTGTCCCATGGAACAATGAGTTCCTATGATGTATCAAATGCATTTTGACTAATATTTAATGTGAGAACATTTTATTATTTTTGTTATCTTTTCCACGCATTCTTTTAATTTTCATTGCGGGTTGAGTAAGGAATAATAGACTGGTGCATTCAAACCAGTGATTGGTTAGGCATAGTCAATTGTACTTATTCTGAAGTTTCCAATGTAGATTCTCTCCTACCACCTGTAGTCACTGTTATTGGTGGGAGACAATGAGGTTGTGATAATTTATTTGTACTATATTAACCAAATGCAAGAGAGTGGGAAAACTTGGTGCAAGTGCAGTGTTGGATGGTAATTGTTGATGGAGGTTTAGCCTGGATTAGACACCAGTCTAATAGACAGTGGATCATTTCATGTTTGAAGATGTTTGGGGGGTGAATCCTTCATGTTTGGGGGGTGTCTCTGTTACCAAAAATGAGACAGTAGAGCACTACTAGTGTTATGATGGGCAAACTATGTCTTTCATTGTGATAGACTATTTCTAAGTCATCTGTGTTGTTTCTTGCTATTGTCAAGCAGTCTTTGTTTTCCTTGAGACCATGAACAAAATTATCTACCATTTTTGCTAATGATAAAATTTTGACTTGAACAATGATAAAATTTATTAGTAATCATTATAGTGGAACAACTTTTGACTTGTTGAAAAATTTTAGTCGAAGGTGTTGGAATTGATAGTGAACCCCAAGCTCCTAGAAATCACCTACAACCAAAATGCATGTTACATCTATGTCTAAGAGAGAATATGATCCAAAAAGCATGCCTACTTTGGTGATTTGGCCATTATTGTAGCACTACAAAGTGTCTTATAGTGTTTCTCATTTTCTTAAATAATAGGCAATTAGTTCATGATTTCATCATATCTTATAGTGGAACAACTCCAAGAATCTTGGGTAAATTGGTTGCTATAAGACTTTCTTGTATAGGACACTCAATAATGTGGGCTAAGTGGTGGGCACAAAGAGGAACAAGAAAGGATCTGTACAAGTGCATGGTGTAGTAGAATTCAAAAATGAAATTATCTTAGTTTCATTCTGATTCTCCTCTGTTACCCTCACATACATACATAGCTCACTTCAATTCTTCAATGCTCTCAAACTTATACACATCCCTTATCAGAAGATCTGGTCATAATTCTCCTAAAATTTACAAATATTCCTAGAAATAGCAGCTACCTAAGACTTAGGAATTAGATATAAATGAGTTGAGACTAGCATTTATAATTCTTGAACAGGATTGAAAATAATTTTGATTTTGTAAGATGATTTGATATGCAGCAGTAGAATTCATCCTTGTTTACTTCTGATTTATAGGACCAGTGCCTTATCCATTGGGCAAGAAATTGACTACTGGCGGGAGATCTAATTAAAATAACTTGTATAAGAATTAATCAACTGCAATCACCCATCTCCATTCTTATGCAATATCCCTTTTATGAACTCATAAATCCTACTGATTTACTGAAGCATTTATATAATTGCTTGAATTAAAAGCAACAATAAAATCAGCATACAACCCATCTAGACTGCATTCAGCCAAATAAACCTTATTTAAATGACTTCAAAGTAAACAAACCCATAAACTAGAGACAGAAATTGATGATCCACAGATATAGTGTAAATACCCCTTTGTATTATCCTTTTCATATGACTAATACAATAACCAATAGAAAACCAATTGAATGCCCAGAATAGATTGCCATTTCTATCATTTCAATTTGCTTATCAGAAAGTACAATGGAAGCAAACTCAAAACCTCTGCATACTATTGGACCGACTGAATATGTACTCTTCTTGAAAGAAACAAAAAATTGCACAAGTCTCGGACCATCACAATGCCTTGAAAACTCATTTATATAGCATGAGTTGCAACAAGAAAAGGGCAATTGTGATCTAACAAGTGTCCAAGGAAAAAAGCATCATACAAAAGACAAAAACAATCACAACAGAATGTCAGGTGTATCAAATATTCCTTCAGGTAGGCCCATTCTAGTTTTTGTTGTGAATCATCAACTTCTGATTTATCTCTTATTATTCTGGCTCCTCAGAATACATGGCTACCAAGCTGGCCAAAGAAGGATGACCTTGTGATACCTCCAAATCAGTTTTCTCCTGCGGGTTCTCACTGCTTTCACCCTGAGTAGGCATTATTACCTTTTCCCCTTCTTCTTTTTTCAGCTCTGGTGTAGAGGTGTCAATAACCTGCACCTCGCCTTCTAGTTTCTCATCATCATCTGAACTGTCCTCCTCTAATTGCTTTTCCAACAGAAGATCTACCATCCAAGTGTCAAATTGTATATCATTTAGCTAGCTGAACTGTAGGATATCATTTTGCCTTTTTAAAATATAACCAGCCTCCTTTTCAAAACCAACAAATTCTTGCTTCAAAGAATCAAAAAATAATTGGACTTTAACCAATTCCTTTGTTGTGGTGGCCCACCAGGCATGCCCCTTTTCATTAATAACTTTATTTATCCTTGTGCAGAAAAGGTCATCCAATTCTTTACTTCACTCTTCCTTATTTTTCAATTTCTTCTTTCCATCCAAGGCACAAGGAAATAGATCAAATTTTTTATTCTTGTACTTATTCAAATAAGAAACAATTCTCAGTTGCAGAGCAACTCTCCTGTTATCAAAATCTGACAGGTCATTAGCAATATCATACAATTTTTCAACATGGTCATGGGAAGACTTTATAACTGAATAACATAGAAGGTGATTTCCTTTTCCCTTCTTCCCCATTTATTAACAATGGGCTTTAGGGTATCATCATGAGTTTTCAATTCCTCCCATATATCTATTACTTTTACCAACTGATCAAAGAATAAGGGCCACTCAATTTTGTCCACTAAATACATTAGAGCCTTTCTAAGCTTATCCTCATACTGCATATTTAACTCTACATGTAAGGCCCATAGTTTGCTCTTCTCTTCTTCAAATTCCTCAGCTGTATAATATTTAGGCCTTTGAGGTGTGTCTGGTATCTCTACAAGGGGGGTGGATTTAAAAGGTTCCACTGGAGGACGGGGGTATGTTATTCTTGGCCTTGTGGATTTCCCCATTGCCTTGTTTTCAAGTTCAATTCTCCTTTTTACCTCCCTATTATAGGCCTCAAGAAGTGTTTCATATTTATTTTGTAACTCTGACATAACTTGTTCCTCCTTCTTAGCAATGGACAACAAAAACTTAGAAGAATCCACATTCCAATATGTTGCCTATACATGTGAAGTGTTAGCAACCCTTCATACAAGTATATTCCCATCAACCCAGACTCATCTGATTGTGATGGTGTGGCTCTAGATCCCTTTCTCAATGACCAAATGACCAATGCAGATTGATCTTCAATGAATGAAGTGCCTTGGAAGTCTCTTCTATTTGGGTCTTGCAACTCCAATCTACTTGAAACAGAATCGAAAATTAATGCATCTGCAATATCCCAATTGGGCAATAATAAAATGTTAGATGCCTTTATCATTTTCCTCCCCTCCTCAGGGCTTATATTCTACAATTCCTTCATCATTTCTTCTTTAATTTGGTTTTGCATGGAAGTTTCATCCATTTTTGGATGCTCTGTTTTCATCTTTTTACATTTCTCCTCGAAAACGTTCATGTTTGTCCTCCATGCAAACTGCTGAAAAGCCCTTGATTTCACAAAATTGTCATCAGTCAAAAATTGATGACTTGCCTACTCTAATACAGGGTCCAACTCCCTGCCTCTATAATTAGCTATTGTTAGATCCAAACTTGGGAGAGGAAGTTCTGGAGGGTTACCCTCATCTAATTCTGCTTGAGTAATAAAAATATCTACCTATGATCCCATTTGTTCAACCTGTTCACCAGTGAGCTGCTCTTCTACAATCCTCAAAGGGGACTGGGTGGGTGAATATTCCTCATCTTGAGGCCTTTCTTCTGTCATTACCTTTTGCCTCTTAAGACTAGGCTCTTCAGGTCTCTCCTCTTGGGCTATACTGGTAGATCCTATTATTTGTTTGCCCTTGTCTATAGGAACCCTTTTATTCTGAATTATAGTATATCCGGGCTTCTTTTGTACAATTATTTTATCAGTTCTCACATTTGGAGTGAGAGCCAACCTCCTCATGACCTCTTTGGCCTTATCAGGATATGAATCAATAAAAAATTGTTTCTTTTCATTCATGACCTCCATTATTTCAGGGAAGGTATTCATGAGCTTACTTATTTTGTCAGCCTCTGTAATAGCATTATCCAAAGAATCGTATTTATTATCAAAACAATGAATGAATTCTAAGACCCGGGAATAAACTCTCCATTTTTCATTTTTAGTTTCCTGCTCCTGTAATGAGAATTCATTCCTTATAATATCCTCTAGATAATAAGAATCATGTTTGATCGGTCCCAACTTGATTCTATGCCTCAACATCTAATTGAAAAATCCCTCAGAATCACAAAAATGGGGACAGCCATCATATAATGCTCCAAAATTTTATGCAAAAAGATCCATCCCCCTTTTGTAATCACAAACTGATGGATCACTGTGTAGGTAGGGAAAATTGACCCTAATTGCCTTTTCAACAAAAACATTTCTTCCACTCCCCCTAACTGCCATAAAACTTCAGCCATTCCCACCTTCAAAGGAACTTGGTAAGGCAAAACATGAGGGTTCCCCTTGAAACCATAGATTCTAAAAATAGTAGAAACAGGGTAGGGGATTATAGCTCCCCAATTATGTGAAAATTTCAAGTCATGGGGGTTATCCATAGGCCTGATGAGACTCATTAGTATCCTAGGGATTCTGGGATTGTCACTCAATATGAGGCATCTCAATTTAGCAGCAAAATATCTGTCAAATCTGACAAAACTAGCATTACTTGCATCCCAGGTCATATCTGCACTCCACAACTGGACTAGCAGTATTTCCCCATTCTCCTCTCTATTTAGTTCCATCTCATTACCAAAATATGTCACTCCTTTGAACAAAAACATATGCATTAATAGAGAGTAGTGACCAAAAGTTTTTTTCACCTTGCCCTTCACAATCCCAACTAAACCAATGTGAATTTCTTCAGCCAAAAAGGAAGCAAAATCAAAAATAACATCTACATCGAAGGAAGCAATCTGAACCATCATGTACATGAAACCAATGGGCATAAATTCTTGCTCATCTTCACCAAAAACTCAGCATAAGGTCCTGTATATCTCTACAGCCCAGGAAGTGAAAAGACTCTTCTTAAAAGGCTCTCTAGAGGCTGCAGTAATTACTAGCAAGTTCCTATTGTACCAATATGTTCCCTTAGTGCACCTCCCCTAAATACATCCTTCTTTGCTTTATATTCATTCTCTAATTCTAGCAGATTGATTTGCACATGGTAGTTTGATAATGGTTCTAGGTTAAAAACCTCTCTAATTTCTTCAAGAGTAATTGAGACCAGAGGCACACCATCCTTTCTTCTTACAACCCTAATGGCTTGGTCATAATTCTTAGCAATGGCTTCAAGCAAATCATAATCCATGAAAACACTTGGGACTACTAACTTTCCCAAATCAAAATTCCAGACATTAGCATGTAGGGCAAACAACTTTCTTTTCGAAAACCACTTTTTAAACAAGATAAGGCTAGTTCGAGTAGTTGTTGCATCCCTAACCCAGTTCCCCTTGTCATATAGGCCATCACCAATTTTAAGCCTAGGGTTTAAGGAAATTAACTTTTTAAATTGTGTAGGCTGTACAGTAGATTCTGGGAGTAATTCTAATAAATCATCGTGGACATTCCTATCCACGTAATTAATTTTCCCAGAGAATGGTTTCTTAGGAGGCATTTTGATAGTATTGAGAGAATTGGAATGCCATAGAGGTTATAATATGAGTACTTACTTGACTTGCTGAACTTGTTCTTCTCTAAACTTTTAAAATTTCTCTCGAACAATAGAAGAATAGTTTCACATCTTTACCAGGCTTAACATGACACAATCAATTAGGCTCTTGTGCTCAAAAAATTTGCAATCTCTGTTCGCATGGGACTAGAATTAATGAAAATCTTTGTGTTATACTTTGTTTCTCCCACACACAAAGCTTTCACTTATCATAAATGCACCAAACAGAAAAAAAGAGTGGCGTCGCACTTTCTTTTTTAAACTTGTGTCGTTGATCCTTGAAAAATCCTACGATCTGGGAATGACAACTAAGCTGACTCAGCTTTCTTCTTAACACATTGGCAGTCAAGCCAATAAAACACCTCCACCTCTACCTTTCCTTCAAGGCTAGCGGTTCAAACTAGGCCCATGCATGACTACACACATGTGTCATCAACTCGCTAACTCATTATACATAATTCTCGAGCACCTTTCCACAGCGAGCTAGCGATGATCACTGATCTTACTTTAATCGTGTGGTAGATAATTGAAACAACCTTTAAGAACATGATGGTGGGTCCATTGCTCATTAAATCGCTATACCTAATTTTTGCACATCTCTTTATAGCGAGTCAATGAGCGTCATCGATCTAGACTTGATCTTGTGGACAGCAATTTTACTTCAATAGTAGTGGGCCACACTCGCTAACTCGCTATACTTAACTTCCAAGCACTTCTTCATAGTGAGTCAATGCCACCCTTTGATCTCGGCTCGATCTCACGATAAAAAATCTTCGTACCTAGTACACGTGAAGTGGGTCCATGATATCGATGTCCATGATATGGGCCCTATAGATTTCTACCAAGCATTGGTCGAAAGTTCGACCAATGAATGGCAGAAAATGCGCTAACAACGCCAACATTTTTCGACCACCGTATTCGTCGAAGTTTTGACCAACCTACTGGATGGTCGAATTTTTGACCAAAAAGTTTTCAACCAGTGCCATCTAGTTTTCTACCATGCATTGGTCAAAATTTGGACCAATGCCCCACATATTTCTACCAAGCATTGGTCGAAAGTTTGACCAATGAATGGCAGAAAATAGCTCAATAATCTGGACATTTTTCGACCAACATATTGGTCAAAATTTCGACCATCCAATAGGTTCGTCGAATTTTCGACCGAAAAATTATCGACCAATTCGTTGGTCAAAAAATGGGTAGAAATTTTGACCAATAAAGGTCAAAAAATGAGTCCAAATGTACTAGTGGAATAAAGGTGAAGAAAAATGCTTAACTGAATTTTATGGTGTCATGCTTTATTATCTAGAGATATTTCACTCAAATGAGATCTTTTATTCAAATAATTAATGTATAACACATTTAGTACCTTCAATAAATAAGAGCTCTAATAGAGCTTGATTTCCTTCCTTTTGTTAAAAATGAAGGATAGATTTGTTTGATGGTTTTAAATCATAGGTTCTTATCATAGGCTCTACTTTCAGTGCACCATGTCGTGGAGAAGTCAAATGAACACCTAGTAATAGCCTTTTGATTGTACTCAAGGTCAAACATCTAGGATTATAAATATCACATGCTATTGAGAAACAAGTGGAATCTATATTTCTCTAGTACTTGCAAGAGGGAGAGGACCTCAAAATAATAATAACAGTCATATTTGGAATAGAAAAGTATTTTTTTTAATTCTTTTTTGATAGCGAAAAATGTGGAAATATTGGAATTCAAAATCAATGGAGTTTCACAATGCAAAGTATAATAATTCATAATATTTCTTTAAGATTACATGACATATTATGAATTGTCTTTTCTTTTTGTTTTCATTTATTTCTCATTAACACATCACTCAAATCTAAATCTTTTTGTTGCAATGAAAACTGAATAAATAGAAGTATCCAAAAACATTTCCTTACTTTGGTTACAACTACATTTTTTTGCAAAATATAGCTTTTATTAGTGTTCTAGCATTTTATATTTTTTAAAATTTTTGGTTTGAGTGCATAAAATGGACTTTAAGTTGCATAATATTACACCATTACTGGTAATATTTTAATATCAATCCCTTAATTTCTAAATATTCTTATATATTATTGTCTAAATACGGGCAAAATTTTCAATGCGATTGTTCTTTCAAATGTCAATGCCCTATAGTATAATTTTTATGGAGTCCCTTAATACTTATCTCTATCCAAATTGGCCCCCTTTAAAAAAATCATTTTAATCTCTCCAAAAGAAAATTTACCCACACCTCAAATGGCTTGTTGCTAAGTTCCAAAATTATTGATAGAAAGAAATTTGCTCTTTCAATTTTAGAGGAGAAAAAAATGCTTAAAAATAAATTCCACGTCAACCCTAAATTAGAAGGCAGCATAAATCAAATAGCCAAGAGGACAAAATACTTAGGGAAGTGCATAAAATGCACGAGTGAGAGGATAAAATCTTCTACATGTAGCATAATTTGATGGGTGATAGGATAAAATACTCTACCTATAATGAGCATACTCAATACTAAAATTAGCTAAGTGATTGTAGGCTTTGATTAGGCTATGATGACTTAATAGCTATAGTGAAAGTAGTACTGTCTTAGTTTAAAAACTTTGGTAAAAATTTACAACAATTTTACTAAGTGGTGACATACATTACTTTAAGTTGCTATGACTTGAAACAATACTCTAATTTAATAATATAATATCTTAAAATTGAGTTGAGAACACTCTACCCACCATCTCAATTAAAAACACCAAAGCCAAAAAGGGCTTTAAAAAACTTTAAGAAAAAGCAGCCCATAAAAAAAGAAAGAAATCAAATAGAAAAAAAAATTATACATTTAAAAAAATCATAAAAGATTACAATTTTTACATAAGCATTTACAATAAATGAATTTTCAATTAAAACTAGCGTACATTGTCGTTATCTTCATCGTCGTCGACATCACCACCATTAATTTCTCCATCGTCATCGTCGTAGTCGGCAATGTCATCATAATCATAAAAATCATCATTCGCAAACCCATCCACCTGTAAATGATATTCGCTATTCTGAATGCCTAGTTGAGCAAATAAACTTTGCAATATGTGGAGGGTTTTCCTTTCTTCGTCTGCCTTCACTCCCATTATAAACGCCGCATCCACACTAGTATAGTCTGATGGCATCCAGTCATAGTTTGAGAACATTTTTTCAGTAACCACGCACGTGTATATCCAGTACCCTTCCTCACGCCACCCAGTGAGGTCTACTTCAGATAGGACTTCATCATCAACCACAATTCTGGTCCCGTATATAATGTTGCCCCTTATCGAAACAATGTTCGGAAGCACAGCGCAAAAAATGAATGTACTGAGCGGATGATGGGTTTTCTGAAACGAATGGATGCTGGCTTTCATCTTCTCTGCGTCAAAATATCCCCGCAAATCTATTTCACAGATTGCATCCACCATAGGCAATTTGTCGGCAATATCATCTGCGTTAAAATATGACATGGGCGATCTCCTCTCGCAGCTCAATCTTGATTCTAAGTCTGGCGTAATTGATGTCCCCACCATAGTTGTAATCTCTGACGGCAATCTCTGAAATCAACGTGCTCTTGTTAAATTTTTTTAACAATAATATATATGGAAAATTAAAAACAACAGCAGTTAGAAGTACTATGATTAGATGCAACTATTTCAAAAGAAACTTGAAAAAATGTCGGGATGACTAAGCTAAAAGGAAATGGTGGACAAACAAAGAGTAACTATAATACCTGCAACGTTTGAACGCAACTTATTACAGGACTATCTGAAATAACCAACTCCTTCAGTCCTTGCAACTCTTCAATGCCTCTTATATTCTTCATCTTCGGACATTCAGCAATGGTGATGCTCTCCAGGCATCTCGAAAACTCAATGCCTTCCATACTCTGCAGACGTGGACACTGCCCAATGAAGATTCTCTTCAACTCCTTCAATTCTTTAAAACAGATTACATCATCCTCCAGCTGTCCACAACTCTCAATCCAAATTCTATTCAATCCCTTCAATTCTTCAATTGCTTTTATACTCTTCAGCTTTGGACAATAGGCGATCCAGACCGTCTTCAATCCCTTCAAATTTTCAATAGCTGCTATATCTTTCAGACTCCGGCACTTGCTAATATAGATCCTCTTGAGACAAGTGATACGCCCAAACTTTGGCAACTCTATCATCTCAAAGCAACATTTTAAATGGAAAATTTTGAGATTTAGCAGATCATTGCCGTCTTTGTCAACTCTCTCATCTTCAAGCAATATTACATGTTTCAACTGTCGACATTCGTTCAGTATCAGACATTCCAGTGTGGTAACCCCTGTCAAATTCACTTCAATCAGATTTTCCATAGCACAAAGCATCAGAGAATTAAGGGTGGGACAGGAGCCTCCACTGATGGAGACCTTCGTCGTATCTTTCACTTGACACAGAGCTATGGCTTCAAGGTTTCTCATACAAAACGGATCATCAATTGTTTTTGCGCTCTTGCTTAAAGAAAATTCCCCTTCCGCAGAGATGCCTTTCAACCTGAAGGTTTGTAGATTGGTGAGTTCTCTTACAGATTTTAGCAACCAGTTCCATTCAAACTTCCACTCAAAATATTTTATGTGCAGACCTTCCAGATTTTGGAACCTTCCAAATGAACTCAACAGTTTTTCACGGTCGTCGACTGAAGTATATAAAGAGCTGCAAGATAGCTCTTTCAACTTGAGTACAACCTGGAATTTACACTCACTTTGTTAAACTGCACTTCTTTTTCATTGGTAAAAATCTTACAAGAATGAACTAGTAGCTGATGCTACCAAAATTATATTTTGATCAAGAAAAGGAATGTACCTGATCATCCATTTCCCACAATGTCACAGGTGGTACGTCTGCAAGACTTAAGCTGTACAAATTTTGTAGATGAAACCATTCACGAATATCTGCCCCATAGACTTCAAGCCATTGCAAATCAGTTGATGTCTTTGAACTCCCCAAAAAATATTTCACATTAAAAAAATTCGTGTATATATCACTGTAATATCTGAAACTCTTTCCTTCGGACACAGCGAGGGTGTCTTGCAAATCCTTGATATCTCTAATGCTAATCTGAAATTTGAATTGAAATTTGTTTGTAGTTAGAAAATGTTCACTTTAATTTCCAACTAAGAGCATTGATTCAAACCGTAAATATTCTAATATAGCTTAGGCAGAATAAATCATAATTTCCAACTAAGAGCATTGATTTAATGGCGCTAGAAGTACATACGAAATCTTCAGGACGCCAAAGCCGACGAGGACGACTCATTTGATTATCTATTGGCTGGCTCGTTTCTTTATCTGCCATTTCCCTCCCCAAGTCGCGGAGGTGGTCATGCATTTTGAAAATGAACTCTGGCTCAAAATGGCAATCCCTCAGGCTTTCATATTGAGTTTGCACTTCTACAAGGCACTTGTCTTTGAGGGTCTGAAGTGCATGCTCAGCTCTCCACCGTGAAGCCTTCCATATACTTGTGGCTGTGCTCACATCTGCCCCTATGAAAAAGCACGCTATGTCCATAAAGATCTGTTTTTGATCATCCTCTAGAGCATCATAGCTTATTTTAAGCGTATCCTTTATGTCTTTGTCCAATCTTGATTGAACCTCAACTAATTGTGACTTCCAATAAGCCACGCCACTTCCAAAAACATGACCGCCCATTACTTGAAGAGCAAGAGGTAAACCTGCACACGCCTGGACAAAGCTGTCTACCAAATTCTCAAATCCCCTTTTACAAGATTGTCTGTGGAACGCATGCCAGCAGAACAGCTCTCTGCTATGCTCCCGATTCATCTCCTTCATCTTATAACGGACTCTCACACCGGCTTTTATAAGAAGCCTCTCGTCACGAGTTGTGACAATCACAAGACTGTTGGGATTGAGAGCATCTAATGGCAAAAGGGCATCTAACTGCTTTTGATGATCAGCATCGTCGATAACTATAAGGAACCTTGATTCCCGATTCCCTTGAAGGTCATGCTTGATTTTGACGGCTCCTTCTTCTACACTATGAAATGAATGATCATTTCCATGAAATAGATCATTGAGAAACTTACTTTGCAAAGAAGTGAGCGCACCCTTGACATGGGTTTCCCTCACATCAAACAGAATAGTCGATCCACTAAATTCTGAATGTTCGTTGTTGAAAAAATACTTGGCGAGAGTGGTCTTGCCAGACCCCCCCATTCCAAAGATGCCAATTATATTGTCTCTCATCTCCCTCATTCTCTGGCGATATCTGTTAAAATCTTGCACAATCTCATCAAGTCCCACAACATATTTTGCAACTTGGAGGGGAATTTTCCTCTTTCCCTTCTCCTTAAGCACGGCAGACACAATCTCATTACACAGCTTACTCGGATCACTGGAAAAAAAACGAAAGTATAATTAAAATAAGTTTGTAAGAAATTGAGTTCTTAGAGGCCAGAATACAATACATTATAAGAAACTGGAGCCTAGAAAAGCAATGCATAGCAAGAAGCACACATATTAAGAGACCTGTACAGTTTAAATGAAGAGAACAACTGGTGTATAACCAAATATGGGAAAAGGGCCAAAAACCCTGTTCAAATAAGACTTAAATAAGATTCAAACCAAACAAATATAAGGTCTACAAACCACAGCCAAAAATCTGCAAATAACGCTTCGAATCTAAATCATGAAGAAAACAAATTGTAAAATACTCTGTCATAATCGATCTTAGTAAACTGGAAAAAATGAGCACTATTATTGAGAAAAGATAAAAATCTCCACATGGCTACAAAAAAATCTCAACATATTTAATCCTTACACCCACTTTTTCTCTACTGGGGTAAGAAACAAAATTGAAAACGATCTCGCGAACCTTTTTAGTAAAAATCATTTATAGACCCTGCATCTTCTCTAGACGAAACTATAGATCCTATAATAATTATATATAAAAAACGATCCTTAGACTAGTTTCTAGGAGAAAAACAAACTAAATCTATATATAAATGGATGTCAAGCAGATGACGATATCTTACTCGTTCTTACTGTTGAATTCGTGGCCCTTGATCCCTGAAACATTATGCAGGCACTCTTTCCACTGTTGAATGTCATGACTATTATATCTGCCCTTTTTTTCGTGTTCGGAAAATGCCTCTTTAACTCCATTTTTGATGTAGCGGAAGTCTGATGGCTGAACATCGTAAAACAGGGGAATAATTCGAGCCCTTGTTCGGAACATGAGAGCAAGCTCAGCTAAGCACCAAGGAGACTCTGCATATTTTGGTGATAAGATGGCTACGTGCAGCATGGAAGAGAAAATGGCATTCTTTATGGCAGATGAAATATAATCTCCGAGCTCAGTCTCTGGAGCATCTAGATATGCCCTGATCCCCTCTTGCTGAAGAGAATCGTAGATCTGCTGAGCCAGAGTTGTTTTGGTGTCTGGGCCTCGATGGTTGATGAATACATCATGCTGTTTTGCAGTCAAGGAGGATTTGCTCTTCTTGTTGGGAGGTTCAATGGCAGAAAATGGATCCTGCTCTTCTCCTCCTCGACCAGATCTGGAAGTGGAAGCCATTTACAGAAAAGTGATCCTCTGGTTAAAAGAAGACAAATGAAAAAAAACGCCCAGTTCTTTGTAATCAAATACTCCAATGCTTGTATGTAGCTGATAAAAGGTAAAGTTTATGAGTGGGGTCTCTGCTTTATTCCACATTATTGCCCTGCAATAGGACAGAAAAGTGTCCTCAATTGGCGAGTCAAGTCAAGTAGGGAAGGAGTCAGTAAAGGAGCTATGAAAGTTAGTGGAGCCTAGTCTGGTTTTCACATTATTTTATTGTCTGGAAATAGGACAGAAATTGATAAGTCAAGTCAAATATGGAATCAGATTGGAATTAGGGAAGGAGTTAGGAAAGTTCATGGAGCTCAGTCTTCATTTTCACATTATTTCTTGAAAATGGGATAGGAATGTGTGCAATCAATTGGCAAGTCAAGTCAAGTGTGGAATTAGGGAAGGAGTTAGGAAAGTTCATGGAGCCCAGTTGAGTTTTCATGTTATTGTCTTGAAATAGGACAAAAATGTATGGAACTAATTGGCAAGTCAAGACAAGTTAGAATCAGTGTGGGATTAGGGAAGAAGAAGTTAGGAAAGTTCATGGAGCTCAGTCAATGTTTTCAAAATATTGCTTTGAAATAAGACATAAATTTGTGCAATCAATTGGAAAGTCAAGTCAAGTGTAGAATCAGGATGGAATTAGGGAAGAAGAATGACAAAGGAAAGATCATGGAGCCTAATTTGTGTTTCCACGTTTTTGCCTTGCAACAACCAAGAAAACAAGAAAGTCAATCAATTGATCAACAAAGACAAGAGGTATATCACTCCCGTACAATTTCTAACATTTCTGGCATGAAATAAATATAATAGTTGCAAGGACACTCTAGGATGATTTTCCGAAACTAGCAATTGCATCTTAGTGTGTCGAAGAAGTTTGAAATGTGAATTACCTAAGCAAGATTTTGGTTTTTTTTACACATGAGGCAAATTTGAAGTTAAAAAATGAACTAAGCAAGATTGTGGCCTTTCTTTTACATACAGTTGTACAATACACATGACCAATTTGAAAAGATCATTGGATCGATTGCTAATATTGCTTGTACATTTATTTTTCCTTCCTTAAGAGAAGTGGAAGAAAATGAACATAAATGTTGGTAAACAAATTTGTTAGTGCATGTTCTTCATTGAGAATGACGATATTTGCTCAAGATGCTAAGACATTTGCACTAACAATTGGATACATTGAAGTCCAATCGGTACCACACTACAACTTTTCTCTACATTTGAGAGGGATAACTCCCTTGTATGTTTAGGGTATTTGGTATTTTTATGTACTTTTCACCTAGAAGTATAAAAAGGATAAGCATAAAACTAAACAAGATACACCACAAAAACCTTGATGACAGACATACAAATACCAGATGGGATCTCACAGTGGATAATAAATTAAAAGGGGGTTATTTAGCACAAAGTGCAATGATAACAAAGAAATGATAGTAGACCCTAACATACGAGAAGATAAACTACCCTAGCACATCCTTATTAGGGTATTTTTCAGTGGTGAATATTCGTAATTTTATGAATTTTAGGGAAAAAAATTGCTAGTAATTTTGCTATTAATTTAAGATTTAATGCAACCTAAATCACTATATTTTTATTAAATTTTGTTCTAAAATATTTAAAATCGCTCAATAATTTATTTTATTGAAAAATTTAAACTCAAAGATTTATTACAATATTCAATACATTATTAGTTTTGATTCACCTAAATATTATATATTATTGAACAAATTAAAATTATTTCACCAATAATTATCATAATTATTAGTTACTTTAGGGATATATTGCCAATATTTAGTTTTCACTATTGGTTTAAAATATGATGTAATTATCCTCATAATTTCCATGAGATAGAACATGTTCAATTTTGATTTGTAATATTCCAAGATGATTATTGAACTTATTATTATTATTGAGATTCACCAATATTTTCTACTCAAAAATAATGATTTCAAAATAATCGCCAATGTAAACAATATTTAAAATAAAGAAATTGAGAGATTCGCTGATAAAAATAATTTGTTTTTTCAAAATAATGAAAGATTCGCCAATACTAATTTCTTTTTCTAGAGCGGAATTTCTTAAAGTTTACCTTGATCCTAATCAAGATACCATGAGATGATTGTGTTTCATCATATCAATTGCATGAATTTAAAAGATGATATGATCGAACCATTACATAAGGGATTGCTTGCTTGACATATGAGAAATAAGAAAAAATAATTGGCGAACACATTCAAGACATATGCCTAAATGCATTGATGTTATTTCTTTAAAGATATACATCTTCAAAGACAAAGAAAATTCTCCACACTTTTCCCCTTTGCAAAAAATTATCCCCTCCATTTTATATTACAAAGAGCCTTGCAAGTATAGGCTTTTAAAAAATCACCACCCTCTTTAGATTAGTAATTAACTTATTTTTGCATGATTTGAATATGGTTATAAACTTTACAAATTTTATACAAAAATATCCAACTTCTTAACTTTGACTAAAAGTGACAAAAGTCACTATTTGCAAAAGGACAATGCAAAGACTATAATATAAAAGAGAAAATATAGTGTTTCCCTTGTCAACATAGTCCCCAATCTCCATATGCTCCATCTCTAGTGCTTGTAGCCATCATACCACAAAAATTGTGAAGCTACATTAGTATAGCTCCATTTTGATACCTTTAATAAGATGAGAAACTTTGAGCATCTCATTATTTTTCTTTAATTACACTTGTATGCGGAATAACAATAGACTTTGAGGATAGAAAATTCACAATTGATAAGTAAGAAATGTTGGAGGCATTACTATCCTTAGACCTTCCTCTAATTGCTCAAAGCATGTAGCCTCTTCCCCTTTCCATCATTATTATTAGAACCAAGTTCTAATATATAAATCTTTATTTTAACCACACAGGGTCAATTCATAATAATTATCTGAGTTGATTACAATATTAAATCATCTTTGTTGAGCTTGAAAGAGAGACTTCCTCCAAATGATGCAATATTTTAATGCAGCCTTCAAACCTATTATCACAATTAAAAGATCTGGCTATGCATAAGAATCCATGTTTGTAAGTTCTACCATGGTAGATAGATAAACGAGGCTTCCCATCCTTCCATGTTGCATCCATTTATGTCATCACTAACATGCTAGTAAAGATTGAATTTAGTTGCCCACACACTATCGTGGTGATAACCATTGTAGGAAAAGTGTTTTGTTATGAATACCCTTTTATGGATGCAATACACCTTACCAAACTTTCAAACATATATCCATTTTCTGTAAAGCTTGAAATCATTACATTTAAAAAATACATGCGATACCACATTCTATAAACATATATGTGCTTTATTTTGCAATTTTTAGCTTCCTTTCACGTTTCCTGGAGAGGACAGATTGCTTGACATTATGTCAAACACTTACCATGCATTATCAAAAAATTGCAATTTCTTCTTCTTAGCTAAGTTGTTTGTGAACAATTTGTATAGGAGAGTAGTGACAACGTTAATTAGTCACAGTCAGTTTGATTGTTGGCAAGTAGCACTATATATATCATCCAACTACATTTGATGAAGCCCACTGTCTCCTATTGTAAATTATTTGATACAATTACTCTTCCTTTGTGTGTCCATCTATGTGCATATTAATTGCGAAATGTACATTAATTATTGCACGTAATCATTGGAAAATATGACTTCCATGTTCTCGTAGCTTAGACAGACAAGTAAAATGTTGTCAAGGGATTATATATGTGTCATCCCATTATGTAGAGAATGACCTCCCTTCCAATAAAATTCAAATGCCTTTCAAGTGCTCTTTTTTTTTTCATTATGATGACGTGCAACTTTGATAACTATTTTTTTCAAAAGGAGTATTCAGCTAGGAATGCTGAGATTTGGGGCATCAGGAACCACACATAGGTTATTCATGTTTTGATTTTGACCAATTTGTGAGTTTGATCCTTTTGAACATTAACATTCTTGTACAACAATCTAAAGAAAAAGAATGTTCAATTTTCGAGTATTTAAAATCAAAACTATTAAGTTTTGCTTGCTCAGTTTTTTAGTTCTAGTAATTTCTCATTTAACTTTGAGTATATATAGATTTATAAGGTAATTTTTTCAAACATTTTTTTTGTTAATGTTCATCCCTCCATCCTTAAAACCTTCTAGTTATTAGTGATCATTTTGAAATACTAATAATGGAAAATAACTTTGATACAAGTATCCATTGTTCTTTCAAACAACAAGTTCCCAAAAGGTTTTCCATTCATAATATTTGTGAAAAAATATCAATTAAATTTTTTTTTGAAGGCAAGCACAAGTAACAAAATGTAAAGGCAAACAAGAATTAAATGGTCTTGCACATCTCTCACTACTACGAACCACTAACGACAAATGTGAGTTTGTTTTGCACTAACTTTTTAAATAAATTTTTAAAATAAAGCAAAAGCATGCTTATATTATATAATTTTGTTTTACAATAATATATTTATAAAAGTTAGTAAAATTGTATTTATCTTCTTAATTTAAATTTTGAAATGATAGAGAAAATATAATATTAATATTACAAAGAATTACAACATTGATTTAAAAATAAATTCCATGTGGATAAATAGTTTTTAATAATAAAAATAAACATAAACATGATTGAATTCTTAAATAGATTAACTTTGAAAAATTAAATGATATTTCAAAAAAAATCAAAACTAAAATAGAATATATGAAAATTGATAAAGTTTAAATTTCAACAATTTATGTTTGAAATCAAACTAAAAAAATAAAAAAATTATGAGGCAAAATAAAAAATTGAATTTACTTATAGAATTTTTTTGAATTTATGTAACTTTTAACTTAGTTTTTGATATTATTAAAGTTGTTCTGAGTTGGCTCATTCATGGGCTCCCATGGGTTGATCCTTGTGATGGGGATGAGGATAATGATCGTGTTCCTTTAGAGAATCTTGAAGATGGGTGGGTCAAGGTGCAATTTGATGGCACATCCAAAGGCAACTCGGGAAAGAGTGGTGTTGGGTGTGCCATCCTTAATGCAGAGGAGAATACTCTATTCACTGACACAAAATCACTTATGGAGGGAACCAAAAATTTTGTAGAGTATCAAGTTGTCATATTTGCTATCCAAGTGGAAAAGCATAATGATTTTAAGAAAATCATCTACAAGGCAACTCTCAAGTCGTTGTCAATGGTATTGTGAAGCGTAAGATGGAAACATAGTTTCTTGACAAACATATCTGTCAAAATAGAAGGTTATTAGAAAGCTTTGAAGATTTCAAGATCTCAAATACATTACACAAAG
This sequence comes from Cupressus sempervirens, assembly GCA_028749045.1. NCBI lineage: Eukaryota > Viridiplantae > Streptophyta > Pinopsida > Cupressales > Cupressaceae > Cupressus > Cupressus sempervirens. Next base: position 630,499,421 of record CM053783.1, read on the forward strand.
GAAATAAAATTGCAAATATAATGACAAATTTAGGAGTTAGGATGGTGCCTAAGTTAGAGGCAGTGGAGGAATTTTTCCACTTGTTATCTTTATCCTACGTTTAGGCAGATGATTTTTTTATAGTTGCTAAGCTTGAATGGTATTCATTAAATGGTAAATGGTTGCATCAAGGCATGTGAGACAAAAGGCTAGAAAATGCTTAGGAGCAGTTTGACATACACTATCTTCATGATTTTGGGTGGTGTGTTGTAGAACCATCTTGACACATGTTATAAGCCTTCAAATAGGATGCATTCACATTTTTGAGCACAACTAGTGAGAGCTATAAAATATTGAGGCACACATTAGTTGTATAGAAATAGAATGGAGGTATAAAAAAATATTAAGACCCCCAAGATGAAACAAACGCCTGGGTTTTGGACAAAGATTAAGTAGAGAAGGTTGGGTAAGGTTTTCAAACTCAAAGAAGATAAGTGTGTATGCATTATTACCAAGTTGTTTGGAGCACATTTTATTGATGGGGATTTCCACTCACACACTAACATGAACATCTCTCTCTTTTGTGCTTGGATGTTTCTACTTTCCCAAAATAAAGAGGAAGCCCTATGAATAGTGGAACTTTGCATTGAACTAGTGTGACATTTGGGTGTGATGCAGTGGTTTAACATATCAAAAGTTGGTGTGGGATTCCATACCAACAAGGGTAAGTGACACTGAGTCAAAGGTGCTAGAAAAGGATTCTTTCCCTTCATGGTGCTTGGAACTACAACACCAATGTGGAGCACATGGATGAAGCTAGGACTACGTGGATGGAGTTTCTCACCTATGTGGACTTATGGAAGGCCAACCAATGACACTTAGCAATGGAAAGGAAACATAACACAATCATACATTGAGAAAAGTTCCTAAGCATGATGTAGCTGTGATTCCTTGGGAAGTGTTGTAGGTCATGTTGTTAAAGAAGAAATCTATGGTGAAAACTATGTGTGGGGTCATATTCAACAAGATGTGTAAAGAGATGATGGAAAAATGGGGATTCAAGGACAAGTGACAAGAAGAGCTAGTATATGGCCTACATGGATTTTTTGCATAATAGGGCTATGTAATCTTCTTGTTTCATGTAGTGTTTAGTATGGGTATGTTGAGGTGTCATGATAGATGATTAGGTGGTAATCTATGTGGTTAGGTGTTCAAAGGTCAATCAAGGCATAATTCCTTCATTTTGTATCAAGTAAATACTCTCATGTTTGAATCAATAAAAACATATTGCTTATAAAAAAAGTTATTTTGAATTTTATTAAAATAAAGCTATTTGATCTTTTAAAATGCAATTATTATTGATAGATTTTAAAATATAATTATTAATTAAAAAAATTAAATATACTAAACATAAAATTTTAATGTTAATTAAAATAAAATAAAATATTTACTTTTGTTTACATCTTTTTAAAAAATAATAAAAAATCAAATTTTAAAATCATTAATCTTAAAAATATATTTTTTAATTTTTTTAATTATCTATTTTTGTGCTACTATATAAATTTAATATCTCCAATTTTTATAAGCTGCCAAAAGAAAGATATATCACAAATTCTAAAAATATTATAGAAAATAATATTTTTTAAAATGTAAAAAAGAGTAAATAAATAACATGTTTTAAATTCTAGATGTAAAAATAGATTTTTTTTTTAAAAATCAGTAAATGGCCAAGGCCATGATAATTGATTATTAATAATAAAATTAAATAAAATAGCATTCCACCATTCCAATGGGCACTAGTAGGAAAGAATAGGGAAAGAAAACCTCCAGTCTAGCCCAGGACCATGGCCCTTTATTATTAAAACACAAAAGGGGCATACCCCAGCCATAATATCCTAATTAAACATTACAATGTAAAGATCCGATTTGAGCAAAAAATATTAAGTACATAGCTCTTTGAAGCCACCAAAGCCTCTTGGCAAGGATTCCAATACTTTCTTTTCATTCATATGTAGAAGCCAAAAGTGATCATCCCTGTCTAGCTATCTTCCAATCAAACTGGTTAATAATAAATATTACAGAATCTTAAGAAAAGTCTATCTAACATTGAATTAATATTACTAGAATTCCAATAATTAATAAAGCAGATGGAGAATCCATAAGATGCATTTACACTCTCCTAAACATAATGAGATAATATAAGATTTAGGCCTATCCAAAACAACACAATAAAGGAGAATATAAAACCTACCTATGATACCTTAAATATAAATCGGTAAAACTACTAAAACTAAATATAGATTTAAGATTCGATTACTAAAATCCATCAAGAACAAGTGAAAATTCTAACAAAATCGATCTATCTGAATGTCTACTAGTCTACCTAACCAACAAAAGCACCAAAATAAAAAAGGGAGGGGCTCGTAGCCACCACCCAAGTCCTTCCTTCCATACACAGACCAACACCACGAGGCTGACTACCAATCATTAAGATACCAACACAGAGAGATGCCTTATTGAATATAATAAATAGTGCACCATAGGAAAAGAATATATGTAGTATTAACTAAAAAGATAGAAGAACACAAACAATCAATAGAGCCACATATAGAACCGAATAAACATAACACAAACATAAAAATATATCTACAGAGGACCATTTAATAAAGGACACTACTCTACAGATTCCTACATACATGAACCATCTGCCAAACGGGAGAAATGTCAAAAAATTAGAGAGGAAGAAATTCATGGCAACCACCCCTATTTAGCTTCCAGAACTTAGACCAACTAGATATAAAAAAAGATTGCCTCCCTCTAATCAAAAGAAAAGATACAACCTCCAATCTACCAAAAATTAGGATATAATAATTATAAAATCTAAGGCCAAAAAACTAGATACAGTCTAAAAAGCTACCAACCATAAAATAGACAAACATTAAAGGAAATCAAATAGCTAAAAACAAAATCAGATATTACATACACAGTCCCATTAATGTTATTCAAGAATTTTATCCATAGAACATACTACTATACTACCCTCCATAATTAGAATATCTCAACTTAAGTTAAATGAACCTAGCAAACTCGATAGAAGAGACAATAGACACAATCCATGAAGACTTTCATAACCAGAGCTAGCCAACAGATACAAAATATTAGATATTATTACCATCATAATACACCTGTTTCCATATACATGATAAAAGAGTTATCAAAATCTCCATATGGCTGTGTAGAAGTATAACAAACAAAATAAAAATGTGGTAATATTGCTATAGTCGAAATAAACTATATAGTATAGAGTCCAGAACAAAAAACCCATTACAAGGATACATGGATATCAATCTGAGTAGCAAAACCTAGAAACATACCAGCACCCAAAAAATCCTTATTTCTAGAATACCGTAATGACTTCAAAGATGTCATTTGGGTTTTCCACATGAAATTTGGAATGGAATTCAAAATAAAACTTAACCCTAATAGTCTTCTTTGAATTTGGCATACAAAAAGTTAGGGCATCTAGATTATCAAAGACTATCCCAGGTTGAATATATGCATTAAAATCATTGAGATAATTGGTTAGCCAAACTTTGTTCTTCTCCTTCACAATACCCCTCCATCAAAGAAGGAAACAGATACTTGCCTCCATCTTGGGCCATTCCCTGTAAAAGGCTAGGTTCTTGTGAATGATTAGTGAAGGATGGCAATAGGCAACCTCCAAATCTAGGGACCCTAGTGGAAGATCCATATATTTCTCTGGGAGAGGGATGCGTAGCTTATCGTCAATGCTTCTAACTGCTTTTTTGAGACCCTTCCTCCAGGTAGGATAAAAAAATGTTATAGAAAAGTCATATGATGGCCTAAGGATCCACCCTAGCTCTTGCCATACATCCAATAAGGGAGCCTATTATATCACTGTTCATCCTCCATGTGAATTTGTATTCAAAGACTCCTTCACTAATAGCTCTGCTAAAGACAATCCTTGTCATATCATCCACCAGTTTCAGTATTCTACTCCAACACTCTGGTTTAACATTACCACAGAATGCCATAGTGCAAGATTCTGTTGTATGGAAAACATAGATATTGGAATCCATTTGCAGAGAAACGTGAACCATACAATGAGCAAGGAAAACAATAACAAAAAATAAAACAAAATCAAACGAAGAGTCTAGAAGCCCAGTCTGGCATGACCTCATGTAATGATGACATCAACAAACTGAAACATGGGTAGAACAAAAAATGAAGAAGCCAAAAATTAAAGAACCATGATAGCAATGCCAAAATAGATAAAATTGAAGGGGACACCACCTATCACAATGATAAGTGGGAGAGGAGGGAAATCAATAGCACCAAAGTGAAAACTGATAATAAAAAACCTACACAGTTGGCAATCATAAATAAATAAAGACAACTCCATGAGAGATAGTTAGACACATAAGCTACATGCTAAAAGAATAGAAATAAAACCCTAACATCAAACAACTAAAAAAAATATTAAAAGAATTGAAAGGGAAAATATTTATGATGAGAACCTAGGAATATGATTATAACTAAGACAAATGTATATCTGATACTTTGTTAAACACTTGGAAATTGACACCATCATCTCCTTTGTTTGCTAGATAATCTGCCTTTTGATTACCTTCATGAAATATGTGACATATCTGACTATCAATGAACCGGCCTAGAAGGTTGAGAATTTCGCCTAACTTACAGTTGAGGACCCAATTTGGGGTAGCATGTTTCTTGACCACATTTAAGATGATCTGAGAGTCACCTTCTATGATAACTCTTGTCAACCCTAACTCATGACATAGACACAACCCTTTTTCGAAGGCTTCTAATTCTTCTCGATTGTTGGAGGTAGGCCAAATAGATATGTTTTTTTTAGCTATCCATCTGCCTGTATCATTATTAATGATACAACCAATTCCTGCCATACCTGGATTACCTCTAGCTATCCCATCAAAATTGAGTTTATTCCATCCCTTTAGAGGGGGAGACCATTTACAACCTTCCCTAGCTTCTTTTCTTTTCTTGAAGTATACTAGAGGAGGATTAATCAAGTTGATCCAATTCTTCTTCATGAGACCATCCCAAATAGAGAAAGATCCTTCCTCTTTTCTAGAATTTCTTAGGTTGGACTTAGTTACTTCCACTATGCTAGCCTCAATTTTTAATAATAACTCCTCTAGTTTCATTTTAGAATCTCGAAAAATGCATCTGTTCCTCTCCTTCTAGATTTCCCATGAAATAATTGAAGGACATATATTCTAGAGTTTACTATAAATACCTTTAGCCATATTTGCGAGCCATCCTTTGAGGAGATCAAAGAAATATTTTAGAAAAGATGTTGACCACCCTAACCTGAGTCTAAGCCATTCTTAACATGCTTGAGAAAAAGGACAACTATATAGTAGGTGATCTAAATCTTCATTGTTATGTTTACATAACACACATCTAGATGGACCTTGAAAGCCAATTTTACATAACCTGTCTACCGTCAAGATTTTGTTCTAGAATGCCAACCATGAAAAGAATATTGCCTTGGGTAAACAAGCAACATCCCAACAAATATTGAGTGGAATATCTACTTTGTGAATGTAATAAATATTTGTAACCATTTCTCATGTTGTATTTTCTATCATTCAATGCTGCCCAAATAAGTTTATATTTCCTCTCAGATTGCTTAATTTTCCTATCTAAAAAAATCTTTTCATAAGCCTCTTCAGCCATAGAGTCTACTCCCACCCCTTCCAAAGATTTCTAGACCCATCTAGCAATTCCTTCTGAAGTAATCTTTTTCTTATAGTTACTAACTTTAACTCCTCAGAGAGAGACTGATTTATCTTTGAGGTCCTTAGGGAAGGGCCTAGAATCTATAGGAGGGTGTCCATCCTAGGAGTCCTCCCAAAATAAAGCCTCATTGCCCAAACCAACATCCTAGGTACAAAACTTAGAGATTAAATCACAATGATTTATCAAGAAATTCTAGCTTTTAGACACTCTGGGAGGGTTCTTCACTCTAAAAATTGACAAAGGATCATGCACATTGAGATATTTATTGTATAATATCTTAGCCCATTTTTGATCTCTTTCTTTAAAAAGACGTCAAATTAATTTTTCACCTAAGGCTTCATTTTTCCATTCTAAATTCTTAATCCCAAGTCCACCCATGTCCTTAGGTTTACAAATATTCTCCCATTTGATAAGCACCAATTTTTTATCTTCTTCACAATCCTTCCAAAGAAAATTCCTAAGTTTGGCTTCAAATTTTAGGCAAGAACTTTTAGAGCGAGGGAGATAGGAAAGAGGAAAAGTGGGGATTGCAGATAAAATAGATCTAATTTTGGTACTCCTTCCAGCCTTAGAGAGCCATTTGTCTTTCCAACTACTGATTCTAGTGTCCATTTTTTCAAAGGTGTTATGCCAAGCCTTGCTGGACTTCGAACCCTTCTCTAAAGCGATGCCCAAATATTTGCAAGGGAACTAACCTTTTTTGCAATGCATGATCTTACCAATTTGATTTTCTATTTCTATTTTAGAATTTAGAAAGTAGATCTTAGATTTGAGCTCATTTACTTTTTGACTAGATGATATCATATATGATTTAATGATGGCTTTTAAATTGAACACCTCTAAAACTGTACTTTTGCTAGGTAGAAGAGTATGATCTACATATTGTTGATGCATGATGTTGGGCATGTTTCTAGTAATAGTAATACTAGAGAGTTTCTAATTATTGTAGGCATCTAACATAGCTCTCCCAAAGGCCTCCACCATGATAATATAGAGGGAAGGAGAGAGCAGATCTCCTTGTTTGATACCCCTTGATATTTCAAAAATATCTTCAGGTGAACCATTGATAAGTACTAAAATTTTGGGAGTAGAAATGAATTTAAAAACAAGATTAATCCATTGATGATAGAACCCAAAAGCTTCAAGAACCTTACAAAGGAACCACCAATCAACCATGTGATAGGCTTTTTGAATGTCTAGTTTCATGAACATGCATACCTCTTTGCTCTTGCAAGCAGAGTGAATGGTTTCTTGAATAGCAATAATGCCATCAAGAATGGATCTACTTGGGACAAAACCTATTTGTTCCTCAGAGATTAACTTTGGAAGGAAACCCTTAAGTCTATTAGCTAGTGTGTTGGAGAAAATCTTATAAACTGTATTGCAAAGAGCCATAGGTTGGAAATCCCAAGTAGTCTCAGGATCAGTCTTTTTGGGAATCAGAGTAAGAAAGGAATAATTGATTTATGATAATAGAGCTCCACCATTCCTCGATACTTCAATGGATTTCCAAAGTTCTTCTTTGATAATAGCCCAACATTTCTTGAAAAAGAAGGCCTAAAAACCATTAGGACCTGGGGATTTATCAAGATTCATATTAAACACTACTGATCTAACCTCTTCCAAAGTAATAGGTTTGTTTAAAACTTTGTTATCCTTGGGTTCAATTAATTTAGGGATAAATTTGAGTAATTTAGCTTGTGTCTCTCTATTAGACCCTTCGTGATTATTTAATATTTCTTGGAAATGTGCTACAAAGATATCCGCAATTTCACTTGGTTTCTCAGTTGGGATACCCAAGTGGTTTCTAATACTGGTTATTTTACTCTTTGATCTATTGTAAAGGGTGGAATTATGGAAGAAATTTGTATTCCTATCCCCCTCATCTAGCCACTTCTCTCTTAATTTATGTCTCCAAAAAAATTCCTCTTTGGATAATATATCCTCCTATTTAGCGAGTCATTCTTTTTCTAACAAATAAATATCATTGTTCATACCTTTCTTAATTACTTCTAGATTTAAGTCTCTAAGTTTCTCTTCTATATCTATTTTGTCTTTAAAGATATTGTTGAAGTGTTATTTATTCCATCTGAGAATCTGTTATTTTAGCATCTTCATTTTAGAAACAAAAATAAACATCTTGGATCCTTCAAAATTATCTTGCATCCACCATTCTTTTATATTCATAATAAAATTAGGATCTAGGAAGCACATTTTTTCACATTTAAAAGGATTTCTAGTAGGTTTCATTGGCTCTAAAATTTCAAATCAAACTAGATAATGATCAGACCCAACAATTGGCAAAATGGAAGAATGAATATTAAAACTATATCCATCCAAATCACCTTTAATGAAAAACCTATCTAGTTTTTCAGTTGTGTATGCAAAATCTTTCCTCCTATTATTCCATGTGAAATTACCATTATTGATTGGAATATCAATCAAATTGTGATTATCACACCATAATTTAAAATCCAAAGATGATTATAGGAGATATTGAATACCACCTACTTTTTCAGAGAGATTTAAAATAGTATTAAAATCACCACCTACTAAGAAAAATTTATCTTTAAAGTTATTCATAAAAGTGCTAATTTCTTTCCAAACAACTTTTTCCCCCAAATAACTAATTGGACCATATACATTAATTAACATGAACTAAAGGTTTGATTTCAAACTCTGGACACAAGCACTGATCCAATTATCCCTACACTTTAGACAATATATAAAGACCTTCCTAGGGTTTCAAAAGATCCCTAGACCCTCTAAAGTGCCTACTGACTCTTGAAGGATAAAACCCCATAGACCTAGCATTTTATCTAATTTTAAACCTTCTCCCTTATTTAACTTTGTTTCCTATACTAAAATGATTTTTAACTCAAATAATTTAAGATTTTGTTTTAGTAACCTTTGTTTGGTAGGGGCATTAAGAAGCCTAGAATTCCATGTAGTAATCTTCATGATACCTTGGGAAGGCACTTCCCCTTCCCACTGTTAAGTAAATGATCTATCTTTTGCTATTCTCTACTAAGACCATTTGCTTCCCTGGGTTCCTTCAAAGATCTTCTACCTCTTTTACCTTTCACTTTTCCATATTTGGGTGAGCTCAAACCTTCGTAATTCATCTAGATCACTAGCTATTCTATGTCTTTTTCAGCATTCTAAAAACCAATAGTCTTATTACAAACCTTCCCTTTTGTATCATCAGTTTTGAGTTCTCTTATGATCGTATTATTATACTTGGCTAGAGTTCTGCTTCTGAATCAAAACCTTCGACGTTATCCTTACCAACCCCTTTATTTATTTGCTCAGTATCCATACTAATCTGAATCTAACTCTTGTTATTATCCTTAGCCTCAATGTTTAGTAGATCTAATCTTAATTCTTCACATGTGTAGTCATTACCTCCTAATTTAAAAATTCTCTGAATTAAATCTTCCTTTTGAGTTTCTATGTTGTTATCAAAATTCTCAAAGCAAAATACCTAAACTAACTCATCAGTTAGTTGATCAAGACACTCATCTTCTGATTTTAGAGTATTAAATTCTAGATCCATAACTATATCCCTATTTAAGAAATTCTATATCTCTTTTGACAAGGATCTTTTTGCTCTCTTTGTAATGTCATCCACATCTTTTGGATTATCGACTAGAGTAAATGGTGAGCTACCATATGCTACTAGAGTCTACCAAAACTTGGATAATCTATTAGAGACCTCTTTTATGGGGAATAGATTTATATCCTTTGAAAGTTGCAACTGACAATGCTCCAATTTGCTCACTTCCTCCAGGGTTTTGTGTATTTCTCCTCTATCTGAATTTGACTCAAATAATAAGGAATTCTCTATATCTTCTATATTATCTTCCCCAATATCACCTGATGCCTTGGCTTGTTGAGATGTTGATATCATTCTATTAGGGACTTCTTTACCACTTAAATTTATATCCATAGAATCTCTACTTAAAGGAATATTTAGTTCTTGTTGTTTATTATCAGTAGAACTAGATAAATTCTTTCCCCTTTCACTAGTTGCCAATTGATCTTGAGCATGTTGTGAATTAATCAAACTAGTTTCCAAGTATTTACCTTCTTCTGATGACTTACTTTTCCCTATAATGCATTTTTAAACTTCTTGCTTTGCTTTCAATTTCCATTTTGTTGTTGAATTATTACCTTGTGCCAATTTTGGTCTCTTCTTATGATCAACCACTATGATAGATTTGATCCTTGTTTTAGTTTCTAAAATATTTTTACTTCTATCAATGTAGTCCTTTCAGTATGCAGAGGATCTGTATGAAACTCACTCTTTTGATAAAATTGTGTATCAATATTGTGATCTGATGTCCTTTGTCTCAATCTCTTTCTCTAAATTCTTATCCTAGGGAACTTATTGTAGAAATCTAAAGTGAGAGGCAAGGTTTTGAATCTAATTTTCCTGTTGTCATCTAACCTTATAGATGTAAAAATAGATTAGCTTTACAATATACACCCAATTTTAAAATATGGATAACAGTTTTTTTAATTTTGTTAAATTGGTACTTTAATATTTTTTTTGTTTAGTATTATTTTTGCTATATTACAATTTTTTATTTAATGAAAAATATATATTGATCCTATTCTTAACTATATATGATCTTATTTGAAATATAATTTTTAAAAGTTGACAACGAACTTAGAATTAATTTAACTTTTTTTAAATTTATGAATGGGGAATGACTTTTTTATAATAAAGATCACTTTGGATAAATTTTTCTAGAGTGGAAGTCTTACAAACATCCATAAAAATATGACATGAGAATAATATATGTATAGATAACGAGAAACTATATGAATATACTATCAATTAACTAGCCATATGTAAGAAAATTAAAACTTTTTTTTAACCTACCTGCATTCCTAAAACTTAAAAATTCCTCTTGGCTTGCTATTACTAATCCTAAACTATAATTAGAAATATTTAAGGTTTCTTAAAATGTGCACATTTTATGAATTTTTTTTCATTTCTAATGAAACACACAATTATGAAAGACTAGAAATGTTTTTGGAGGTTGTGGGCTTGGGTCAGTTTTTGCACCCAAAAATGTTGAGTGGTAGCAAAAATAGAACTTAATCAACTAGGGTTAAGAAAAATAATCAGATTACAAGTAGCATCACTTAATATATAGATTTATCTCATGGAAATTTAACTAGAGTGAAAATCACAATGTGAGATGATCCTCAAAAAGCTTGCACTCTCCTTAAGTGTCCATGATCAAGAGCTTGTCTTTGTTAAAAGATTACAAAGACATGGTCAAGTGTCATCCGATTAAGGGATTTATTATAAACCCATTAGAAAGAAAGTAAACTCCACCATGATAAATAAGGGGGAAGGGGGTGGGTGGGGGGTTGAATCAATTATGCATTTAAAAGAACTCTCAATATCTTTATGAATTTTGAAACATGTAAATAGTAGAAGCAATAATGTGCCTTTCAGTGGGGAGGGGGGAGGTAGTTTCATCCCATATTTGTATTATTTTCACCACATCACACTTGTTTATTATTACTTCTTTCCATGATATTTTATGGCATTTTTCATCATTAATATTGTGGTTGTACATTCTCCATTTATTGTCCTTTCCCTTAAAAGTTAAATTTGTCCCACATTTTATTTAGTTTTCAGTTTCTTCTACTACTATTTCTATTTTCAATCTTTTTTCTTTGTTTGATTGCTTGATACCACAGGAGGCTACCATATTCTCCATGAGCTTGATTTCGTAGATGAATTGACTACTTTTGAGGAGGTTTAAATTTTTTTTACTAACTATGGTTGGAAATTCTATTTTTCATGGTTATGTTGGTTTGATGAAGAAATTGCAGCTGAATTTGTCATGGGTTTCCAAGAAAATAATGCCATAGTATGTGGGTTGTAATTTTGAATTAATAAATAAATAGTTGTAGCTATTAAGTTAGTCTTCCCCAGATTGGTGATCATTATTTTCCCACAAGATCATCTAGAGATCTAGATTTGAAATCCCATAAGAAATAGTTCTTATAGTGTGGAGAGTCTATGGAAAATGTTCAAGGACGAGGAGTAGTTTGTAATCTCTGCCAAAACCCTAGGATGAAGTTGCTAGATCTTAATTTAGTATGTCACTTGTGAGGGGCATTACAAGTATGTTTTTTCCCACCATTTCCATCTTATGCTTCATTTACTTTATGGCATCCTTATTAATCTTCCTTACAACCTATTTTTCTCTTTTAAGTGTTCATGTATGTAGTTTCATGAAGGTCATGTTGATTCACTAGCTCATCATGGAGTAATAGAATTACTTATTTCACATGCCCTTCATTATTCTCAACCTACCATAGAATGGGATGTGTTTGTTTACCAAGTTCTTGAATTTCCCACCATCAAACAAACTCCTGAAGAAAGCTCCTTTAAGAAAAGGCCCGCAAAACCCCTATCTTCCTAAAACCTAAGAAGCCCAAACCTTTCCTAGTACAATTAAATAAAATGGATACTAGGAAAACTTCTAAGAAGAAACAAGCAAACCCAATTATGGATTCTATTATTTATTAAAAATGGCAACATATTCCATGAAAATTATAAGATCTTTCTATAATTGTTTATGCCATTAAGGATGTAGAAGTCTTGTCTGTTCGAAAACCTCTACAGTAAAATGACTATCTCTTAAGAGAGTAAAGGACTTAATAGAGGCATAATAACAAAAAATCTAAAAAGAAAGAAATCCCTACCCCTATTGAAAAGAGGGAACTTACATTTGATCATGAAGAAGACCTTCAAATATAGCAAACTAAAGAAGTACATGAACAAAAACTTGAAGAGGAGCATGGGAAAATAGAGGAAGAAGAACATGAAGATGTACAGGAAGAAGAAGAAGTTGAGGAAGAGTTTGAAAAAAACTCCAATGAATAACTTAAAGAGCCAAATATTAATGGTCAGGAGGATAAACAAGATAATTTGATGGGAGAATCGCAATAGGTCCCAAGTGAAAATCTTCAAATTAATAATAGAAATAATATTTTCAAAAGTAAAAAAGGATTCAATTAAAGAATCTACTATTGAAACACTACTGACAAATAAACATGTGAAGGAAATTATAGAAAGGGCTAATGATGCTTTTCTTGGAGATAGTACTCAGCATGAAACTAGGTTAACATGTGGTAATCCTACTTTAGACATTAGTTCTGTATAGGGAAGAAAAATCACATAGAAAAAAAGACTTACATAGGCTAGAGATACAATAGAGGGTTCTCCCAAAGAACCCTCAGTTGATAGTGATGTTCCCACTAATAAAATGCACACTATAGTGGTCCAGCAAAATCAATATACTGCAAGAAATTTTAAAGTTATTGAAGCTAAAAATCACACAACCCATATTCCTTATGTACAGTTATGGAAAAAAATCACCAAGATTTAACATTCTAATCAACAGCTAAAGCAATAGTTTCAAATAATTTTTGGTCAAGAGAAAGGAATCACTAATAAGAAAAGCATTTTAGATTTTATGGGAACCTCCAGGAATCTCCTTGCCTAGTTCTCAGAGCCCGATTATCCATAAACTTTACATGAGGAAATGCAAAATCCTTTAGTTGGGGGGAATGATGGGTGCATAATTATAGTTCTTTTTGTATACCTTTTATGAATTTTATTATATCCCAAAGCTTTCCCAAGTTCCTTTCATGTCATTAGTTAGTAAGAAAATATAGTGCATTTAGTAAAGTTGTAGGGTAAAATATATTTCTTGAAAGAACCATAATAGATGCAAAAGAAAAAAGAATTGACTTGTTGTGCTATAGGAACATAGATAAGGATGGAAAAGTACCAACTAAATGGTTAGGAGAAGTGGATATTGAGAGTAGGCGGTGGTTGTTGGTGTATTAGTGGATATTGTTTTGGAAACATGGCTGATAGCCACAACTCTATGTTGATTTTTTTATGGCAGTTTCATAACTAAGACATTTGTGACTACTCATTATGCTATAGGAACATAGACAAGGATGGAAAACTACCAGCTAAATGGTCAAGAGAAGATGATATTGAGAGTAGGCAATGGTTGTTGGCGTATTAGTAGATATTGTTTTGAAAACATGGATAATAGCCACAACTATATGTTAATTTTTTTATGATAGTTTCATAACTAAGACATTTGTGGCTTATAGTAAAGACATATCATATATATGTTTAAATCTAGACCATCATACATAAAAAATTGGTTTTAATTAGCTGAAAGTTTGAGCTATATAAATCAGTATGCACATAGGGAAATATATAGAATATAATCAAAGAGTTTGGGTGAAATCATTATGTTCTTGTTTTTTTGTAAGTTCATCAATTTGTTAAATGTAGTGAATAATGGTTTGGGGATGTATATGATGGGAGGCTAGATGAAAAAAAAAATATTGGTCAAACACAAGGATGGGTAAATGGTTGGTGAGATAGATGAGAGAATAGATTGACCATAGCTTAAGAACTAGTCAATTATGTGAACAAAATAAAATAATCAGAACTTAGTTAAATATATAACATAAAACATACGAGTTCTATTTTCTTCTACCATAGACATTCATAAAGATATTTGACTATCTTACACTCAATTAGTTTCAACTTCTTCAATTAATACATAAATGAACAATCAATTGAATCACACTTAGAACACAAATTCAAATAACCTCACAAGAGTTTGCAAGAGGGGGCCCTTCCTCTAGTTCACTTGGTGAGTGAAATTTATGTTGATAAAAGATTGATACAAGTATTAGAATATGTTTCAATCATTATTTTGTCATTGATGTCAAACCTATTACCTACTAGTAAGACAACTACTTAGTTGATCAGAGTAGTGTCATTTATTTTATTGATGAAGAGGATTTGATCAAATGTGATAACAATAGCACCTAGAGGAAAGGTTGAGTTATGATATGAAAAAAAAGTACAAAGATTAGTTGAGATAGTAATGATATAGTGTATTGATTATCTACTTAAGGCTACAAAGGTTGTATACATTGATTAAGTCTAGAAGAACAAATAAAAAGAATTCGGCCTGCTAAGCTTGACTGAATGCACAATAGGTGTCAAGCAGAGTTAGTGCAAGCCAAGAAAAAAATCTAGTTAGAGCCAAACAAAGTGATTTTTTAGCATATGTCGAGTGATATTTTTTAAGTTGAGTTGAGTTTAGTTCGTGCTAAGCATCAATAAACTTTAGTTTGTTCTGAGTGAATTATTAGTGGATGTCAACCAATGCAGTATGTGTTGAGTATCAAAAGTAAGTTAAATATTGAGTGACAACAATATGAGAAAGATCATGAATTCAATGAATTTAAGCCGACAAGGTTGATTTCTTGGATTGTGTGAACTATGTGGAAGATAAGCTTGATGAGATGGTGACACAAAATTCAAGGTAAACCATTTTGAGTCAAATTCAAGAAGGATTGAGAAGGAAGTTTCTAGAGGAAGCTAAAACATAAATATGGTTAGATTCAATGAATCCTACCTAATCCTAGAATGGAAAATTGAGATAAAGTGACAAAAGATCTAAATTATCTTTATAAGGGGATACAAGGCATGAAGCAATAGTTGGCATGTACAAGAACCCAACAAAGACAAGAGGTCTAGGGTGTTGTTTCATATGGAGGCCAAACTATAGAGTCTGGATTTGGCATGCAAAGTAACAAGACTTAAGAGGATGAATTCTTGAAGGGTGAACAAGCTATCAAATCTGAAGTGAATGAAGCCAAGAAGAATGGAGGACTAAACAAAGATATGTAATAAGCAAAGTGAGTTGTATTTTATTATTAGATCAAGTCTTACTGCTACTCTCTAATAATTGTATCAATTTAGGGTAAAATCCTTTGGATTAAGGTTGACCTAATAGTCACTTATAAATCCTTTAACTGAGTGGCATTCTCATGGAATGACCTAAAGTCCTCTTATAAGGCTCACTCCTAATAGGGTGATTGAAATCCTTTAACCAAGTCACATTTAATATTGTGTATTTTAACCTTTAATAGAGTTGGCCTTTCATAGGACATCACTTCACAAGAGTGAGAATTAGTAGCATGTTACTGGTGGTTTTTCCCAAATTGAGTTTCCACATAAAATCCTTGTGTCATATGTGTGAATAATTACATTATGTTTCATGTTTGCATTTCAACAAATTGATTTTGACCTAGGACAATAATCTAAAAATTTAATTTTTGATTGATATGATGGAGTTATGTATGAGCTATGTTAAGCACTAGAAAGTTTAATTGGGAGTTTGTGGACCTTGGATAACTAATTACACTCCCCTCCCAGTTGTTCTAAACTATTCCAACAATTGGTATTAGAGCCTAGTTTCTTGTGAGAGATAGTTTCAAGGTACTATAAGTAAATGATCAAATTGCCTAAGAGAGAGGTACCCAAGCTTAACAAGGAGAGCTTTCTTGCATGGAAAAGTTTGATGAAGTTACACCTAGGAGGACTTCAAGATCATGCACAAACTACCATTTTTGTTGAACATGTTGACCCTATTGGAGCCCTTACTGCTAAAGATCTAAAAAATAAGAAAGAACACAATCAAGCAATGTTGGATATTGCATCTACCCTAAGTTACTTAGAGTTTGATGACATCAAGAATTGTGGTACTAAAAAGAAGACATGGGATGCTCTTTAGACCATCTTTGGAGGAGACAAAAATGTTTTGAGAGCCAAATCTTAAAGTCTCAAATGTAAGTTCAATGATATGAGAATGAAAGAAGGTGAGAACATTGTTTAGTACTGATTTAGAATAAAAGAAGTTGTAAATGCCATAAGAGATATACTAGTAAGATTGATGATGATACTACATTGAGAAAAGTATTGAGTACACTTCTGCCCATTTATGCTATTAGAGTTTCTTCCATACAAGAGTTGAGATGTGTACCTAGAAATGACCTAACCCATAAAGGTTTGGTAGGTAGGTTTACTACTTTTGAACTCTCCAATTATGATAATTTCAAATCTGAGAATGTTGAATCTGATTTTAAAGATAAGTTGTCACTGAAATAACCTAATGAAAAGAAAAAGAGAAGAAGAAAACATGTTTCCAGTGACAGTGATATAGATGAGGAAGATCTTGATCAGCTTGAAGCACTGTTGGATAGGAGATTTCACAGAGGCAAAGGGAAATGCAAAGGTAAGATGCATATCATATGTTTTAATTACAATGAAGTTGGCCATATTGCTACTTGATGCCCAGAGAAGAAGAACAAAAAAAGTGGAGACAAATTCATAAGTAAAAGAGATGAGAACAACAATGATTACAAAGACAAAGGAAAGAAGTCCTGCTACATTGCCGAAGAAGAATCCAATGAAGAATCTGATGATCATGAGGATGAAGTTGTCTATGTTGCAATGAAAGATGAATATACTGAATATGAGGCAACTACACTTGTATCTTATGTGAATAAGAGTGATAGATGAATCTTTGATAGTGAATGTTCCAATCATATGACTAGAGATAAAAGTAAGTTCAATTCCCTTGTACATTATGATGGAAATAGTGTTAGATTTGGAAATGATGCACCATGTCTTATCAAAAGAAAATGATCAATTAAATTGATAGATAAGAACATTTGAGATTATGCCTATTATGTGGAAGGAGTGAATTACAATTTTTCTGAGTGTATCACAATTGAATAGTGTTGGTTGCAAGGTTGAATTTGGAAATAGAAAAGCCAAGATTTATGGTTCTAATTGAGAACTAATTAGAAATGATGACCAGACTAGAGGCAATGTTTTCTATCTTGATATGAATAATGCTATTTTTCTAGTGGTAAAAGTTGATGATGTTGGGTTATGGCACAAGAGGCTATATCATGTTAACTCTAAAAATTTGGTTATTATCAGTAAGATGAAGAGAGTCAGAGGTTTTCCAAAACTTAAGAAACTAGAAAATATAATATGTAAACAATGTCACTTAGGCAAGATGACTAAATCAAGTTTTAAAAGTAAGACTTACACTTCTAAAGGAATACTTGAGTTAGTTCATACTAATTTATGTGGACCAATCAATGTGCAAAGTTATAAAGGTGACAAGTACATTATCCTATTTGTTGATGACTATTCTAGAATGATGATAGTTATGTTTTTAAACCAAAAATTTGATCCATTTCAAATGTTTAAGTGGTAATTGGCTAGAGTGGAAAAAGAAAGTGGAAAAAGCTTGAAATGTTTGAGATCTGATAGAGGTGAAAAATTTATGTCAAATGCGTTTGAGAAGTTCTGTAATGACAAAGGAATCAAAAGATAGACTTTTGCACCTATAACACCTCCACAAAATGGGGTTGTTGAAAGGAGAAACATATCTATTATGGATTATGCTAGAAAACTAATGATGGATAAGAATTTTTCTTTGAAATAATGGAGAGAAGTTGTAAGTACAACTATCTATACCTTGAACCATGTACAAGTCAAGAAAAGTACTCATGCATCACCTTTTGAATTATGGTATGGATACTCACCCAATGTAAAATATTTTAAGGTATTTGGAAGAAAATGTTATATTCTTAAAGAAAGAAGGAATGGAAAATTCGATGCTAAAAGTGAAGAAGGTATATGCTTAGGCTATTCCACAAGAAGCAAAGCTTATAAGTGTTTAAATACTAACATTGAAAAAGTTGTGGAAAGTGCAAATGTGAAGATGAATAAATAGAAGCACATGAAGCTAAACTTGCAAAAGAACTTGAAGATTAAAAATATTTTGTATATTTCTATGATGACATGATTAAGGATGTTGTTATGAATCAAGTTGCAAATCAAAAACAAGTCTCAGTGACTATTCAGTCATATATAATGAATATCAAGCTACATTTAGGAACCAAGTTCTAATCAGGAGCCAAGCTATAGAATGAGGCAAAGATACATTTTGATAGTGAGATCAATAAACACGAAAGATATGTTGAATTACCTAATAGAGATTCACATAGTGATTCTAAAGTTGAAAGACCTATGGAAGAAAATAGAGTACAACCAAGACTGTCAAAGTATGTCAAAAGACATCACCTTGCTACACAGATTATTGGGGATAAAGAGGCCATACCTATAATAAGAAATAAGTTGAGAAATGATACATGTTTTCTAAGCCTACATGAACTTAAAATAGTTAGGAATGCACTGGAGAAAAACCACAAGAGAAGAAATTGAGCAAATAGAGAAGAACAAAAATTGGTCACTTGTACCTAGAGCAGAGGACAAGAATGTTATTGGTACCAAGTGGGTGTTTAGAAACAAGTTAGATGAAAATGGTGAAGTCAAAAGAATAAGGTAAGACTACTTTTCAAAGGTTATGCTCAAGAAGAAGGAATAGACTATGGAGAAACATTCATCTCTATTGTAAGACCAGAAGGAGTAATAACTTTTCTTGCTTACTCTGCATACAAAGGTTTCAAAGTTTACCAAATGCATGTGAAATATGCATTTCTAAATGGTATATTAGAGGAAGAAGTTTACATTGAATAACTTGAAGGATTTGTTGATACTAACAACAAAAATATGGTATATAGATTGCACAAAGATCTATATGATTTAAAGAAAGGACCTAAAGCATGGTATGAGAGACTTCACACTTGTTTTGTGAAAATTGGTTTTGAGAGAACCAATGATAACAATAATTTATACTTGAAGATTGAAGGTGGCAAAGGTATTTGACTAGCTGAATTTTTTTTTTATGATATCATATTTGGATGATAAAATGTACTTTGCAAGACATTTGTTGATCAAATGAAGTAAGAATTTGAGATGTCCATATTTGGAGAAAAAAGTTCTTTGTTGGCTTGCAATTCTATCAAATGCAATATGGTACTTACATCACTTAGTCTAAATATGTGAAGGAAATATTGGAAACTTTTGGATTAGAAGATTCAAATCCTGTTAGTACACCTATGGTAATAGGACATAAACTTTCAAAGAATGATGACCCTGCTGATGGGAACCAAAATTTGTAC
The DNA here is from genome assembly GCA_028749045.1 of Cupressus sempervirens. Taxonomy (NCBI): domain Eukaryota; kingdom Viridiplantae; phylum Streptophyta; class Pinopsida; order Cupressales; family Cupressaceae; genus Cupressus; species Cupressus sempervirens. The sequence continues at coordinate 630,519,167 of CM053783.1, forward strand.
AGGTCTATGATTAGAAAATTACAATATGTGGTGCATAGTAGACCTGACATTGCATTAGCTATTGGGATTGTTCTAAGATTTTCTACTAATCCTAAGGAGAATCATTTGATGGTTGTTAAGAGAATAATGAGATATCTAAAAGTACTAGAGGACTTTGGTCTTTACTACAAGAAAAATGAAAAATTTGAATTGAAAGCATATACAGATGTTGAGTGGGCTAGAAATGTTGATGATAGAATCAGTACATGTGGTGGAGCATTTTTCTCAGGAAAGAGACTAGTTACTTGGATTGGTAAGAAATAAAGCTGCATGTCTCAATCTACTACTGAAGCTAAATATGTTGTTGCAATAAATTGTACAAATAGTTTATGGATCAAATAGCTACTAAAAGGAATGAAGTAGGAAATCATAGAAATTATTGTGATAACATGAGTGCTATAAATATGTCTAAGAACTGTGTGATGCACATAAAGACAAAACATATAGCTATCAAGTATCATTACTTGAGAAAGTTAGTTCAAGACTTGAAGAAGTACAAATGGAATATGTGAATACAAAAGAATAGATTTCTGATATATTCACAAAAGCTTTACCTAAGGATGATCATGAGTATCTAAGAGGTAAACTAGAGGTGATACCCTTATCCAAAGCTACTTGAGAAGCATAATTATGCCCTACATCAATTGAGATGAATGACATATGTTATACATTGATGTAGTGGACTTTACTTTAGGAGCTACCTAAAGTAATCAAGAGCTAGAAAAGAAGATTGGTCACAAGTTAGGTGATAGAAGGAGAACCTAAAATTTTTAAACATCTACATGTTAAGATGACAAGTCTTTGGCATTGTTGTCAAAGAGGGAGATAGTGACAAATACCAAACTAAGAAATATTGAGGGAGATATACTTAGAAGGAGGTATTGGAGATGTTGTGAAGAATATGAACTTAGAGGGAGAATTAAGTATAGAGATTGATACCTAAATATTAGAAATAGGGAATGATCAAAGAAAGTTAGAGGGACAAGCCCTACAAGATGATAGTTAAAGCGAGACATAAGAAAGAGTTGATTTTTGTTAATCATAATAGAGTTTTGTAGCCTATACAAAAGCTTGAAGCTACTGATAGAGGGAGAGATTTCAATACAAGGAATTAGTTTATTTTTGGTATTGTTGTAGGCAATGGTTTGTCATCAATGCCAAAGAGGGAGATTATTGAGAAAAGATTGATACAAGTATGAGAATGAGTTTCAATCATTATTTTATAACTGATGTCAAACCTACTACCTATTGGTAAGACAACTACTTAGTTAATTCATAGTACTATCATTTATTTGATTGATGAAGAGGATTTGATCAAATGTGATAACAAGTGAACCTAGAGGAAAGGTTGAGTTATAATATGGAAAATAAGTACAAAGGTCAATTGAGACAATGATGATATAGTTTATTGATTATCTACTTAAGGTTGTAAAGGTTGGATACATTGATTAAGTCTAGAAGAACAAGTAAAAAGAATTCAGTTTACTAAGCTTGACTTAATCCATGGTAGGTGCCAATCAAATTTAGTGCAAGTTGAGCAAAAATCTATTTGGAGCCAAGAAAAGTGAAGTTTTAATGTATGCCAAGTGATATAGTGTAAGTTGAGTCAAGTTTAGTTGGTGCCCAACATCAATAAACTTTAGCTCATGTCGAGTGAATTTTTAGTGGATATCAAGCAATGTAGTATGTGTCAAGCATCAGAAGTAAGTTAAATGTTGAGTGCCAACATTATAAGAAAGATCATGAATTTGATGAATCTAAGTTGGCAAGGTTGATTTCTTGGATTGTGTGAACTATGTGGAAGATAAGCTTGCTGAGTTAGTGGCACAGAAATCAAGGTAAACTATTTTGAGTCAAATTAAAGAGGGATTGAGAAGGAAGTTTCTAGAGGAAGCTAAAATAGAAAGATTGTTAGATTCAATGAATCCTACCTAATCCTAGAATGGATGATTGGTATAAAGTGGAAAAATATCTAAATTCTCTTTATAAGGGGACACAAGGCATGAAGCAACAGTTGGCATGTGCAAGAACCTAAGAAATACAAGAGGTCTAGGGTGTTGTTTCATATAGATGGCGAACTATAAAGTCTTTGTTTGGCATGCAAAGTAAGAAGACTTAAGAGGATGAATGCTTGAAGGGTGAACAAGCTATCAAAATTGAAGTGAATGAAGTCAAGAAAAATGGAGGACTAAACAAAGATCTATAATCAAAAAAGTGAGTTGTATTTTGTTATCAAATTAAGCCTTACTATTACTCTCTATCAATTGTACTAGTTTAGGGTAAAATTCTTTGGACTAAGGTTGACCAAACAATCATTTGTAAATCCTTTAACCAGGTGGAATTCTAATGGAATGAACTAAAGTACTCTAATAAGGTTCACTCCTAATAGGGAGATTGAAATCCTTTAATTAGGTCACATTTAACTGTGTGTATTGTAACCTTTAATAGGATTGGCCTCTTATAGGGCATCACTTCAGAAGAGTGAGAATTAGTAGCATGTTACTAGTGGTTTTTTCCAAATTGGGTTTCCATGTAAAATCCTTGTGTCATATGTGTGAATGATTTTGTTATGTTTCATGTTTACATTTTAGAAAAGTGATTTTGAACTAGGATAGTAATCTACAAGTTTAAGTTTTGATTGATATGATGGATGCATGCAAGATACATGATAAGGAGTTATATGCATGAGTTGTGTGAAGCACTAAAAAGTTTAATTGGGAGCTTTTGGACCTTTGATAACTAATTCAATCCATGCTCCTCTTAGTTATTCTAAATTATTCCAACAATTTAACATGTATCTACTATAGAGAACTTAACTTAGATCCCACAATACTGGGTGCCACTTTTTGACCAATTTTTACACTGAAATCAACATTTTTGAAACAAGCTTCACATTTGAGTGACTATATCTCTAAAGCTATTGTTAATTTGAAGATGACGTAAACTAGTGATTTTTATTATTTTGTTCCTACTTTGTAACCATATTTTTTTATTTTAAAAAATTATTTAAGTCAATTTTTTCTTCTCCACCAAAAAGTAGTACACATGAAAAATCAATACTTTTAAAGAGTGACAATTTGTTTAACAAGCATAACTTTTTTTCTACAAACGATAATTAGAAAATTCTTTTGATGTTGGATTTATAACATCAATACCTAGAGGATCCATTTGGTTTTATTTAATTTGGTTGAATATTATATAGTTTATGAAGTTTTGAATTGACATCAATCATAATTCAAACATACGTTCATTTTGACAAGCATAACTTAAACTCAATATATCATAAATCACTTTTTATTTTTTCAATAGAAATCTAACTTAGTAACCTATTTCCTAAAGATTTTTCAAAAAAAATTGACATAATTTATAATTTTTCCTGAAGTGTCAAAGTCAGTCAATGTTCAATTGTTAATCAACCTATACTGAGTTAAACTCATATTTGAAGTCATAATGAATATAATACCTATTAGAATTATAGTTGTTGGAAAGCTTTCTCTGAGAAGCATAATTTGATATTTTTAGATTTACAATAGGAGGTCATTTGATTCCAATTTTGAGGTTCAAAGGGCTATTTTTAAAATTTTATCTAAAAAAGAATAAAGTTTTTTAAAATATGTTTGTGTGAACACTGTGTTGATGTGAATATATAACATATGTTCATGTGAACATATGTTCACATGAACATATTTTTAAAAATTATGTATATAGTTGTGAACCTTTTTTATATATGTTTGCATGAAGATATAATAAATGTGTGTGCGTACACATAATAAAATAGGGTGCGTGTGAACATATTTTATGTGTTTGCGTGAACACATAGAGTTCACATGAACAATCTTAATTCAATTTTATTTTTTAACATTGCCAATTTTTTTCATGCCATGAAAGTGGCACCCACTATTGTGGGCTCACCCTTGAACTTCCTACCACCCACTGTCATGTTTTTACTTCTTGCATTGCTAATTCTTATCACCTTCTACTATCACATATAAAATTCTTGTCACACAAGATTACTTTATCAATTCCCATTAGAGACTTCCTACCATAACTAAACTTACTATCACATACAAGGATTGTTCTAGTCCTTCTTACTAATGGATATCTTAGAGTGTGATTTGGGATGTGATCTTTAGTTTTGGACATACACTTAATTAAGTGTGATTATGTTATGATAAGTAGTTGGTATTAATTTGGAGTATGGATGTTTAATTGGTTAGATGTGAGTATATATATACCTTGTGGCTTTCAGTAATATGATGAAATCATGGTACCTAGTGTAATTGCATCCAAATAGATTTACTTTTACAAGATTGAATTCTTTCTATAGGAGAGTGTGATTCATTAGAATGTGGATTCAAGGATTTTGGTTTGATTCCTTAAAGTGTGACTTAATTGCATCCATAACCACTTGATTTATTATCCTCATCCCTTGAGTAGATAGCAACTATATCTCTCATCATCTTATGAGTCCCAAACTGACACTCTTAGGGTATTCTAGTCCAAATTATATCTCAAAACAACCTATCCAAAATATAACCATACAAAGGAAATTAATTTGATTTCAAGGCTAATGAAGGTTTGTATGAGTGGTTGGTTATGCCTTTCGATTTAACTAATCCACCTATTAATTTTATGAGATTGATGAAAGAGGTCTTGAAAATATTATTGGGTAAGTTTGCAATTGTATATCTGGATAATATTTTAATATTCACTAAGACTAAGGAAGAGAATCTTGAGAATGGTAGGAAAGTATTGCAGAGATTTAAAGAGGAAAAATTGTTGATTAACCTAAAGAAGTGTTTTTATGAAGGAAGAGATTGTGTATCTTGGTTTTGTTATTTTAATTGATGGTTTGAAGATGGATCCTAAGAAGGTGAAAGTTATTCTTGATTGGCCTACACCAGAGAATGTTGGAGAGGTAAGATAATTTCATGGATTGGCGAGTTTTTATAGAAAGTTTATTTGTAATTCTATTTGTAAGGCTATGAAAGAAATTATGAGTGGAGATTATAAAAAGGATTTCAAATGGACACATGGAGAACATAAGAGTTTTGAACCATTTAAATAAAAGATTTCATAATTGTCTACCCTAACTTTGCTTGATTTTAGTAAAGTTTTTCAAGTTGAATGTGATGCTAGTGGAAGTTTTATTAGAGCCATTTTGAGTCAAGTAGGAGGACTTGTAGCTTTCTTTAGTGATAATTTGAGTGATGGTAAGAAAAAAGAAATCAGTTTATGATCAAGAATTCTATACTATCATTCAAGCTTTGAAGAATTGGAGATGCTATATAATTCCTAAGTATTTTTTGTTGCATATTGACCATAAAGCTTTTCAATATTTGGGAAGTCAGAATAAGTTGAATTGGAGACAAACAAAGTGGCTCAACTTTTTGCAAAACTTTTCCTTTTCTCTAAAACACAAGAGTGGATAGTCAAACAAAGTTATTGACACTTTGAGAAGAAGAAGGAATTTGCTAATAGAAATGAGAGTTGAGGTACTTGGTTTTAATGATTTTAAATATTTATATTAAATTGATCCTGATTTTGAAGAACCTTGGAAATCTTGTAAAGAATAGATGGCAAGGGACAAGTGAATTGATTATTTTATTCAGGCAAACATGTTGTTTAAGGGAATTTAGCTGTGCATACCTAGAGGATCTATGAGAGAGAACATTATAAAATAAAATCATAGTGGTGGACTTGTTGGACACTTCAAGATTGATAAAATAGTGAATTTGATTGAAAATAGATATTTTTGGCTATAGATATATAAATATGTGTAGAAAATGGTAAGCAATTGTAGAATTTGTCAAGCAACAAAAGGAATTAGTTAGATTTGGGATTGTATTCACCATTTCATGTACTTGATAGGCCTTGAGAAGATATTAGTATAGATTTTATTCTTGGTTTTCTTAGAACTCAGAGAGGGAATGATTCTATTTTAATAGTTCTTGATAGATTTTTCAAGATGGACCATTTCATACCTTGTAAGAAGACATCTGATGTTGTGCATATGGTAGAATTATTCTTTAAGGAAGTGGTGAGATTGCATGGATTTCCTAGAAGTATTATTTCATACAAAGATACTAAATTCACAAGTTACTTTTGGAGGACACTTTGGATGAAGCTAATTACAAATTTGAAGTTTAGTTCTACTTTTAAGTCACAAATATATGGAAAAACTAAAGTTGTGAACAAAAGTCTAGGTAACCTATTCAGATTTTTGGTTGGAGATAAGACTGCTAATTGGGGATTTGACTTTGGCACAAGCAAAGTTCACATATAATAATTTTTTGAATTGAAGAACTAATAAGAAACACTTTTAGATAGTTACTCGAATGAGTCCTAAAGGAACTACTGAGCGGAGAAAATTGAACCTTGAGACAAAGAGAAGTGTTGAAGCTGAAGAATTTTCAAATTTCATGAAAAATTTACACAAGGAAGTTGAAAGGAACCTGAAAGATAGTAATATGGGATACAAATAGAGAGAAGGTAAGAAGAAGAGGCCTAAATCTTTTGAAATTGGTGATAAGATGATGATTCACTTTAAGAAAAATAGATTTCTAGCTGGTACCTATAGTAAGATTAAAATAAAAAAGTTTTATCCTTGTAATATTCTAAGAAAGTTTGAAAGTGGAAATTCCTTTGAAGTTGAATTACCATAAGACATGGATATTTTTCCTATATCTAATATTGTAGATATTGTTGAGTATTTTGAATTAGGTGAAAATTTGAAAGGTGTCTTGAATTACCCTAAGAACAAAATAGATAGCATTAAGGGGATCTTGAATAGTTGAGTAAGTAAGAGCACTGGAGAAAAGGACTACTTAGAATACCTAGTACAGTGGAAATCCAAACCAATTGAGGATAGTTCACAAATTATGCAAATTGAATTGGATCTCTATAATTTAGGTCAAAATAGAAGTCATGCTTGATGTGGACATAAGTTCTTTATTAATCTCAGGTGTTTGATGTAGGAGCATATTGGGTCTTTGGGTAATCTCGCATCAACCAAAAAAATTTCCAATTTTTTGAACCAGTCTATTGTTCATGAAGTAGCCATTGCTTCTTTTATTTTTAGGTTGTATGTAGTTGTTATCATGTCAATGACCTATCCTATATTCTTTTCCTAAGTGCACAAATTCTTATGTTGGATGTTTCTCAAATTTTTTGTCGATCTTTACAGTCTTATTTTCCTATTGTTTCCACCTTGTGTAATGAGTTGATTCAGTTGGTGCACTTTTGATTCCTTACATGGCATGTTTCTTAGTTAGGAGATGAATCCTGGTGCACATGTGGACCTACCTTCAAGTGCATGTGATTTTATATGGCTATTTGCATTGGTTTTAATTTACTCTTCCAAGAATGGTCCTAAATTGTAATTAATCCTTGACTAGCCAACTTGTGGCTTAGCTAGCTATAAAATAAGCTTGGTTATATGTAGTAAAGTAAGATAGATAGAAATAGTAAGAATACTAGAAAGGAATGGAATATAAGTAAAATATAGAAGATGTGAGCTAACACTCTCACTTTGTATATTTCCTATTTTATTTACGGTTGCAAATTGGAAGGCCTCATAGTCGAGCATGTTTTAGATATTCTATATGTAAAGTGAAATAATTATACCTAAAATATGTTGCAACTAACCTTATGTCCATTATGGTTTCATTTAACAATTTCTTAGCTTCCATGTGTAAATTTGAGTAGAAGTGGAAGGTTGTACAAGTTGAGTTTATTCTACGTATTTTTGTAAGTGTCTCCATGCACCTTCTTATATCATATTCTAGTCAACTATATCATTATTCATCAAATCCTAGTTTATAATTAATCCAAGCTTAATATTTGCAGCATGAATATGCTGAAATAAATTAATGTCAATCTTTTAAAAATAAAACCTAATAGTACCACTATTTGTGGCTTTGATAACATTTCTAAGAAATTTTTTGGTGCCATCACTTTAGCTATCAAAATAGATCTAGTTGTTTTGAATACTCATATTCATGTTATGCATATATTTCTCACTTATAATCTTCTTTTGAGTAGACCTTGGTTACATGCTATGAATGTTGTTCCTTCAACTCATCATCCAAAAGTTAGGTTTCTTTATAATAATGCCGTGTACACTATTCATGCAGACACTAAGCCAAAAATTTGTCTAAATGTTGAGAAAAAACAAAATCAAGAATCTAATGATGATCATCTTTCTACCCTTTTCGGTGATGTTTGGGGATCCTTAGAATTCACACCAACCTTTATTAGGGAATAAAGAGTAAGGAATTGACATTCATGAGAAATCATGCAACTCCTTTCTTCATCAAATTTGTTTCTACTTCCACTCATGATGAATCTATTAAATCTAGTGATAAAACTCATGTTATATGTCCTTAGGCAATGGGGGGTATACAAACTCTTATAACACCATTATCGATCATAATTTGAGATGTGTGTAAAAACTTATTGAGTTTCATTCCTTTTCCACATCTTCTCACATATTTTCTCTTAATAATCAAGATATTATCTTACCTGAACTTATTTGTGCTAGTGTGATTACCAAGCCTAAACATATAAATAAACTTATTCAAAAACTTAGGAATCTTTTTTTTGCATGTATCATAATTTTCACAATCACTCTACTAACAGTTTTCAAGTTTTACATTACAAGATTAAACAACTTAATAATAATGGGGTTATTCACATATCTCCTTACAATGAGCTCTCTTTTTCTTCTAATTTCTATAAATAATATTTAAGTCCTCATTATATTTATCCATGCCATGTAGAATTGTTTATCTTCTCTCTAGGGGCTCACTATTATAGATGGTTTTCTTTCTGAGTAGCATAATAGGTTTATTTACTTTTATCTTGTTCCTATACTTGGGGGGAAGGGAACCATTTCCTTCTTTGTCACTTTCTCATGGATCCATTATTTTCTTTGGTTGAGTTTCATTTGTTTATAATGCCACATCCAATCTAATTTCATTAGCAAGTGGATTTTTATCGTAGATAGATCACTTACATTGGAGACTCATACTAGTGTATCCTCTTTTTCAAAGATTTACTTTTTAACTTCTTTCATAGTATCTTTGTATTCTACCCTTCCATGAGCTCATATGAGTTGTGACTTCATTGGTTTGGAATGATTTTTTCTTGTGGATACTATCTTGATGCTGAAATTGTTTTATCCTTCTTTATCACTTCCTTAAGATGCCAAAATAAGAAATTATTTTTCCATATTAAGGGGGGAATATATGGCCCCATTATACTTTACATTTATTTTTATTTTTCAAGCACACCATAAAGAGTATAATAGCATGACACAACTTGCTATTCTCAACTACTCTCTCTTTTTATACATGTCTTGGATTCGTTGACTAGCATGCCACACACACTTGCTAGACCATTTGACCTATCCAAGTGCATATACAAACAATTCTCATATATAGGAGTATTATATCATAAGAGTATAAAGAAAACTTATGGGATTTACTATGAGGCACACAAACCCATTAGACCATTGAATTATATCCCCCTTTGTGTGTTTCACAATAAGGAACACAAACCTTATTGGGCAAGTTGATCACACACCTCTTCTATCTCTTCTCATTTACTATTAGTGACATCTCTCTTATTTTGATTTTTTTATATGACAAAGACTCAAGTTTCCTAAGAAAAAATATGGATTCTAAGTATAGCTTAGAGTACTTTAGCCATTCTCACTCGATATGATCTCTTGGTTATCTTCAAATCTGTGTATTGTTCCTAGATTGATTTTTTTTTTTGTCTCCTAAGTTGTGATATGATCATATTTTGATTTTGATGTACTTTATCATGAGTTTGAGGGAACACATATTCACACTAAAGTGGGGGGTAAATTTACTATCTTAAGATAGATGCACTTTCTTTTTAAGACCTCAAAGAAAAAATACATCTTTCGCTATGAATTTCAAGATTAGTCATTTATATTTTATGTCCTTTCATACATTTACCCTATATTCATATCTTAATTGGGATAATTATCTTTACATAGAATCTAGATTTACATTATTTAAGAAATTATTTCAATTCTCCATTTACATTATCCTATTAAAGGCATAGACGAGTATGCTCCCATGTATTGCATTCCTGTTTATAATTCAAATTTAGTAGTAGTTCCCTTCTTGCTTTGGTTCCTAGCTAATATAATTTGGATCATAAGTGGAATCATATTTGGAAATTCCCCTCTTTCCCTCACCCACGTATTTGAATAGTTTGATGACCCCATAGTATGGTGGCTTACATCTTATTAAAGTGCTTCCATTTTACCACTAAACAAATAGCACATAATAAACCCTTTTTGAAAATATTTGAGGAGCTAGAGGATTTTCCATATGTGAGTTTAGAATCATGTGGGCATAGAAGAGTCAACTACATTTTATAATTTAATGATTTCAAATAGGTGTGATAATAAAAAGAAAAAGTATGATTAAGATTTATTTAAATTAGGGAATTTAAATTTAACATCTTTTAGTTTAATCTAATAAGATATTAAAATAGCTTAAGTGTAAAATTCAATTATTTTAGGAGGAAATTGGAATGCAATACCAAAATTAGCTTAGTATAATTTAAAAAATTGTAATGCAATATTATTTTAAATCTATAGATTGAAAACTTTTAGGGATCTTTTCTTTATTAGTATAATTTTTAAATTGATCTAACATTTTTCCTAATAAAAATATTTGATAAAAGTGTTGTGTATTGTTTGAGAAACATACATACATGCTTGGAACCTATTGTACCTAGAAATGGTTATTTGATTTTTTCAAACAATGTCAAAGCTATTAAAAATTGAATTGTCAATACATTTTAATATATACCCGTGTCATCTACATCCTACCTGTTCCACTAGGTAGGGACTCAAGGTCTCCCAGAGCTCTTGTTTTGTATCTCTATTTAGACTTTATGTTTGAAACCTTGATTATTTGTTTAAGGTCCTTCCCTATTATATATCTTCAATTTTTTCAAGATTGAATTTCTTTGATTCATTTATTGAGGTAGACAAAATGAAACTGAGCCTTTTTGAATGAGCCTTCATAATCACAATTAGATAAATATATTTCTTAGCATCACATTTCTATCTATGATTGGGGATCAGAAACAAGGTTTGTCCATAGATGTAATTACAACCACCTAGGCAACATGGAAAGTTTGTATATAAAAAATTCACAAATGATCTCTAAATGTAAATATTAAATTGGTTTCTAAAAATATAGATAATAATTTCTATGAATTTGATGAGCAGTATAAGAATTTTGATAGAATTAAACATAATAACTATATTGGGCTACAATGTGCCCTTTAATAGAATCCACTGTAAATTGGGAAAATGTATTCAAAAATTAGATTTCGAAAGTGTTTCTTTTTCTTGTTTCCATTGTAAGAATGCAAGTCACATAGGCAAACTATGTTCGACATTTATTGTCAATGAAAAGGCAAGAAAGGCCTAAAAAGGAATGGAAGAGAAAGAAAAAAACCATAGAAAGAAATGAAAGAAAGGAATGGAGATGGACCCTTCAAATAACATGAGGGAGGTCATGAATAATGGTTGAGAGAAAGAAAAAGATTTACCCAAAGATAATTTTGTGTCTAAGTTAATAGGAAATCCTTAGGTTAACCAACAAGAGGAAAAGGAAGTAATCTTGGTAGAAGGGGATCATCTAATTCCTTCTCTAATGATCTTCAAAATGTATCATTTTTTTCTAGAATATGTCCAGTCCCTCTAAGCTAAGGTGGGGGATAACTAGAACAATTTGGGTTCTATGGAAAGTGTTACCCTTGGGATGTCTATGCAAGAGGCCCAACATTGGAGTATCTTGGGTGGATCGGGTAACCATAGTATTATATAGAATGAGTTTGCTACTAACAACATGGAATATTTATTCAACCAATGTGCTAGAGATGAAATGTCTAATGATAGAGGATATTAGATGGTAATAAATAGGAGGAAGAAAAACAATAGTTATCCATCTCTTGCCTCTCTAGTAGATACTAGAAATAAAAGAAAACCTGATATGGAGGCTAAGACAAAGACACTAGGAAGGAAAAAAGCTAGTAGTATTCGAGAAGAGAAAGAAAGTGAGAATATTACAAATGGAATGCAACTTCTCATCCAAGAAATTTATTCTAATAAAAAGAAATGAAGGTCATCTCATAGAATATTTGTGGCCTCAATGGGTCACACAAGCAAGGTGTAGTTATAAATTTGATTAGAGATCACAAACCATATTTTGTTTTGATTCAAGAAACTAAGATGACCAAGGAAAGAGTGGAGTCTTTAGAGTTGGTAAGTTTGACATTGTTGGATCTAGTTTTGAGGGAGCTTTTGGAGGGCTTTCTATTCTTTGGAATTCTAATAAATTTAAAGGAGAAATTATTTATGAAGGAGACAATTTAATGCTAACCAAGTGTACTAATGTTAGAAAGGGTGATAGCTAGTTTTTCTTGAATGTTTATGCTCCAAATTCTAAATGAGGAAGATCTCAATACTAGGAACAAATTAGAAATCAACTTGGTCGCTTGCAAGGAAAATGGATTTTAATGGGGGATTTTAGTACCCCCCTTAATAGACACAAGAAAAATAGAGGCATGGAGATTGACCTTGATAGTAGAATGGGTCTCATGGATCTTATTTAAGATTTAGTGCTCATTGATTTGGATTTCCAAGGGGCATACTTTACTTGGTTTAACCATATACTTTGAAAGAAGTGCATCTAGGTTATACCTTATAGATCCCTTATCACCATGGACTAGTTGGATAGCTTTTCTTGTACCTTGCCAACTCTAGCTAGGATAAGGTCAAACCATTCCCCAATATTCTTGATGATGGAACAATTAGACAAGAAGAGAAATTTTACCTTCAAATTTAAGAAAATGTGGCTAGCGCATCCTAACATCAAGGATAAAGTCAAGGAATGGTGGTCTATTCAATTTGATTGTTCAAACATATTTAGAGTGGCTAAGAAGTTAAGTAATATTAAAGATTAAATCATGATGTTGAATAAATTTGAGTTTGGTAACATCTTCGAATCTAAAATTGGCCTTATTGAGGGGATTTCCTAGTTAGGAAATCATCCAAAACCAGGGCTAGGGTAAAGATACTTTAGAGAATGAAAAATCCTTATTTTTATCCTATCATGATATGATAGGTAAAGAGGAAACCTTTTGGAGACAAAGGTCTAGATCTATATGGCTATGAGAGGATGATAGAAACACTAGGTTATCTCACCTTATAGATCTCAAGCATAGATCTACTAATAGGATATACAAAATTGTCAAGGAAGAAAAGATATATACAAATGAAGCCACTATCAATTCAAAAGTAAAGGGATATTTTCCAGAGATTATTTTTGTTGATCCTACAATATCTCTTACCAATTAGGACTAGATTTTGAGGAATATTGATCTAGTTATAGGGGACAATTTCAAAAAAAATCTTTATGATATCCCTTCTAAGAAGGAGCTAGAAAAGCCTACATTTTATTTTCAAGGTGACAATTCTTTAGGACCATATAGGTTTCTTGTGTTCTTTCAACATTTTTGGAGCATAGTTAAACATGATGTGGTAAAGGTTGTGCAAGAATTTTTTGGTTCCAAGAATTTTTTGAATGAGCTTAATGCAACATTCTTGGTTTTGATCCCTAAGGTGCCTACAACTAAGACTATGAATAAATTTTAACCTATTGGCGTCTATAATTATTTCTACATAATTATCTCTAAGGTTCTTTGAGGATGTTAGATATTATATTGATTATAATTTCTCCTTGGAAATTTGGATTTAGTCTAGGTAGGTAGATTCTAGATTCCATTATCTTAGTTCATTAATTTAAGCACTCTCTTGAAGTGATGGGGAATTAAGGATTTTTTCTCAAGATGGATCTTTCCAAGGCCTATGAAATAGTGGATTGGACTTTCTTTCTCAAAGTCTTCGTAGCATTTGGATTTGATAACAAGGTTTCTAAATTCATATCTAATTTGATTTCCTCTACTTTTTTGGGAGTTATGGTTAATGGTTCTCCTTCCTCTTTCTTTAAACCCTCTAGGGGACTCAGACAAGGAGACCCTCTCTCTCCTATATTTTTTACCATTACAACAAAATGTCTAAGGAGGCTTATTTATTTGAGGATTAATTCTAATAGTTTAGAGTGCATTAGATTGTCCTTAGATATTTTTAAGGTTTCCCATCAACAACTTGTTAATGACAACATTTTGGGAGGGGAGACCACCATTAAGGAAGATAAAAACCTAAAGGAGTTTCTCAATTATTGCTATCATCCCATTGGTAATCTCATGAATTAGAACAAGAGCTTTGTTTTTTGTCAACATGCCTAAAGACAAAAAAAGGAGAATTGTGGCTATTTTAGGTTGTACTATTGAGAAAATTCCATCTACCTACTTGGGTCTCCCCCTTGGTCTCAAGCCGTGGATTAATTTCTAGCACTCATTGGTGGGAAAATTTAATTAACAAAAATTGCAAGATGGAAATTTGTTTCTCTTAGTCAAGCTAGAAAAATTCAACTACTAAAATCTAATCTTTAGAATATCCTTGCCTATCCTCTAAGTTCATTTCAAAATTTTCCCAAATTTGTGGAGGCTATCAAAAAATTTAAAAAATATTTCTTTGGTTGGGCACTGAAGAGAAGAAAAGGAATCCCCTTATCTCTTGAGATAAGTTTCATATTCCTAAGAATTTTGGATGGCTTGGGTTAAGGAAAATTTGGGCCTTTAACTCAGTGTTACTAGCTAATAAGGTTTGGAGACTAAATCAAAAGGATAAGGTTTGGAACAAATTCTTTTGGCCAAATACCTAACTAATAATGTCATTCTTCAATATATTTTAATGGTTGAGGACATTCCTAAGGGATCCCACATTTGGAATAGAATTTTGAAGATTAGAAAAGTGGTGGCACTGAAAGTTGGATGGAAACTTGGTAATGGGATTTCTATTTAGTTTTGGGAAGATGATTGGATCCTAGTCCCCTAGAAGATTTAGAGGTGGGTAAATATTGAAGGGATACTTTTATTCTGGGTTTGGGACTAGATTTTTTGATTATTGGAGGAATAGTAGGTAGGTAACTGACTATTTTTCAGCTCTTCAACCCTTGGCTTTTTTTTCCCTCTTTTTCTTTCCTAATACTAACTTGGATAGTTCTATTTTGGAAGAAAGTCCTTCTAGGAGATTTTTTTTGTGTCTTCTTCTTATCAAGTTTTGTCCAATGACTCTTTGGATCCTCCATTTTGGGCGAAGGCCTACATTCCTTTTCTTATGCCCAAGATTAATATTTACTTTTGGACTCTTCTTCAAAATATAATTCTCATGTAAAAAGGATTTCATCTCCAAAATAGGTGCATCCTCTATTGTTTGAAGACAAAGACTATCCATCACCTTTTTCTGCACTTCTCATTTTCTAGAGAAATTTGGCACAATCCTCTTAGAATTTTTTTTTTTTTTGGACTCCCTTGGCCTCCATTCTTGACTGTTTCAGCCACTGGTCTCCTACTAGTCTTACTTCTAATTATTTCAAATATTTATGGTAATTTTTGCTATCCTATATGTTCTTGGGTATCTAGACGGAGAGGAACAACAACAATTTTAGAGACAAGTTTACTTCCTTGACTATGGATTTTAAAAAAATTAATAATGGCATTTTTGAGAATTTCAACTTGGTAGGTTCTGGAGATAATATGAGGAGGATTCTTGAAAACATGCATTCTATAAATCCCATTGATAAGGCAAGATTAGAAAGTAGATGGACATTTCCTTTGGAGGGATGGTTTAAAGCCAACTATGATGGGTCATCTACAAGAAAATCCTTGGCTAGCTATGTGTGGGGGATTCATAAGAAATCATCATGGTCAAAGCATTGCAATGGTAACTCCTCCCTTGGGATCTTAGACTAACTATATTGTTGAGGTAATGGTTTCTCTCTAGATAACTAAATTGGTCAAAAACAAAGATATATTCAAACTTTGGTTAGAAGGAGATTCTATGAATATTGTCAATTTCTTAAAAGAAATTACTAAACCTTCTTGGAATATAGATTTTTTAAAGAAAACCAAAGATATCCTTAACTCTTTGGATTTCTATTGAATTACTCATGTATTTCATGAGTCTAATATGGTATCTGATGCCATAGCCAATGTGGTTGTGAGGTGTCAATAGATTGTGACATGGCAGGGTGATGAAAACCTTCCTAGAAATGTTATATCATGCATTTATTATGGAAATCAATGGTAAGGAAGGGAAAAATATTAGAAAGGATGGACATGCTTAGAAATGATTATTCTCTAATTTTGAGATGTAAGGTTTCTTGATTGAATGACATATGTTTTCATGACTCTGTCACTTCGCACATTTTATGGGTCGATTTAAGGACCGTTGCCATTATATAATCCTTGCTCATTTTGGATAGTATCCTCTGCAAGCTTTCTCTATAGGCTAAAAATCATAGAGCTAAGATGGGAGGCAAAAGGAGAATGTAGGAAAATTCAAATTATGATAAATGGATGAGGCGTTCAAGGGTGTGAGAAATTTGTGAGAGCGGGTTTCTCACCACCTTCATGGTGAGACTTCATGGAAAAAAACATGAGGTCACTAAGTTGTTTAAGAGGGGGAGGAGTGATGATTCATTGAATTTTGAGGGTGGAAAAATCATAATCAATGAAGAGGTTATCTCCATGGTGAGTAACATTTTGATGGAGGGGAGAAATTTCTATAGAGACCAAATTTTTTGATGCATTCATTGATAACTTTCACAAGGAGCTGGGAGAGAAAGAGACACTTGTAAAACAAGAAAGTAAGGCTTGTTTACTATGTCACTCTAGATACTAGATTCTCTAGGGTTTTCTTACATCACTTTACTCCATTGAATCACTTTAGGCATGGCATTAAGGTCTCTATTCCTTTTTACCTTTTATCTTCTTTAAGTGCTAGTATAAATGGAGCTAGGAAGAAAACTATTGCTAATCTTGCCCTACATTATGGGTTAATGATTCTTATCTATGAGCACAATAAATCCCACTCCATTGGGAAATTCCTTGAGTTGAAAGGCAAGGAAGAATGGAGTGAAAGAGACTCTGATGATTCTTAGGGCCTGTCTAATACCAAAGAAAGTGAATGGTTACATTATGAAAAAATAGAAAAATAAGGTGGAGTTTGATGAGGAGTTATATGAAGGTGACTCCATGGACACTAATTAGGACAAAGTGTTTAGGAAGAAAAAATATCAAAAGGGGACAAATATGAAGATGAAGCTTGTATGAAATGCAAAATCCTTAATGCTAAAGAAGAAAGTTAAGGTGGTCATTTCCTTATACAAGTATGAGGAGGAAGGGGATTATATGGATATAGATGGTCAAGAGGAGGGTTCCTCTAATATTATCAAGTAGAAGAATCACAATAATACTAGGAAATATGGTATGAAAGGAGGACTTGGAAAGGATTCCCCTCTGGACTACATTAAGTACTAGTTGGGGGATGCTTCCTCCCCTGAGGACAATGAATCTACCCCAATGCCTACTCCAAATGAGACACCCTTATCTAAGGATGAGGTTCATCCTCAAGTGAGAAGAAAAAAAATTACCTAGAAAAACATGAACATAAACACTTTGAAATTGGGGATTGTGAGGGAGATGATAAATCTGAAGGTTGGGGAGACTAACCCATGTCTAGTGGACCTCTAGACTCTCATTGACCCCTCTCTTGTCATTCTCAGTGATAATATTATAGAGGAAGACATTAGCCTTCTCAATAATTCTAGAAATAACCTCATTGAAAACTTTAGATCAATCAAATAGATTTTCCATTAGGTTCTTGATTTGAAGGATAGGGTTGAAAGTGTTAAGGAGAGAGTTGATGGTAAAAAGTATCAAAACATTGATAATTTGAAAATCATCCCATTGGATCCTTGATTGATTTTACTACTTTCTACAGACTAGAGGCCTAGGTGCTAGAGTTGGAAGACTAAGTTAATGGTATTTAAGGTACCCTTAGGAACATATTAGAATATATCTATAAAATACTCAAAGACTCCAATGATCATGTAATACTAAGCTGAAAGGAAGTCCATGGGATAAAGCCATTGTCCCAATTGTTGGTAATCATGGACCTATGGTTGAGAAAAAGGAAGGAATTGGAAGAATGATCATAGATAGCATAAATAAAATATTTTCTAGGGCCTCCTCAAAAATCAAACAAATCAAAGGTGCTTCTGAGAAGATAGATGAGATGGAGGAGTAGACAACTAAAATGATAAAGAATTTTTTTTAATGAAAGCTTCTTGTCCTCGCCATTTCTATGTCTTTTTGGTTTTTTCATCTATTCTTATGTTTTCTTTTGGTAGTTGGCTTCCCTATTTTGGTTCTATCTTTTTGGTGTTTATGTTTAAATGATCTAAATGTCATATCTTCAACTCTATTGTAGAGGGTTTTAGGGCCTATTCAAAACCTCGACGGCAAGGTTTGTGTCCTTGAATGAATAAAGGTGAAGGAAAATAATTGTCATAGCTTGATGATATCATACTCTATTATTTATAGATAATTTACTTGAATGAGATATTTTATAAATAATTAATCTATAACACATTTAGTGCCTTCAATAAAAAAATATCTAATTGATATTAAGTCTTTGCCTTATGTCAAAAAATGAAATATAGATTTGTTTGATGGTTAAATCATAATTTTGTAGGTTTTGATCATAGGTTCTACTTTCAACACACCGTTTCATGAAAAAATCAAATGATCTCCTGGTAATAGTCTTTGATTGTACTTAAGGTCAACCATATAGGATTATAATTATCACACATATTAAAAAAAGTAGAATCGACATTTAGCCAGAACTAGGAAGAGCCATAGAGCCTCCAAAATAATAGTAGTCATCATATTTGCAATGTCAAAATAAATTAGTAAAAATAATTTATAGCTGCAAATGTTGGAATTTTACAGCTTGATGTCAAGGGAGTTTTACAATAGAAACTATAATAATTTTTAATATTTCCTTAATGTTACATGATAGATTATGAATTTTCTAACCTCAATGTCGATGAAGGATGATCCACTTAATACCACAAACACACAACAAAAAATAGAGAAACAATAGAAATTTGCAAGAATGAATTATGTGCTTCTTATTGTCCCCACAAGTATGAAATTATAGAATCTAGTATTACAATATGCAAACCCACATGGACACCTTTTTAAAAATATTTAACAAGACAAAGTTGTGAACCACCACCTATAACTTCCCTAGACAACCTGTGTGCCTTCCTTATATAGGCATTTTCCGCCACTTGGGAAGGTTCTAGACACTTATCCCTAACTATTGAGGTTGACCAACCTCAAATTATATTATTTTATTACACTTTATCATGTAGGATTGGCTCAATATAATTTACAAATTATATTTTGGATGACCCAACTTCTAGAGACCACAACTTACAAATAGTTGACCTAATTGGCTATTATAATGCCTTTCAGAAAACACAAGCTACTATTCTACAATAGCTAATTGCACATGCATCTATCAATTGTGGTTTGACCTCATTCTAGAGTCATTTAGGCCTTCATCATTGAGCTTGAAGCTTTAATACCAAAAATCTACAATGACTTCACTAATACAATTGATATGGAAATTAAACTCATCTATAAGGTTGATATATCTAAGATGAACCTCCACTAATGAAATTAGAGAATTCCAAGGTCACACGAACAACTTAATAAAAATATAAAGCTTCCACAAATAACAAATTTGCACTAAAGTAGCCTTTTATTGAAAATCCATAAATTGAAATAGAAATATTTTTGGTTGATGCAAGATTTCCTTTAACCCAATATGCTCATGCATCATGCGTTTTCATCAATTTACCATTGACACATAATTTAAATCCATTTTTATTTTTGCATGAAAACCACATAAATAAAGGACCATTAATTAGATTTTGAGGGATAATCATGTTGTAACTAGCAAGGAGAATATTTTATGGGTCTAATAAGATATAGGATGTATTAATATAACCTTTGAGGGTGCATCAAAGGGGAATCTTAGTCCTTTATGCATCAAAGTCATTGCAAGGAGTGATAAAAGTAGTATCATGACTTTTGTGGCAAATAGGTTTTATGATCATACCAACAACTATGCCAAATCCTAGGTTGTAGCTGAAGCAACATTTCTTTGTCTTAAGCTATGGGCCCATAGATCCATATTGAGTGGGATTCACAACTAGTGGTTAAAATTATTTCTAAAGGAGAGATGGACATTTGGTAATTGAATAAGGCTATCAAACATATTTGATATTTTTTGTAGAACATGGAATAATTTATTATTTCTCATTTTCCAAGGGGGAAAAATCTCATAAGATAAAAATTACCAAATGTGGGAGGAAAAGGTTCCTTGAATGACAAATTTGAAAATTTTGAAGACTTGAGGGATATTATCCCATTAGATATTGATTTAAAAATTCAATAAAGTTTATAGGTATGACCCCCATATTCAAATGGAGACAGATTTAATAGAGGATTCATGTTTAAAAGTGAATTTGGAATGTGTGTTTCATTTAGGTGAATTTAAGTAATGATGGAGTGTTTCTTGGAAAATGATCACTTTGGAGGCTTTCCTAGAATTGTGATAACTTTCATTGGCCTCTCATTTTGCATTCACAATGAAAGAACTAGATTGGGAAGTTTTCAACAATTAGGGTTTAACATCATGGAGGTTGATCTCTCATTGCACACAGTAAGACAAATGCCTACTTTTTAAGGGCCAATTACTATAAAGCATCTATGAAATGTGTTCAAGTATGATAATGAGGTCTTCTAGAATCTAGTCAAGTTAACTTTTGAAGAGGACTATTTGGTGCATGACTAGAGGCCCTAGTTGAATTTAGACATATTTTCCCTATTCATGGCATTAGATTTAAGGTGGTAGACTCCAAGATCAAAGTCGTGGTTATGGTAAGGAAGTTTCTAGAGTCATAATAGGGAGTCAGTGTGGATGATGTTGTGAATAGGGTTGAAATTGTGGTCAATTTTCACATATGTCAATTCCTTTGGCATCTCCTTAGTTACAGGTTGGGTGGGCTTTAGCCCCTTCTATTTTGGTAATTGGTTTCTATAGTGGAGGTATATTTACCAGTGGCATACTTGGGTGGTGTAATTTGTTGTTTTTTCCTTAGTCCAGTGTATAGGCTAGTGCTTTTGGAGTTGGTGGTGTCAAAAGGAAGTGAAAGGTTACTCATGTAGATTCCTTGACACCTATTGGAGACGGTGGTTTCCCACTAGTTTGATGACATCTTCAAGTGAAATAATTTCATGGAGTGGTGAAGGAAAACATTGTTTTTCCATCGAGTTGAGGGGTGTTGTGTTAAGTGTAGATGTGTCCCTATTAGTGCACCATGAGGGTGTGACTTGTGGTGTGCTTGGAATGGATGGTGCCTCGACTTTTTTCATTAGTGGGAATAATGAAATCCCCAAATTCCCTCACAATGGGATGCTTGGGTTTTCTTTATGTAATCTGATGTAATTTTCATGCAGTAATTTCTAGATAGGTAGTGGAAGTAGGCAGTTTTTGGTGGTGCTTCTATCGCCACAAGTTGGCTAAAAATATATATGTACTCTTTATTTCTATTAATAAAAATACTCTAATTACTGATAAAAAATAAAACTATATAAATAGATCTACAAAAAAATATTTCCTTACTTTGGTTAAAACTATATTATTTGCAACATATAACTTTTGATGGTTATTTCTAGCATTTTATGTTTTTAAAAATTCCTAGTTTGGGTGCACAAAATGGGCTCTTACTCTCATTCTATTGCACCATTAATAAAAATATTTCAATATTAATCTCTTAAACTCTAAATATTCCTACACAGTACTATCTAAATATTGGGAAAATTTCAATGAGATTATTCTTTTTGATTTTAATGCCCTAAAAGATGATATATCATTAAACTATAATTTCTATAAACTATCTAGATTTCACTAACCCACTTAATTCAACTTTAGAAGGTAAGAACACAATCATCATAAATTTTGCAAGGATTTTTATGGTTTATAATAGAAGATTTGAAAAAAAACATCCAATGGATAAAGAAGAGAAGAGAAAATTAAAATTTTGATAATAGTTTCTTTTTTATGTGTCCTTTATTAATTTGCACATCTTGCACTACCATAACAGGGCATGTACAAGACACTTAGTACTTCTCAAATATTATAGTTTAGGGTAGAGCTAGCAATGGTGAATAGATTGTTTAAATAATTAAATAAAATAATTCTCATTCATATTTCTCACAAATTGCAGATTGAAATATTTCGAAGACTTCTTTGTGAACTTTTTCATGTGAAAGATATAAGGCTTAGTGCAAAAACATTGCCAATATTTCTTTGTGATTTTTTGCATATAAAAGATAAAAGACTTAGTGGAAATTAATTTTAGAAATATCTTTAGTAAATTGTTGTAGAAAAAAGTCTTCTAGAGATACATTCCAAAATCTCCCAATACAAGATTTAAAGTTCCCATTGCAATCACCCAAAAATGGTCTTTTAGACTATGCACCCCCTTTCTACCATTTTTGCTTAATTTACCCATTGTTTATTTTTATCAAATCATCACTTTACTATTTATTTGATTTTAATGTATGGTTTTTCCACCTTATCCCAAGTCTTTTATTTAATTGAAAAAACTTGTCCCCATTCAATTAAATAAAATCCCCTAAATTCCACTTATCCTAAGCGTGCACATGAAAAATATTATTCCTATTTCAAAAATAAAATAAAACATATTTTTGTTTGACATGAGGGTCACACTTTTCTATGTGAGAGGAATATTTATTTTCAAAATAGCTTTAATCCTCCTCCATATATCTTTTGCCTCTTAAACTTACCTGTTGATCTTTCTTAGATGAGATTCTTGTGCACATGCATCACTCAAGGCTCATTTTCCACCCTTGATTTTGCCTCTTAATCTGCACCATCCATTTCTCTTTAAAAGGAGACTCTCTCCCCACTCTAGCATCTCTTCAACTCATGTGCTATTGTTATGCTATAGGTTTTCATAGATATTTTGGAGTACTTGGAGAACTTGGAGCATTCACTTTCTGGCCATGTTGCATATCATTATCTCATTTTCATTTATCTTAGTTTAAATTTATGCATAGCTTAGCTTACATAGATTAACTAGGTGTCTTTTTACATCATCATACTTATTAGATTACTCTTGAATTTCATTTAGAATATCTTGTATTTGTATTGCACTTCATTGATTCTTGGATATGGGAACTCTTGCCTCTACTCTTTGAATATTTAATTCTATGGTGTACCTTGCAAGGGTTTCTCTTGCTAGGTTCATTTGAGAGCCACCATCTCATAGCGCTTGCATGTCATAGATAGGAAGCTATAATATATTTCTTGAGACTCCCTCTTCCATGGGTTCTCTCAAGTGTAATGGTTTATATAAGTGTACCCTATTTGTGATATATATTTTGGTGCCCACCATAAGACTCTAACCATTTTCTAGCTCCACATTTTTAATTTTATCATATTTTTCTAATTTCTAAATTTATAGACAAAATAGCACTTTTTCATAGAATTTTGACCCTTTTGTGCTTTGTTTTAGTTCTTCCACAAGTTTTAATAGTAAAAAAATGATTTTGATTAGTTTTCTAGAAAATTTAATTGGTTTTATAGTGCTTCCACATAATTTCTAGTTTTCTACAATTTTACTCTGATAATTTTTATTTGTAGGGTTTTAACATATTCATAGGTTCCTATGATGCATTTGAGAATTTATGCAGTGGGTTTGAACATTGTATGACACATTTGAGGAATTTTGCAATGTATTTGACCATTTCTATAATGCATTTGAGTAGTTCTACAATGCATTTGTGTATTTCTATAGTACTTCTAAATATTCCTATAGCACATTTTCTTATTTATACAACACATTTACTCTATATATAGATCTCTTCCTTCTACAAGGTGTTTTGGTTTTTTTAGAGGTGTTTTAGCACATTTTCCATTTTTTTAGTATATTTGCATTTTTCTATAGTGTGTTCGCCATATTTTGTAGCACATTTGCCACTTCTTGTAGCGTATATGCCACTTCCTATAGCACATTTACATATTTCTGTAACACATTTGCACAGAAGTGTTTAGAGAACATTTTTATCATTTTGTAGAACCTTTTCGTTCTATTCCAATGTATCTACACTTTATGTTAGCACTTTTTCTTCTTCTTTCATTGCTTCTACTAGTTTCTATAGTGTTTTAGAGGTTTCCTATAACAATTTTACCTGTTGTGCATTGTTAGAGATCATATTGCTTTTATTTTTATCTATTTTGATTACCTTATTTTATAATAGGTCCTAACACTAGTTTTGCAAGGTTTACTTTCAATCTTAATTGTCTATTTGATGCCCTAAATTTATGGTTTTGAGGGAGCCTACTTAATTTCTTACATTGCCAAAGGGAAAATTGAAACATTAAAAAAAGGGCTAATACCATTTGTTGAATGGCTTCCCAAGAAAAGAAAAAGAGTTTTTTTTTTCTAATGTGTCTTCATTCCATTTCAAGTTCTTGCATATACTAGTTGTTTTATTTTTATAGGCACATTAAAACCAATAAATAAGGCTCCTTTTTTATAGGAGAGTATGCTCTTCACCTTCTTGGTGAATTAGAAATATTGCCTTATCATTGCTTCAAGAAAGTGGGTGGTATACTCCACTCTTTAGTGGTCTCAATTAATCTTCTTGGTGTGATTGGGAAAAACATAGGGAATAAGAGAGTATGATCTTCACCCTCTTGATAATTTAGAGATCTTGACATCCTTAGTATTGATCCATTTTTTCAACTCCTAGTAACATTTTACCTTTAGAGCACCTTCTATTGGTGGAAAGATACCAATAGGAATGCCATAAAGTGGAAACATAAAAAATCCAACTAACCTGACCCACTATAATCACAAACCTCTTAACAAATGTGAAAGCCTTGGGGGTTATAACACTCAAATTCACTTAGTGAGATTACTTGCGCAATTGTGATTATGAAAAAAAATTTAGGTGGGTATGTTGGAAATTTATATAAAAGGTGAATATATAAATACATTAATATTATAATTTATGGTAACATATTACTTGTATAAAGTCAACATATTATGAAGATATGGTTCCTATGTGAAGAGTTAGAAAATTATCTAAGTATTACATAGTTTAACTATTAGCATAGACACTATTTTGTTTTGTGAAGTTGATAGATTATGAATTGGCATGTGGGCACTTGAGGGAAGCAAGAAAAAGTTATAAGGATCTTGTATGCAAGAGAAAGAGTCTTAATGAGGAATACAAATAAAGATATGATGAGTTAGTGATTGTAGATATGGATAGACATATCATGATAGAGTTAAGAAAAGTGATACTTTAAGTTAAGGAAATTTTTTTAGCAAAAAAATTAATTTACCTATTAGGTAAAACATCCTAGATGTTAACCCTAAGTGAGAAAACGTTAGTTTTGCATTTTGGAACACATATGAAGATATGATAGTCAGAAGCACAAAATAACATGGTATAAAGGAAAGATTTGGAAAAGAAATGTTGTGTGTAAGTATTGTGAGTATAATGCTATCATTTTATGATATGAACTTGATGTTAGAGAAGATAAAGGTCATAATATGAAAATATTGGTAAAATGATCCATAAAGGACAAATTAGATATAGAAGATAGCAAAATTTTCAAAGGTTTATGTACCTATAACTTTGTGTACATAATATTATTATATATAGCATGTTTTGGTAGTGGTCTCATCTTGAATACATTTCGTAATTGTAATTAAGCAACTCCTAATAGGGTTTAGGCTTCTAAAAAGACCTAATCCTCTAACAATTGGTATCAGAGCATAATTACATAGAAGAGGCCTAACAACTTGAGTAAGATTTCTATGGATATGGATCAGTTATAGAAGAACATGGATGAATCTCTTGAGGAACTTCATGTGATCACTAAAGAAACATATAGTCTAAAAAAGAAATATGAAGAGGTTGAAGCTACCATTCAAAAGTTAAAGGAGATTGAATCTATCAATTCCCAAAAGAATGAGTCAAATTATCATATTAATGATAATGATGTAGTTGCAAGGCTTAAGAAAGAGAATGATATTCTGAAGCATGAGCTGGAGATTAAAAATCTAAAATGTATTTTGAAGGATAATGTCAAGAAGATTGAATTAGATATGAGATTTGAGAATGTAGATATAAAATCCAATCTTACCAAGGTAAAATTTGACATTAAGTCTCAAAGTTACAATACAGAACTTGAGAAGTAAAATAGTATTATGAAAGGAGAACTTACACAAAAATACAATATCTTGAAAATTTTCATTCAAATAGAAAAAATCTTGATGTGTAGAACGTGGCATAAAGACCTTCCTATGATAAAAATGATATTGGTTACTATGAAGGTCAATCATCAAAGAGATTAGAAGTTACTAAGGAATAAGGTATTGTGATCCAACAACCTAAATAATAGCAAGAAGATCTAACACAAGGTTGAGTTTAGTCAATCTAAAGATGTACCTAAACAATCTGAACCACCTAAATGAATAAGGAGGAAATTTACTAGAAATTTTTATGCATGAAATGAATTTGGTCATACAAAGAAGGACTTTTCATGTAAGCTTACTAACCCTATCTCTGGTTATTGTTATAATTATTATCCTTATGGACATAAAGATAGTGAATATAGGAAACCTAGATTTAATGGTAATATATAGCAAGGTATTAACCCTATAGCTAGTATACCTATTGGAGTAAATAATGTCATAAGAAGTGGAATAATGTGTTATAAGTACAAAAATTTAGACATGTTTCTAGATTGTAGATTATAGTCAATCAATTAGTTAGGACCTAGAATCAAAACAATGCGATAACATGTCATATTTGCAGCAATTATGATATACAAAAAGGTTTACAGAATGAACAACATGAGAGCACCAAATTTTAGAAGGAACATGAACAATGTTAAAAGAAATGAGAATAGAAATGAAATTCAAAAAGAAATTTTGAAAGAGCATGTAGAAAACTTCAATGAAACATTTGCTAAAGATAAGACTCCATAAAGCACACAAATATGGGTAGAGAAGAAGATAAGTGATACACCTATAACAAGTTGAAGTTAGTGATAGTTAAAGAAAAAACTCTATCCATTTGAGAAACTTATTTCATAGAAAAAAAATGGGAAATAGCATCAAAGAATTATTTAACCACTATATGATTGAATCAAGGTTTGAAAAATAACTAGGAGGTAGATAAAGATGTAGGAACCTATAGCTAACTATGCATAATATTCTAAATTCATATGTGAGTGCATGAAGAGAAACAAGTTCTCTAGTTAATGGAATCAAATTTTTCAAGCCTATTTACTTGCACAATTAATAAAGGAGTAAATATGAAAGGATTTAAAGTTTGGAATAAAAATTTTGAGAACCATTTGATTGTTTAAAGAGTTAAGGAGCATCAAGAAGTGAATTTGAGAGAAGAATTGAAGTGTGTTGAAGAAAATTGAAATTGGATTTAGTGAGCCCTAATTCCATGACTTAAAAAAGGTGAAACTTGTGAAAGACCTAGGTATAGGTTAAAGAAGCACCCCTAAATTTCCCTTGAAGATGATCCATCTAGTGCATTTTCACAAGTACCCAATAGAGTTTTAGATGTAGATGATATACACACTCATATTCACTAAAAGTTTGAGAAAATTAGAGACAAAAAAATTCACCATGACATAAAATTAGTGTAGAACAATGACCTAACATTAAAACAAGGGTTTGAGCATTTGGAAAATCTAATTATCAACAAGCATATGTTCTTTGAGGAATTTGGCCAACATGAGTGAATAGGAATAACTTTGAACCATATTTATGATGACATATTTTGGGTATGATATATTCTGGTAATGATTGAAAACAACATGATTCATAAGCTAATCAGATTAAGAAATAAGGGTAGTAACCCTATTAATGAGAAGAATGTTAACAAATTGGTTAAAGTCAATACTAGATCAGTATCTCATGAAAGAAACATAAAAGTAGACAAGATTTAAAAAAATTGATGTGAGGTTGATCAATATGATAATTAGCTACAAAATGAAATAAAATATTATAGTAAATTATTTACCTATTGGATTTATCCATGTAGCTTACATGATGAATGTAGGTGTCATGTCCCCTTTTAAAATAATTAAAAATAATAATCTTTGCTAAGGCAGGCAGGCCCAAAAAGGTGAAGTTTTGGAAAAAGGGGATAATCTTTGGAAGCTAATGGACTAATAAATGAAGATTATTATTAAAATATATTTTATTAACCCCTCTTGAACGTGAGTTAGGGTTATGCCCTCTTTTAAGGGGTTTGGAGGCATTTTGGGCTGATTGCAGAACTTGCTTTTTGCTCATTTCTTTGTTATTCTTCAAAGGCTTCCAAACCTATGGAGAAGGAGACCCAAGAATGGGAGTTTGTAGGTTTCCAAGAAGGCTAAGGATGAGATTTTGAAGCCATTCCATGTGCATACTCATGCAGAGTTTTCCTTTGTGCTGAACAGTGCAAATTTGTGGGTTTTCAGGTGTGTTTTTTTGTAAAAGTTTGGTGTTTCCAGTTGAGTATTTCATATCAGTTTAGGTTGCAATGTATTTTAGACTTTTAGATGTTAAAATAGAGCTGAATATATTTATTTGGTCATGATTATACTTCTGTGATAGATTATTAGTGTTTTTGTGGTGTTTATACAGATCTGAAAATGTCATTTTGTAGGCTATTATGCTGCTAAAATTTCTATAAAAATTTCCACTTTTAGATTTACTAATAATATGTGAAGTTGTGAAGTTTTTGGCACTATTTCTGGCATACCCGATTTGGGGTTTATTGAGAAATTGGTGGATCTTTGAAATATTGGTTGTTTGATTTTAAAGATCTGATTAAAGGCTTGAAATATCATGTAAAATCAAAGAAAGGGACATTGCAGTGATATCAGAGCTATGATCTTGCCAGCCTGAGGGTTTGTAGAAGTTTGCATGTTAGTTTTGACAACTACCCAAATCTTGCATGTCAAAATTTATGGTTGCATGCTACTTCTAATCATTTGCATGTTAGTTCTTGGTGAATTTGGTGGTTGCATGTTGCTTCTAATCAGCTACATGTCAAAATCTATGATTGCTACTTCTAATCATTTGCATGTTAGTTTTTGGTGAATTTGGTGGTTGCATGTTGCTTCTAATCAGCTACATGTCAAAATCTATAGTTGCATGCTACTTCTAATAAATTTCATGTTAGTTCTTCATGTTTGAAGAAGTTATAACCTATTGGGGTTACACTCTACTTTATCTAGAATGGACAGGTATAGTACAAAGTCTCAGAGGACACGATCTTGGACAATTGATATCTAGAGTCAGAACAGTAGAAAGGATGGTTATTTAGACATTCGAGATATACTTAGGAAAATAAGCCATGAAATGTCTGAATAGTTGGTTGAGCACCACCGTATGATGAATGACATATTGTCCGACCCAAATAAGGTGGATAAGTTGACTAGATTTCTATTTGGCAGATTTTCTCATAGGGCAGATGACACAATTACCAAGAACTTGCATGAGGAGTTTGAGAAACTCACTTATAGCTAGGCAAAGGTCTCAGATTCTACTCTGCCACAGGAGGTAGTGAGAAAGGATATTATGCAGATTGATAGTAATGGTCAACTTGATACTCAAATTAAGACAAATGTATATAGGTCGTCAAAGGGTGATGTCACAAGTATTCAGGATGGTATAGTTACAACAGGCAGTGACTACAACATAGTGGGTTCAGATGATGAATATGAGGATGTTGTTGTGCATGATGGTGAGATACCTAGTAGAGATGAGTAGACATTAAGCATTCATGAATTTGCTAAGAAAGAGTACCAGGCATAGTTAGATGCTTCATCACATGAGGTTGAGGCTGGTAGTACTTCACATGATTTGTCTAGCCAACTGAAAGTGAACAAAGATAGTATTGTGACTTCATTATCTCATCATGACAGGTATGTAGAGTTAGTTGGTATTGGTCATATTACCCAGGTGAGGAGTTTTCTTGAGTTACCAGTTGATTCTAGTTTATGGATATGGACTCGAGATTGTTATATTGGTGTTTGGAATTCAGTTGATTGGAGATCTTTAACACTTTTTGGTAGCAGTGTTTGTTTGGGTGCTATCATGGATTTGATTAGTAGATTGCACGGTGTTGTCTTT
The DNA here is from genome assembly GCA_028749045.1 of Cupressus sempervirens. Lineage (NCBI taxonomy): Eukaryota > Viridiplantae > Streptophyta > Pinopsida > Cupressales > Cupressaceae > Cupressus > Cupressus sempervirens. The sequence continues at coordinate 630,549,496 of CM053783.1, forward strand.
TCTTGTGCCAACAGCTTGTCCAATGTTGGTATTAGTTTTTATACACCGGTGTTGGGCTTTGTTCATATATCTAGTCGACCATACTTGCTAGAATGTGTTGATGATCTTTCATATTTGGTAGTGTGTACAGATGAGTCCCGGGATCATATTGGCATTGATGTCATCTGGGGGGATGCAGTGGGTAGTTTTGAAGACTTAGTTTCCTTGGTAGTTTCTTTTAGTACAAAAGAGTTGGACAGCAGTGCTACAATTTTTGATACTTTGTATGTTGATATGAGCTTTGGAGTTGATTCACAGGATATGGATGGTAATACTCTAGAGACTAGTAACTTTGAGGATACTCCTTTAGACAGTGCACCAGAGGAGGTTTGTAGGAGACATTCTAGCAAGTGCCATCATGTGTCTAATCAGTTGAGAGTTAGTGAGCAAGACATTGCTATCACTTGCCAGCATTTTGATGCTGCTCGTAAGTTGTTAGCAGTTTATGGATGGGGTTCTCCTACTAGTGATGAGCAGGAAGGCATTTATCTTTCCTTGACAGAGATCCACTCTTTATGGGAGGCTATTCGAATTCTGAGATAGGATTATATGCAGTTGGTAGCTGATAGAGATTATCTTATGGAGTGGGGTAGTACAGCATACGATGCATTGTTGGCCAAGGAAGATGAGGTGAGTGAGCTTACTTAGCAGCTTAAGGTGACTTCTAAGATTCTTGAGAGTACACAATTGGCTTTCAAGGAGTCATAGTTTCATTTGGCTAAGGTGACCATGGAGTTAGAGCAACTACAGTCTTTACCAGATTCTGCACAGTCACAAGTTGTGGTTTCTAGTGATCTTAGGATGTCCACGGTTGAGATTGTCAAAGACAATGGAGATGGGGATGCATCCATCCTTGATACTAACATTGGCTTATTGGGTTCATCCCCACTAAAGTCAAGTTCAGTTGAGTTGGGTGCTACAAAAGATTGTTGTGGTATGCGTGACATGGTGGTGACCTCTAGTACTAATGGCACAAAAATTAGAGATGTTGTATCAAAGACCATGTGTGATGTTGGTGAGCTGACAATTGGCATGGTTCCTGCTAGTAATACTACTCCCTTGGCGATGTCTTCAGAGGTAGTAGTTTGTTCCAACTTGGTTAGTGATTGATTGCAGTTAGTTACATCTAGATAGCAGTCTAAGCCACTAACTAAGATTGGTGCATTCTAGCAACATTACATTGTGAGGTATGCTCATCAATTCACCTTTGATGACCATGTTGATGAGATGATGATATAGAGATGTATTTTGGTTCCTAGTCCTTATCATCAGTTATGGGATAGTTTGATGCCTCGAGATGAGAGTTGTGATGGGCACGACATTTCAATAGGTTCTATAGTTGATAGCTTGATAATACATGACTTAGAGCAGGAGTTTGGGAGTGATGCTTCAACAGTTGTTGTTACTGATTCTACTCCTTTGGCTATGACATCTCCTGACTTAGCTGGTGGTTAGTCACAGTGGGCTATATCACTTGTTCATGGAAAATTTGGTTTGGGTTCCATTTCTTGCTCTTTATTTTGTAATGTCTTTTCACCATTAGCAGTGCATGGGAGTTATGGTTATGAGATAGTGGCCAGTGATTTGTAGAGTTGTGTTGACTGGAGGAGTTGTACAGTGTGTGGATTCTCCATACTTGGTACAGTTTCATTCAAGAGCGTTCACCATTGTTGTAGAGTTGGATTGTACATTCCATATAGGCCAGTGGGATACGTTGATGGTATTTACTATATTGGCAGTTTGATTTGTCCACTTTACTTGGGTTCTGATGCTCTAAGAGTTTGTGTCTCATGGGTTTCTGACTATGGCAGTGGTGATTTTGGAGTTTGATTGAGCTGTAATTGTCAGTTTGATTATGGATTCCTCTTGGTCATATTGCAGAGGATATTGTAGGAGCCTGTGTTAATTGGAAGTAGTATAGTTCATGACTACATTTGGGATCTAGGTGGATTGATTGGTTTATTTTTCAGCCATTGCTTGAAGACAAGCAATATTTGGGAGGGGAGGACTTGTCATGTCCCCTTTTAAAATAATTAAAAATAATAATCTTTGCTAAGGCAGGCAGGCCCAAAAAGGTGAAGTTTTGGAAAAAGGGGATAATCTTTGGAAGCTAATGGACTAATAAATGAATATTATTATTAAAATATGTTTTATTAACCCGTCTTGGACGTGAGTTAGGATTATGCCCTCTTTTAAAGGGTTTGGAGGCATTTTGGGCTGATTGCAGAACTTGCTTTTTGCTCATTTCTTTGTTATTCTTCAGAGGCTGCCAAACCTGTGGAGAAGGAGACCCAAGAATGGGATTTTTTAGGTTTCTAGGAAGGCTAAGGATGGGATTTTGAAGCCATTCCATGTACATGCTCATGCAGAGTTTGCCTTTGTGCTGAACAGTGCAGATTTGTGGGTTTTAGAGTTTGGTGTTTCCAGTTGAGTATTTCATATCAGTTTGGGTTGCTGCTGTATGTCAGAATTTTAGATGTTAAAATAGAGCTGAATATATTTATTTGGTCATGATTATACTTCTGTGATAGATTATTACTATTTTTGTGGTGTTTTCGGGCTATTCTATGTTGTTTTCGGGAGCTTGATGAGCATTATTTTTATCCTCTGTTTGGGTGCTGTTGTGTAAATGTTATATAGATCTGAAAATGTCATTTTGTAGGCTGTTATGCTGCTGAAATTTCTATAAAAATTTCCACTTTCAGATTTACTAATAATATGTGAAGCTGTGAAGTATTTGGCACTATTTTCAGCATACCCGATTTGGGGTTTATTGAAAAATTGGTGGATCTTTGAAATATTGGTTGTTTGATTTTAAAGATCTGATTAGAGGCTTGAAATATCATGTAAAATCAAAGAAAGGGAAATTTCAGTAGGAAGGAAAAATGTTAACATGTATGAGATCCTTAGTCAACAGTTAGTAGACAACATAGAAAAAATAAAGAAAAATTAAAATGTAGCATTTAGATTTGAGTATTTGTTGACACACCTATTCTTTCAAATGATAAGGACATATCCTCGAATGTTTGATTATGAATGGAACTCTAACATGTGTACAATGGAAGTGATTACACATTACTACAGAAATCGTCTTGGAGATAAAATTACAAAATATATCTCTAGAATGATGAAAAAAATTTAAGCAAAGATGAAACAAAGATTTAGGATTTCACCTGCCATAGTGAAGAAATTTAAATATGAGATATATTTTACCATTGAGATAGATGTAACTTGTATGAAAGCAATAGAACTAAGACTTAAATTCATTGACCCTAAGGGATATGAGATGACATAAGAACTAATTAAAGGGTATGTGGAGATAATTCTTGAATCTAAAAAGAATGATGAGTTTCCTAGATGGGGTACCTATGAAGAAAAAGTTAGAGAGCTAGATAGTCAAATATATAGTAAGGATATTAAGAAGAAATTATCATAAGAATAAGTGAAATTATTTAAGAAACAAGTATGAATAAAGACTAATTAAAAAAAGCTATCGGCATAGTCAAATAAATAAAAGAAAGTGGACAAACTAAGATCTTAATTGATAGTTCATTAGCAATTGAAAGTGGATCTTCTATGGGATTCATAGTTGTAGTTCCATCTGCATAGTCACCCATTGCACCATATGAAGTAATTATACCAATGCCATAGTTTGTTCCATACCCACTAGTTCATCCCATGAAAGAAGAAGATGTTAGCATAGTGAAATTTCAGACATCTACAATTGGTATCACAAGAAGATCAAGATTTGTAGAGGTTAAAAAGGAGCAAGTAAAGCCTCCAAAAAACTAGAGACTAAAAGAACTTTCCATAAGTTTATGAAAGAGGAAAAGATAATAGTTACATATGTGGGCAAGAAAAAAAAGAAGGAAAATAAATAAGAATCAGAATCAGAAAAAGAGAAAGAAAGGAAGCCCAAGATAGAGAATATAAACTATATGATCATTAATGATGGAAACTTAACTAAGTTCAATAGATTTTACTATTTTTATTATAAATTTGAACAATTATAATTAGAAAATGCAATAATCATATATAAGGTTTTGTTCAAACAAAGGTTCCTAAATATTCATGGACAAAACATAATGATCTATATGTGAGATTGAAGAACAAGAAAATGAGAGTTTAAGAATATAAAGCAATCAGAGAGAGAATAGTTAGAAAGTTATATAAAATAAAAGTTGAGGAACATTGTGAGAGGATCATGAAAAGTCTAGTGTCATTGCTGAGGAATGAGATAAGAGCAATCTTGATCATGGGAGACAATTATGAGCAAGTAAACAATGAAATAAATAAACTACTTGTCAAGGTTATGACAGATTTTAAAGACACTTTGAGTAAGGCAAAAAAGACTTTAGAAGATAAAATAATGTCTAATATACCTAAGCCTAGCCAAGAAGAATAAAGTATGAAGTTAGGAGGGAAGCTCCTACTACTTCTACTCCTACTCTCACTATAGTAGAGGTAAAGGGTAGAGATGGAAGATGTAGAAGGGAGTAGAGCTTTAGAGATGACTACATCAGAGACACCAAAAATTTTAATTGGTAATGACATAATGAAACTTAAAAGTACTCATATTACCATTTATGAATCAAAAGATCCTTTTAAGGATTATGGCCCCATTGTTTATAATTTAGTTGGTTACATGATCTTTGATGAGGAGAATACAGATGAAGAAGAGAAAAAGAAAGAAGAATATAAAAAGAAGGAAGCAAAAGATAAGAAGGATGAAGATTGTCTACATTAGTAGATGAACTTAAGAACATTAATAAGAAGTTGCAAATTGATTAAATTTGAAAATTCATATAGTCACTCCTACAAAGCTATAAGGCATATAAATTCCCAAAACAAGCATGCCAAAGATACCAATGGAGTTACTCTTAGCTAACATGATTGGTAATGCACCCTTAACATGTACTAGAGGTCCTGAGATTGACATGTTTAGCTAGATAATGATGTTTTCCACTAATAGAATTATGGAAAAGATTAAAATCATAAAGAAAACTCAAGAAATTCTTGAGAAGGTAACAAATAAGATGCAAGATATGTAAGACCGCTCCTCATATGTACTTATTTAAATATGAATTTCTCTATTAAATCCCTTATAGGAGATTTGAATGGATATGAATTAATGTTTTATGGTTTAGGCATCCTAATGAAAATTGAGATCAGTTGATATTCTCATGTTTTGATACTCCATGATTCGAGACTTACTACATTGTCCAAATGTTTAAAAATTGTTTCCTACTAACAATGATAGGAGGCATTTCACTTTATGATGTTGATTATGGTAACTTGATGCTTAGGTTATATGCATTCAAATAGTTCAGTGTGCCCTATTGATGATGTTTATAATATTTTAGGTATATGTATGCATTACGATGATTATTTCAGCATTTCAATTTGAACTAATGAATATGTTATGATGATTCAATTATGATCTTTGTAATTATTAAAGATGTGTGTAGAAATGAGAAAAAGTTTATTTGAATGAAAGTTTGATGTTTTGATCAAAGTGATTATGCAATTTGGTTTAAATATATGAATGTGATGTTATCAAATTATCGATGTTCGAATTGAGTTCAACATCCTTTATAAGTAATACTTTAATACACTTTCAAAATACTTTTAATACATGGTAATAGTTATTTAATGAAATAGGTGATAAGTGGTAAGTGTAAGGGTTTGAAGTTATAGTTAAGAAGTAAGTGTATAGTTTACATTTTATTTTAATGGTAGAATATTATTATTGTTTGAAATATATATTTTTTTATTAGGGGATTCTTTTATAAATGATGTAAAAGTTATATTATGTATTTAATTATGGGTTTAATTAATTCAAAATTGCTAATGTTAAGGTTTGAAAGGTTATTGAAGGGGTCTTGTATAGATGACTTGATAGTTCTATATGATTAAAGTCAAAGATAAATTGTATGATGTAAATGATATAATGATGAATATTAATGTTTGGATTAGTTTTCCAATAGGACTAAAAGCAAGTATTAATATGATAGTAGGTTAACCCTTAAGTACAAAATTAGCCCTGCTATGAGATTGACCTAGTAAAATGTAATAAGTATTTAGTATCAGATTAATTTTAATATAACTTATTTTATTGATTATTTCACATTATGTGGAATGCATTATAGTTAAGTAAGGTTTATCAAAGCATTAAATAGGGTTAAAACCCCAAATGTGACAATGATGAGGTGTGTTCCCACCCTCATGACAAAAGGTGAAACTTATGATTCTAACTCTACTGAAAAACTAAACTATCCAACTCGAATTCAACTATTTTTCTCTCAAACATGATGTCATACTTCAACTATGGTATAATCAATTAATTGAATCAACTTGGACTAGAGGCTCCTATAGTAATTTGATTTATAGGTTTTTGAGTCCATGTAGTATGACTAGTTATTGACTTTGCATCCCTTTGAAATGTTATCGAAACTCAATTATTACCTAAACCTTGTAACTTGAAAAGTTATCTTTATCATATTGACATAATTTCGCAAATTAGTCTATCCTAGTATGTGTTAGCATAGTGTTATTGTTAGTGTAAATGCTTAATTACTATTTACACTTAAGTTTACTTAGGTTAATGCATTATTATATTAGTTGTCATGTAGACACCTAGGAGTATGAGTAGTCATATGAGTTTTCGTGTTGACAACAAAAGAGTTAGCAACTTATTTAAGCACATGGTGTCTATGACATCTATTCACAAGATACACCTACATAGGCTTATCCTCTCATCATTGCACAAACTCCTATGCTCAATGGAGGGTAATCAACTTCTAGTGGACATGTTCTTAGTGGTGATGTTTATCTGCTTGCTAACTCCTAGTCATTCTAGATGCCTTTATATATAGGCACTTCTAGTGTATATTCATCAGATATTCATTCTCATTATTGTTATTATGACCATACATTATTGGTCCATATTGTGCTAAGTTCTTAAGCTTCTTGATCTTGGTATCATTTTTCCCTAAGGAAAATTATTACATGGTATTAGAGCTGAGGGAGCTTCATTTCATAGTCATTGGAGACCATTTTTGCTTTACCTCTCAGAGGACCACAATTTAGATTTGGAGTATCTGTAGTTATTGGGAGCATCTAGAGCCAAAGAGGACCTCACCATTGCATTGAAAGCATCGATTCGGTGAATTTTGATTATAAATTTGCCTAACCTAGGCCATAGTCAAATCTAATTTGAAGGTTCGATTTGTGAAATTGGTATGATTTCTTTAGATCTGTGCATTTAATTTTTTAGATCTAAATACTTTTTTACATCTCCATATTTGTTCTTTTTGGATTTGAAGTTTATTTCCAAAATTTTGCAAAAAAAGTGGCCTTTTAGGTCAGTAGGATATATTTTTTGTAGGTGAAAATTGGAGCTTGCTGGTGCAAATTAGATATTGGCATCACTTTCAGAAGGTCGAAAACCCCCAAATTTGACTTTTGTTTGATCAAAATCAGACATTTGAGGTGAAATCTAGAGTCATTTTATTTTTGGAGGTGTAATGGCAGTGATTCAAGAAAAATATTTATAGAGGTGATTTTAAAACAACAATATCTCCCTCATATGGACTCCTTTTTTCAAGAATTTTTTTTTTTTTGTTTTTTTTTTGTTTTGGGGTAGAATTTCATGATCTGCACATTGGTGTAGGATGTTTGAGATCTCTATTTCTAAATTTTTCTACAAATCACAAATCCTAATTTTTGCAACTTCAAAGGCCTAGTTTGGGCTCATCTAGACACATAATCAAGTTTTTAATTTAGAAAGTGCATAATTTTTTGTCTACTTTCCACATCTAAATTGAATTATAGGCTTTTGTGGATAGAAATATTGCTTTAAAAAATAGGTCCTTTTTTGTATTATATTGCTTTTAAGAAACTTCAAAATTGTTTTACATATGAGAAACATTGCTAAGTGCCATATTTGAATTCCAAGAGGAGGTTGTAAACAACAAAATCAGAAGTCCACTTAGGCCCTAAATTGGCAATTGGCTATTGTAATTGCACTGAATATAAAGTGCCTACAACATTCATTTTGGGGGGGGGTGTTATTCTCTTTTACATTTTAGGGGTGCATACATTATTTGATCTCATGGAGTAATGTCACAAGTGTCAATTTGGTTTAAAATTGAAGTTGACAAAAAGGAACAATTAGAAATGGAGTGCTTTGATGATTGATCATCTAAGAGAACATAAGGAAACATTTCCTTATCTATGTTCCAAAGAATTGCCCTCTTACACTAATTAGTCAATTCTGAGAATAATTTTTTAAGCTATTTTTATAAATATCAATATGGATTGTTTTGTTATCCTTAGAAAGGCAAGTGATCCTTATGACCTTTGGAAGTGTCTTTGGAAAGCATATGGAGATCCACAAGTCCCTCCATTCCCATAGGAAATTCTACCTCCAGTCACTCTAGTTATGATACCTACAACTCTAGTTGAGATCATACCTCCTGATGCTCCTGTTACTTCTACTGATCCAATTCCAACCACAGATGTTGCTAATTCAATGTAGTAGGAAACACCATGTCTTCCTATTTCAGCTTCAAGGGATGAATTCTTTCCAAACATTGCAGTGTTGTTTATGAAGTCTTACATTGAAGATGCGGGAGACATTATTGATGGCACCCATCTTCTCTTTGTTGAGGATAATTATTCTTTACTTGTTGCAAGGGAACACTCTAACCCTCAATCACTTGATCTTTCTTTTGAGACTGACATGATTATGGACACTTCTTTTCAATAGTCAGAGGAGGACTCTTTTACTTCAAAGGAGATATATCAGTCTTTGGAGATTGTATTCCAGTTTCCTCAGACATCATATCTTTTGAGGATTCTTCTACACCTATGGCACCACTTCTTCCTATAGGGAGGAACATCATTTAGTTTTCATGGTGCAACTTCTTCAGTTATCAAGAAGCTTCTTTCATAGGTGTGCATTCATCATTGAGGGGAGGCTACATTGCTTCTCTTCCTATATCTTCCTATAAGGATGATTCCTTTTCTTTGGAGTTTGATTCACTTTCATACATGGACACATTACCTCATTTGCCACCTTGTTTTGGGCATCCACCAGATTGTCTTGTGGCATCTACATTTATCAAGGACTTGTCAAGATATGAGAAAACTTCTGTGAGGCCTCACCCTGACCCATTGTAGCTTGGTTGATACTTTATTATTTTGATACTCGGGACTCAATATGTTAGAACATTATTTGATGCATTGAACATTATTATGTGATTTATGATGTGTGATGCTTTACTTTCAAATATTTGATTTTGTCATTTAATGCTTTATGAGCATGTACGATGATGAAGTGAATGAAGGCAAAACTAACACTTTAATTTTTCTAATTTTAATGAATAGAATGAGATAAACAATTGATTGGTAGAAAAATGGATGTTTTAATTTACATGAATTTCTTGATATGTATTCTTACACACACACACACACACACACACACACATGTGTTTCTTGAACTACTGATGTGTGCAATGAGTGTGCAAGAAATTTAGCTGGAAATCCCAATGGAAAGACAGAACTAAAACCCCTTGTTAATTTGTGCTATCTTTGCAATGTCTTTCCTTGAAGGTTGCTATTTGGTCTTATTATTGTCCTAGCCTTTCTTTGTTTCCTATTCAGTCTTTAATGTTTTAAAACATCAAATTTAAGTACTTTTAAGGTCACTCAAAAACTCTATTTTTGGTTGACTGCAAAAATTGATTGTCTCCTACTTGAGTTGGTGACTCAAAACTCCATCTTGAGGTTACTTGAATTCTAGTTGAGTTAAGGATCATACTTAGAGGCAATTTGGAGTATTTTTGGGGTTGTTACCCACTCTCTAGTTTTGGAGAAAGTTTGGAAGATTGAAGGAAGAAAAGGAAAAGCTCTTCTCAACCGACCATTTTGCCATAACATTTTGTGAATGTAGTTCTTCACTCTTTTGAATTGTTTCTTCATGTTGTTCATGTTTGAATCATGCATAAGGCATCATGTTGTTCTTTATATTGCTTGCTTGTGTGTTGGGGTTGATTTGGAGGGATCTTAACTTGTTTCTTGGTGTTATTCTTATGCTTGCCTTGATGTTTTGTTTTTGAGGGGATTTCATGGGGATTGTTTTGGCATCACTCACCCTTGGATAGGGAAGAAGTGGCCATGTATGGGGAAGGGCCCTAGTTGGACCTCAATAGTGTAGAGTCTCTTCTCATGGTGAGAAGAGGGAAAGAGGGTGTATGGGCCCCTACTTGTCATCCCATACCTTGTATGAAAATTTGAATTCTTGAAGAAGGGAAGGAATGAACACCCTTGCTATATTGGAAGAATGGAAGTTCTTGAATTTTAGCCCCAAAAGGTCTATGTTATGGTATGGTGATTGACATCTCCTATTGAGAAAATCCACCTCCCCACTATTTTGGTTCAATGTTAAACCTATTGTGAAAAATTGGGTTGGGAATGCATGCTTGAATTTTTCATCTTATTATGTTGTTTTACCTCCATGTTGGTTCTTGTCTTTCCCATGGTTCCATTGATGCATTGAAGACATTGGAAAAGATCTCTTGCGAAAGCCCTAGAAGAGAATTCAATTGAATTGTAATTTTTGTAAAAATGTATTTTAAATTTTGATGTATTTGGCAAAGATGTCGAGTTTTCTTACTGGTTCTTTCCTAATGGAGCCTTGAACTAGGTTAGATAATAGAGAGAAAGGATTGAGAAAGCCTCCTTGCATTGTATCTTATGTTAGTTCAATTCTTGTGTATGTTGTGGAAAATTAAATTAAATGATGAGGCTTTTGAAATTATGCAATCTTCAAGTTTCGAATATGTGAAGGAAAAGAAAATTGTTATGTTGAAATTTGAAATTGGATTCATGATGATTTGGAAATGAATTAAATCTTATGTGGTTGATAAAACTAATAAATTAACTTCTTGTTTAAACCATGAAATTGATAGTTTCCATTAGTTCTCAAAGAAAATAAAGTGAGAAATAAATATTTTCTTTTGCCATTAGTTTTCAATGGGAATTGGTGGGTGACAGGATGTTGGGAGTGAGGCTAGTTTTAAAGTAAAAAAAAATGATTAATGCAAACTCCTTTTACATCTCCTTCTTTCCTCCCTAGGTGCAGTCTCTTCCTGCATGGAATGACATTAATGTTTTTTAAAAAGTTTGTGATTGGTGGGAGGTTTTCATGGTTGGCAGATGGTACCTGCGAATGCTAGGTGGGGCAGATGGAGTCAGTGCAAGTGGATGTAACATTTAAGTTTGGAAACTTTGTGCATTGGTTCCTTACTTTTTAGCAAAGGCCCTCCTTGGTAAGCACTTGAAAAGCACAGACTTAAGGATTAGCACATGGAGATTGGGAGGGAGATGTGACATGGGTGGAGGTGCATGTGTTTTGTTTTGTTTGAATGCAAACTATTTTTTTTTCTCTTGGTCACCACATTACATTGCAGTGTGGTCAGCACTTGGTACGTTTCGGGCAGAGTGCCACATTTTCTCAAGTGCTTGGGAAGCGCTGAGATCATGGGGGGGAAGGGTAATAAATTTGTTATTTGGGTGCCACATGAGTGGAATGAGGGTAGAGTGTAGGGATGGTTAGTGGGAATTTAGTGTAGGTTAATATGTTTTAAGTTAGTAAGTTTTGTTTTGTTTAAAGATTGTTAGTTTAGTTTAGTATGATGATAATTTTAAATTTAAGATAGTTTAGATTTAGTTTTAATTTAAATTAGTATTAGATTTTTTTAATTTTAAGTTAGTAGAAATTTAATGTTTGTTTAGTTGTTATTGTTTTAAAGGTTTCAAATTTCAAAATATATTTAGTAGTTTTAGTTTAAGTTAGTAAAGTTTTACTAATGAAATTTAGTTTAGATTTCAATATATTAAATTTTAGTTATATTATTAATGTTATTGTTATTTTAGAATAAATCTTAAATTTTAAATGTATTTAGTTTTAGTAAGTATAGTTAGTTTTAGTTTAGTTATGATTTATTAGTATTAAGTACATAGTTAATTTAGATTTTTGTTAATATATTAGTGTTAGTATGTTTTATTTGTGTAAATTTTTTAAATCTAAGATAGTTGAATTAATCAATAGTATTCATTATAAGTGTTTAGGTTGCAAAGTAAATTTGGAAATTAGTTTTAAACTAAATAGTAAATTTAATTAATATATTTAAAAGTTTTAGTGTACTTAGTGTTAGCTATGACCTTGTTCTTTTTAGAGTTAGCATTAATAGAGAAGTTTGTTAGTAATTGCTAAATTTAGGTTTTAATTAAATCAATTTGAATTAAGTATAATTATGTGTATGTTTAGATGTGATATTTTTTAAAATTGGTTCTCGATTAAGAAATTTCTACTTAATTAGACTCGTACTCATTAAAATTGTTATCCAATAATTTTAAATATATATTGTAAAAATTATGTAAAAAAAAAACAAATGTCAATATCAATTTTATAACAAGAGTATAAATTTATCATTTTATTCCTACTCATGGTTATAAACCTAGGATAAATTGTAGTGAACCTTTACTTTTCTTACAAATCAACTCTTAAACCCTAGTGAACCTTATCATTATTAATTTAAAAATAATAATAATTGTTGGTGTGTTTTTGCCCTGTATTTTTGGGCATGACAACTTCAAAGGCATCATCTATAGAATACTACATATGGATTCCTCATCCATATTTCTATCCATAGTGGGAAGCATACTTGCACCAATACTTGGTGTATCTTCTTCCTAAAGGAAGAAATGTTTCTTGTAGGAATTTGATTCTCTTTTGTCTTCAAGCAGTCATCATTAGGAGATCTTTCACCAAGAGGGGGATTTTCTCTCTCCATATTTCCTTCTTATGAAGGGATTCTCTATTGTATATGCATGATGTATGTCATAACTAGAGGTTGGGGGGGGGGGGGGGGAGGGTGGCGAGGGTCTTTATTACTCCATCCATGCATGCATCTTTCTTTATTGTACTTATCTCTCTTTTTGAGGGAGGGTTTTTCCCATGAGGTTTTCCCTCTTTCTCTATTTTTAGAGAGATTGCATTGCATTGCATAACATTGTATGTAGAGCATTGCATTTGTACATGGGTACCTAACATGGCCTAGTAGCTGGGACCTATATTGCATCTAGCATTTATCTTTGTGAGCTTAAGTGCATTCCCCTAAGTTGCACTTAGGGGGGGTGTTAGTATAAATAATTAATTACTATTTACACTTTTCTTAAGTTTACTTAGGTTAATGCATTATTATATTAGTTGTTATGTAGACACCTAGGAGTATGCATAGTCATATGAGTTGTCTTGTTGACAACACAAGAGTTGGCAAATTATTTAAGCACATGGTTTTTACAACATCTCTTCATGAGATACACCTATGTAAGCATATCCTTTCATCATTGCAAAAACTCCTATACTCAATGGAGGATAATCCACTTTTGGTGGGCATGTGCTTAGTTGTGATGTTTATCTCTTTGATGACTCCTAGTCATTCTAGATGTCTTTATATACAGTCACTTCTAGTGTGTATTCATTAGATATTCATTCTCATTACTATTATTATGATCATACACTATTGGTCCATATTGTGCTAAGTTCTTGAGCTTCTTGATCTTGGTGTCATTTTTCCCTAAGAAAAATTCTTACATGGTATCAAAGCTATAGCAAATTCTTACAATTATTGTCTTTAAAAAATTTTGTTGTTTTATTTTTGCCCTAACTTTTTGGGCATGAGATTTTGCTATCAAGGCCAAGTTTCCTAACACTTGGGCCACAATAGGTCCATGATTAAGCTTATAATTTTAAATGTACTATACAAAGTAGAGATTTCTCTTTACAAAATTTTAAGAAGCTAATTTATTCTTTCTAAACAATTATACTAATGAGTAAAACTGAGAAAAACCTGAAATTGGTATTAATAATTTTAAATGGTCAACCATAATAGATAACCTAGTCTTAATGACATGAAAAAACTAATTAGATGTAAGAAGGTTATATTTATATTAAGGTAGATTATGATCTCATAAAGAATTAAAAATTATATTAAACACGATCACCTTGGGGGGAAAACTAAGTTAAGGACCCTAAGACATCTTTTAATCATGTGAATGGAAATGAGTAAATAACCTAGGAATCTAAGGGAAAGTGTTTCACATCATCTTTAGTAGAAGTAAGATTATGCCTAACCTGATCACTCATGGAAGAATTGTAGTCCATATCAAGTATGGAGGTGATCAAGTAGACTAATATTAATTTAGACATTACAACATAAGTAAAGGAAAACTATGATCTTCATAATTTAATTTTGTACTTTCGAATTAAAATATTGAATAGATAAAATGAGAAGGTGAAACTTGTGATTCTAACTCTACTGAAAAACTAAACTATCCAACTTGAATTCAAGTTAAAATATTGGAAACCCTAAATGTTTCTTGAGCATGATGTCATACTTCAACTATGGTTTAATCAATTAATTTAATCAACCCAAACTTGGGGCTCATGTAGCACATTGATTTATAGGTTTTTGAGCCCATGTAGTATGACTGAAGACCAACTCTACATCCCTTTGAAATGTTATCAAAACTAAATTATTACCTAAACCTTGTAAGTTGAAAATCTATCTTTATCATGTTGACATCATTCTACAATGTAGTCTGTCCTAGTAGGTGTTAGCATAGTTGTTATTATCTTTAATTAAAAAAATTGTTGTTGTGTTTTTGCCCTAATATTTTGGGCATGACATTTTGGTATCAGAGCCTAGTTTCATAACACTTGGGCCACAATCAGTCCATGATTAAGTGTGAAATTTTAAATATACTATACAAAATAAGGATTTCTCTTTGCAAAATTTTAAGAAGCTAATGTATTCTTTCTAAACAATGATACTAATGAGTAAAATAAAGAAAACCATGAATTTTCTATTAACAATTGTAAATGGTTAACCATAAAAAATAACCCAATCTTAATGACTTGAAACAATTGATTAGATGCAAGAAGGTTATATTTATATTAAGGTATATTTTGAACTCATAAGAATTCAAAATTATATTAAACATGATCACCTTGGGGGAAAAACTAAGTTAAGGACCCTAAAACATCTTTCAATCATGTGAATGGAAATAAGTAAACAAACTAAGAAATTAATAGAAAGTGTTTCACATCATCTCTAGTAGAACTCAGATTATGCCTAACTTGATCACTCATGGAAGAATTGTAGTCCATATCAAGTATGGAGGTGATCAAGTAGACTAGTATTGATTTAGACTTTACAACATAAATAAAAGAAAACTATGATCTTCATAATTTAATTTTGTACCTTTGGATTAAAATATTCAATAGATAAAATGAATGGTGAGTAAATAGGAAGGTAACACTTGAAAATTATACCATGTTATCAAGCTATTAGGATATCTCTAACCTATTACGAGTTAAAATGTATTGTTTCAATAATCTATGGAAGGAAAACAAGAACCCAATTTGAATCTACAAGTAACCTTTAGAAACCTTGAACAATAGGATTATAAATATGAGAAGATAATTCAACAAGAAAGTTAGTTAGGAACACACAAAGAATAAAAGGATCTTAGTTCTACTATGAGTAATGGAACCCTAATTGGGGAATAAATATATTTAAATATGGTGGTAAGAACATAATTAAAAGGTGAGAAATATGCAACATATATTATTAAATCGGTAAGATAGAAAACATAAACTTCTAAGTTAGGGTTATGTGCATCGATTATATCAGCAAGATTATTGTAGAAGCATTAGTGATACTAAATTATGATTACCAAACAAACAATTTTAGACCCTAGTGTTAAAATTATTGGAATAATTATAACACTACAATATAGAGAAAGTAAAGTTGCAATGAGATTATCAACCCAATACAAAAAAAAATGTTCAAGTTTCAAAATTAAGTTCAATAAGAGGATTATAAGCCACAAGGCATGAAAAGAAAAATGATGATGACCTACACCTTCAGTGAGGAGATAGTTGTAAGAGTGAATAAGTAAAAATTGACATTTGGATAAGTAAACATTGACAACATCCTAATAATGGTTTTATCCCTACATAGTTGCAAACCTACAACCTAAGGATGAATTCATATGTCATTTATGAATAAGAGAACATGAAGTATGGACTACTAATAAGAACAACAACATTCAGTGCAATTTTCTATGATAATTAGAATTTATGAAAATAATGAAGTAATATAGGACAAGGATACACACACACACACACACACACACCAAATTTGGTGAGATTAATAGCACCACTTCAACTAGTGTATCATGGATAAATTGACCTACAAAATATTGTGGGTAGATGTCATAGTTGTAAGTATAGTGAATTGAGGATAAGAAGTTTGGTATTGTAACTACAACTCAGAGTACAACTCTTTTGTTAGTAATGTCCCCACATGTTTAGGTTCTTTGAAATGAGACACACTTTTAGTATCCTCACATTCACACTATTGTGCAATTTATAGTCTAGACACACCCCTTCATATAATAAACCCTAATTATAGTGTGATTTTAATAAAGATAGATACGTAGTTAGTATATGGGATCAATCATAATTTGAGAAATATATTCTTTAGACCACCATCTAATTTTAATGTAAGATCCCTATAATATATTTGGAAGACCTAAGATTACTTCTTTCCCTTAGTGACCTTGGTATAGTCAGATTATGTTAGTAAGGTAAATTTTCTAAGAAATTGGATTTATTTCCTTATTTGTTTGATTTAAAATTTTGGTATTTTAATATTATTTACTTGTTGCCATCAATGTGATGTGGGGTTGCTTAGTTAAATTTAATTGTTGATGATTCTATTTTTCCTCCAAGAAATGTTTTTATTTCTTGATTAAAATTTTATTATTGTGGCCACACTTTATTCTTTTGTTTCATACTTTTGTGTTGGATCTTTCATCCTTCGTGTTGAAGTTAAATTTTGAGGCACTTTCTTTTGAATTTTGTTGGCCAAGTGACATATGATGGGCCTACACAAGGGTTTCTTGAAAATAAAGTGGATGTATAGCATTTGGGTATGGGGTTATTAGTGAGAGTATTCATGCGCCACCCTCTCCCAGGAATTTGAGAATAAGACTAGTGATATCTGTGCACTATAATGAGTAATAGATTGGTCAAGGTTACGAGTTAACTAAACTAAATGGACTTTAATTAGATGCAAAAGGTAGATGTGTAGCATTGAAATTGTTTATTGTCTTGTCAAAGCATCAGTATGTCGTGGAAACTCTAAAGTAAAAGTGTCTAATCTCTAATGAAGATCCAAGTTGCATTATAAGAAAACCCTATTTAAAGGAGTCTTGTACAACTATTACCCCTATGAGTGAGTATGTGGAATTCAAAACACCTTATGGTATTATTATTATTAGAGACTTTATAATTATATTTATATGAATTTCTAATGTTATGTATGTATGTATATGTATGTATGTATGTGTGTGTGTGTGTGTGTGTGTGTGTGTGTGTATATATATATATATATATATATATATATATATATATATATATATATATATATATATATGACTTGTATGTTGTGGGAAGTGTTTGACCTTGGGAAATGTACCCACATTGGAGTATGGGTTGAACTTTCTTTTAGTAAGGATAAAAAGGTAATTATATTATTAGGCCTGAGTATGTATGTGAATTATTAATCATTATTTTTATAGGAGTAAATTTTGGTATAAGTCTAGAGAAGGTCTAGCATAGGATGAACATTTTAGTTGTGTGACTTATTTAAATATGAATTTCTCTGTTAAATCTCTTATAGGAGATTTGAATAGATATGAATCAACTTTTTATAGTTTAGATGTCCTAATGGAAATTGAGATCAATTGATATGCTCGTGTTTTGATACTTCTTGATTCAAGACTTGCTACATTGTTCTAATGTTTAAACATTGATTTGTTCTAACGATGATAGGAGATGTTTCACCTTATGATGATGATGTTGATTATGGTACCTTGATGATTAGCTTTTACGCATTTAGATAGTTTAGTATGCCCTATTGATGATGTTTATAATGTTGTAGATATACATATGGAATATGATGATTATTTCAGTATTTCAATTCAAACTAATGAACATGTTATGATGATTCAATTATGAGATTTGTGAAAAAATTATTTAAATCAAAGTTTGATGTTTTGATCAAAGTGATTATGCAATTTGGTTTAAATATATGACTCGATGTTATTGAACTACTAATGTGAGAATTGAGTGTGTAGGATAATTAACCATGGAATTTATTGAAGAATTAGTAATTGACCCTATGTGAAAACTATAAGACTAAGGTTGAATCCAATAAAGTGATTTGAACCTAATTGTCAAGTATTTTATTTTTATTGTAATCTGAATGTGTGTGCATAATAGTGAATCTTATGGTGTCACTTGACACTATAATATTTATATGTGTATCAACATGTTAATTAGGAATCACAATATAACCCTTTACCTAAAGATTTACTAAGTTAGTAATCTAAGACTAATTAGTTGGTAACTTAGATTAATTACCCTAATTAGGGTTTAGTGGAAAAGTTACATTCCTAGGGTTTTATAATATCAAATATTTCAAGTCAAATATATAGGTCCTAAATTAATCTTAGAGGCCAAATTTTATGTAATCCAAGTGCCCAAGGGGTATGTGTTTGGGTTGGGGTGCTTTTCCACCCTTCTAGACCCTTTTGTTTAGTTTGACGACCCCTTAAATATCTCATTTTCCCTTTAGTGAAAAAATTGATCTTCTCCATGAGGTTAGTTAATTTTACACTTCTCCTAAAAGGTTTTCTTGATGGTAGGATCAAGTGGGAAGACCCTAGAAGGCTTAAGTCAAGTTTGGAGTTATTGTCATTTTGGGTGGGTGAGTTTAGAAGCCTATTTAGTGGCTATTTTGAGAGTTGAAGGTTACTGACCCATTCTCTACATTTAGAAAAAGTCAAGCTTGGTATTGAAGAATAAGAAGGATTTATCTCATCTCAAAACTCCATTTCCACAACCTTTGTGAAGGTAGGATTCTTCATGGCCATGATCTTCATGCTTTGTTCATTGCTTTCTTATGTAAATCTCTTGCATGTGTGTATTTCTTGTTTATGTGTAACATGTGAGGGATGGGTATTTATGTAGTGCCTACCCTCGTTCACATCTTTTCTGGACATATTGTTGTTGTTGTTATCAGACTATGATGGACTAGTTTTATGTTGATGGATTAGTGGTATTGTTTTAACACTATTAGACATTATGTTATGGATTCAGTGGTTATGTGATGAGATCATTTAGAATTTACGTTTCATGTTTACATGATGATCATTATATTGTTTTCAGTTATTATTGATGATTAGTTGGATGGTTTATTATCTCATGTGTTTTATTATGGATACTTACCCCATACTTGCATGTGTATGGTGTGCATGTTTTCTTATTGTATGATGTTTCTGATGTGGTTAAGGAAGGGAGTCATAGTCACCTGCTTAGTTGGGATCTCCATGATGCACCACTTCCTGCCATTGTCTATTTAGCTTAGCATTATATATATTGTATGTACATGCATGGTTTTTCTGCAAGTTGCAGGTATCGAGTATCGACTTCTCTGAATTGCCAAGATGAGCGTACCCTATTATACTATCTCAATGATAAGAGAAGGGAGATAAATTCTCAAGTCCAAATCCCAAACCTTTAAGCCAATTTTCGTAGTGAGATAGGACAAGTATCTGGATATTCTACCCATTGAATGTGTCGAATGACATAATTCGTGATTTATAGCCCTTTAGACTGATTTTGTGTGATTTGCTCTATGATGGGTTTTCATATTTTATCTTGGAGGTCTATGGTGAATTTTCTATTAATTAAGTCTTAATAAATAGATTTAATTAATAAATTAATTATTTGAGGAAAATTAATATAAAATATCATGTTATTTGATATTTTGATTATAATTAATTAAATGAGAATTAATTGAGGAAAAAGAATTAAATAAAAGAAAATTAGAAATTAAAATTAATAATAACAATAAAATAATAATAAAGTAATAAATAAATAATAATAATAAAAGTTATTAAAAATAAAATAAAAATTATAAATATTTAAATATAAATTATATAAAAGTGAATTGGAGTTATAAGCTTGCATGGGAGTTAACGCACTTTTCTATTTCTCATGTGTCAACAACATGGGGGTTAGTGCATCAATTAAGCACATGGTGTCTACAACCCTATGACTCATCTAGAAGGTTGGAAAAGATCCATGCTTAGTTGGTGACACCTTCTAGCTGTTTCTAGAAGCATTCTAGATGTTTCCTGAGAGCTCTTTATATTCAGGCATTCCTAGAAGCTTAGAGATAGCGTTTGGAGTGCAATTGGAGCATTGGAGGACTCGAGAACTTTGAAGAAGGGAGGAGCTTGCTCTGCGAGTTTTCTAAGGAAGAGCGATTTAGCATCAGAATTCGGGTAGATTCTTGTGATTTTACTTATGCTATTTTCGCATCATGCATTCCCTATCTTCTTTGTGTCTTCCATATTTCTTCTGAGGAATTTCATATTTTATTGTATGCATTTTCAATATGGGTAGTTTAATTTATTTGAGAATTTTATATGCATAGATCTGAAAAGAACACGGGGCTAGGGTTGAGATTCATAGTCAAACCCATTAGATTAATTATTGGAAATTTTGGAGATCAAAGATTTATGGAAAAATTTTGAAACTTGAAATTCATATATATATAATTTGTTAATTTTCTTTTACACACACACACACACACACACACACACACACACACACACACACACACACACACACACACACATACACATATACATACACACACACACACACACATATATATATATATATATATATATATATATATATATATATATACTTGCATATATATATACATACATATGTATATATAATATATATTTGTTTAAAAAAACTAGATAACATACCCGTGGGCGAAAATGTTTTAAGAAACGTTTTAAACCAAATCGCAAATGGGAATCGCATAAGCGATTTAAAAAAAATTTATATGCATATTAAGCATTAAGTCGGGGGGGACGAGACCCGTGCCCCCACTGCGGTCGCAATGTACTGCCATCGCAGGTACTGCAACGATAGTGGTACGCAGTACCACTGACGTTGCAGGCCCTGCAACCGCAGGGTTCTGTGTACCGGCGGACTATTATGTTATATAACATTTATAACATTTGCAATGTTAAATGGTATTAATCAAATTTGTTAATTCGATTTTGTTTAATGTTAAAATTATTTATATATTCATATATGTATTTATATGTATATATTTAATTATAAATATATATATAAGTATGTATATAATATGTAAATATGATTATTAATAATTTTTTTTATAATTGTATAATTGATAAATGATTTATATCAAAGGTTCATGGTTTAAATTAATTATTTTATTAAGTAAATGAAATTTAATTGTTAGTATGGTGGGGGACGTTTTGAATTAAAATTATAATTGAAAGATGGATTTAAAAGAATATCTGTATTCATTCAAAACATATAAATGTTCCTCCAATTCTTTTTCTAACTTGGAAACGTAAACCGAGACTTTTGCATTTAAATTCAAGTTTGAAAATTTAGCAAAACCAAAACATGTATTTGCACTGTGTATTCTTTATGCTACTGTTTTGGGTTTTGGGTTGACTAGTGTTGACCTGTTATAGGATGTCTACTAGAGGCTTGGGGAGTTATGTGATTGTGATGTCATGATGATGTTTTAATCTCGATCATTATAAACCCAACCATGGTTATGTGATGGAATGGTTTATTTATTGTTTGTAATTACTGATTGTTATAGTTGAGATTCTTATGTATGAGACACTTGACTTAACCATTTTTGGTCATCGATCAGTTATCCTTGGTTAGTTTATTGTCGCCATGATGGGACTATAATGTGGATTTATTCTTGATGATGTCATGTTGTGACATGTTTGACTCAACTATTTCTGGAGTCTTCGATCAATATGATTGAGATATATTTTGTTTATTGAGAACCATTGGATACTTTGATTATTAGAGATACTTCAGTTGCCAATAGAGAGCTATTGTATTCATGATTTTCTATGGATGTTTTCTCATGGAGATTTGATGCTTTTATGCATATTTGATGATTTTATTATGGATTATCTTTTGCGATTTTGAGATTTATGATTCCATGAACTTAGGGTAGGATATCTGCATGTAGTGATAGGAAGTGGCTTGCAATGGGGGCTGGGGCCCTAAGAGGTTGCCAGGGTAACTCATTGTAAGTTGGATTAATAAGTGATAACATTCACACCTAATACTAACTGAATGAACCTAAAAAAATAAGCATTTTTTTCTCACCCATGCCTTGAGTGCTTATACAGGCTAGGATGGGAGTAGAGAGAATGCATGGTTGCGACCTTGCATTTCGTAGTATGCCTCGTCAGTATGAGAGGATACTAGTGGCCACATGAGATCAGTATGGACCCGTGGAGTTTAGCTAACTGCCAAGGTAACTTGTACGTGATAATTGTGATGACACTTTCCCGCTTGCATAGTAGGTTCCTACATGTCATTGTGTGCCTCTGGGAATAAGATGTCAGATATTGTGTTTGGAACCCTTGAGTTAGTATACTTTTAGGATTCCTAGACTTATAGAAATTTGTGCTATGTGATTTCAGATAGCCTATTTGGGACTTGAGATTATCTCCTTAGCATAGTGGGAGTGGACCACTTAGGTACCACGTGGTCGGGTGGTAGTGTATTTTTCACTCTTATCATTTGAGATTCACTGAGAGATCATGGCTGATGCATCCTTCATGATGGTGGATATGTACCCTTTTATTGATGATTAGCATATGTTAGATGATGTTATCTTATGCTTTTATTTGCATGTTAGATTACTTTCTACATATGATATAGTATATGTTAGGAGTGACATTCCTACTATGTTAATACTGATGATCTCTTCGGTGATTTAGAATGTTATGCACGGAGGGATGGCTAGGGCCCACGATGGTCTAATGATGCTATTAACAGTTGGGAGGAACTATGCACTTAGTTTATTATGTTTGATCTTTATGATGGATGATGTATCATGTGCATCATGTGATTATCTTTACTTTGATGTATCATGGATTAGAATAGGATGATGTACCTTATTCTATGTATGTATATTCTTTGAGCTTTTCATAGCTTGTGACATGTACAGTGGCTGATCGAGCATTTGAAATGTAATGAATAAACATTGTACTTATCATTATTATTTCATGTGGATGTTGTACTAGATGGGCTCATGTATGTTGGATGTTTATAGATGTTATTCAACGTTAAGGGATCTTAAAGAATGTAATCTATTATGTATGTTATGTTTACTTTTAGATGGACATTGCTATTGCTTCCATCATTGTGCATAAGTTATATGTGGTATTTACTTTCATGTTTTTAAAAAAAATGCTACTAAACTTAGTGAAATTCTAGGTTAAATCTTTGGATCCCTTAGCGGGGCATTACAATTTATGAGATTTCTATTTTATTTCCTTTCATGTTTTACTTTTGGTTTTGTTGAGAAATATGTGAAGGGTGTGTTGGGATTACTCACCCTTAGATAGGGAAAAAGTGACCATGTACGGGAGGAGGGCCTTAGTTAGAGTCCAGGTCAATGTAGAGTCTCTTCTCACAATGAGGAGAGAGAGAAAGTAAAGTGTTATGGGTCCTTGCTATCAATATGAACTAATTTTGTTTTTGGAAATAAGGAGAGAAAGAATGGAAGTTCATTGTGATTTGTTAGCCTTGGAAGATTCATATGATTTGTGTTCATGATTGACATTTCCTACCATGAAAAATCTACCTTCTCCTTGATCTTGGTTCAATATGGAACTTGTTGTGCATACCTTGGATGGGATTTTTTTGTTGAGTATATCATTATGAGTGTATCTGATTGTCACCTATTCAATTCTAGTTCTCCTAAGTTTAGGATGTGGCCTCACTTCGAGGCCTTGGTTGGGAGGTGAGATCTCTATGGTTATCTTTATCTAAATTTGTAGATTGATTGGATGATTCCTTGATATGGAACAAAACTAGATTCAGAGTCTTTTGGTGTTCTTGAGTATGTTGTTATGGAGACTTCTCCATTTTGTTATCCCTTTCTTATACATTATTTACCCGAAATGAAGAAAGGATATAATTAGATATTTATTTATGTGACTAAGCAATTGTTGATCATTCTAATTTTGGCAATGTAAATATAAGTTATTGTATTAAATGAAGTATGTGATTTATAGAACTTCCATGAATTTAAAACTCAATCTTACTCTCAAGTGTATTAGTTTTGCATGAGTTTTGAATGGACAACTTCATAGTTCCTTTTAAAATCTTTAGAATTAAAACAATGTAAATTAAATTCATTTCATGAATATAATTGTTAACCATTTTGCCTCCCACCAAAAATTTTAATAAAAAGACTTGAGCCCACCCAATGGCCATTTCCCATCTTTAGTATTATTTAAATGCCTTGAAATGTAAACAAATAAAATGATTAAACCTTATTGTATTTCTTTTGTTCCCTAAGTTTATTTTCGCTAGCCTGCAACTTTTCGCACCGTCAGATCTTGCATAGAGATACAATGGGTTCTTCCCCACTTTCTCAAAAAAAACTACCTTTACACAATGCAGGGAAGCCCCTTCATGACATGTGGTAGGTGGTTCCATCTTCTCATGTGGGCCGCAAAGTTGGCAAGCTATGAGGTGAGAAATCAATTTGATTAGCGCCCACTTTCTCGCATTCTAGTTTTGTCAGACTTTCTAAGAATGCTAGAAAGCACCATCACAATGTGTGGATCAATGGGTCCTTTCATCTTTGTAGGTTGTAGAAGGAAGAGAAAGAGTTGTTAGTGTGCCTTGTGCACATTTTGAATTTCCTATGATGACATTGGTTCGTTTTGACACTCTAACATTCAAGCATTCTGATCATTGATTTGGCAAGGATCAATGGCTGGCACTTTCTTGCAATATGAAGATGTAGGGATATTAAACAATGTGAGAAAGCACCTCACTACCACATGTCCTTATGGGGTCAAGTTTGTTCCATATGTCGCAAGGTGATGCCAGATGGGGCCAGGTCAGGCTGAGTAAGATGCTGAGTGTTCATGGGCCCAAAAAATTTAAAGGGCAGGCGCAGTATGGTAAGATCTTTTGTGATCGTTGATCTCCATGAGATCAACGATCAACACTTTCCCACAATATGAAGATGCAAGGAAATTAAGCGATGCAGGGAAGTGCCTAAAGGACACATGTCCTTATGGGCCTAGGGAGATAACACTCTAGTTAGAGTTGGCAATTAAGGCTGGCGATTATGTAATATCATGATCAAGGCTTTGAAAGGTGGCTCAATTAGTCAATTAGATGTGGTTAACCATGTGGAGAAATTGAGAGGTGGTAGAAAAATGAAAGGCTATTGGCCCACATGGCTCATCCTGGTGGCAAAGTTTGATTGACTTGCTAACTTTGCTGATTCACGAGCTAGAAATGAAGGAAATTGAGTTTTGTTGCATGATTTGATCCTCATGATCAATGCCAACTACTCTTGAATGAATGCTAAACCTAGTGAACATAGGAGAACACTCCACCACCCCAGTTTAGTTTATCCATCTACTTGGTCAGAATGGTTTAATGGCATCACTTCTATCTGTGCCCTATTTCAACAAAAGATTAGATTTCATTGCATCTAAATCTGTGCCCAGATCAGATTTTCTCTAGATCTTTATCAAGACTTAATGGTATTGGTTGTGGAGTAACATTAGTTAGAAAATACCTCAGTTATGCCTGAGCTATAAAGGAAATTTTTGTAGATTTTTATTTGGTCGACTCTTCTCTATTTTCTTTGATATTGCTTTGCAATTTCACTGTAAATTCCCTTTGCCTCTAAATTGTATGACATTCCACCTTATCTCCTTCATCCATTGATGTAAAGTGCAAGAACCATTTGCCTCTCATTGGTGTATTGTAGATATCTACAATCTTGCATGACTGTATCTCTTTCGGCCTATGAATGGTATATAAGTGAATCCTCTCTCTCCTTGTGTCATTCATTTTGGTTTTCTAATCTACATGTGATTGTTAGGTTAAAGCAAGTCTGAATGTGTATATCTTTTGGTTTCATGATGGTTCAATAGTGCATATATGGGTAGAGATTAGTTTGAAAACTCTATTTTGGTGCATCACCCCCCTTAGGTTAGAATAGGTAGATTTTCTTCTATTCATTCCTTCTCCCTTTTCCTCTCCAAGAGTAGTTAGGTGCACCCTGATAGTAAAGGAAGTTGGCCTTCTTTGGAGACTCAACCTCATAGTCCAAGTCCCATAGCTTGGAGGTTTTTTCCATGTTTCACAAGGTTTTCCTTAGGTAAAAAATTTGGACAAGGGTGCAAACCTTTGTGACAATAGTTTTTGGCATGCTCCGTGGGAGTAATATCAAAGATTCAAATTAGTTTCAGAACCTCCACCAGTCATACCAATAGTTTTTGGCATGCCTGGTAGGACAAATATCAAAGATTCAAATTAGTTTCAACACATCCACCAATCATACCAACAATTTTTGGCATGCCTAGTGGGATTGTTTTCAAAAAATCTCAAGTATACTAGTGTCAAAAGGAAGATTTCAAGATTAATACCGAGGAGATAGTACTGGCTTTAGTATTCAAGCCTTCAAGAGGCTCATTCTTCAAGTACTTGGTGACTCTAAGCTTCAAATACATCTAGTTCCAGACCAAAGTTGCAATAATTCATGACCAAAGTTCAAACAAGGGCTTCTTCTAGAGGTAAATTTTAGTACCAAGAGCTTTCATTTTCAAATTCTAGAAGAAGGAAGACTAGAGTATCTTTATCACTATTTAGGAGTGCAATAGCAACAAATACACCTACAAGATCCATCTCTACTCCTCTTGTTGTTAGACCTCAGTTAGATTGCCATTAGCACATATCAATAGATCACTTGTCTATATGGCACAGCCTAGGGCTCATGCTTTTTCCACCTTTAATGGTGGGAGTCCTCTTTTATTTACCCAAAGACATGACATACCAATAGCTACACTTGAAAGTATACCAGAATTTATTAATGAAACTTCTATCTCTCCCTTAGAACACATTCAAGAAGTTGCAAATGTCTATAATATCCATGGTATTACAGAGGATGATGTTGCAGTTAGGCTTCTAGCCTCATCCTTGAAAGGAAAAGCACTACAATGGTATAGAGGTTTGGCTCATGGTTCTATAGCAGATTGGGATGGATTAGGAGTAGGACTGTACAAACACTTTGAGAACAAAAGTGACCATTTATCACTTTTAGAATAGTTGACTACTATAAAAAAGAGCCCCCCATGAATGTATGACTGATTTCAACTATAGATTTCAAAAGACATGGGATAGATTATCTACTTCAGTAAATCCTACCCCTGGTAATGCCTTCTTGCATTGCCTTAGAGCTTTTAATAGTGACATTGCCACTACAATCCAAACTATGGGAGGAGATACCTTGCCTAATGCTTATGACATAGCAATAAAGTTAGAAAACATCCTAATACAAGGAGGTAAGCTAGCTCCAAGGCCTCCTATGTCCTTCTTCCTTGATGTTCCAAATCACCAACCAGCAATGGCTCCTCTTCCCACAACTTCCACATCACAATCCCTTCCCTTGCTCTAGTCACTCAAGCTTCCACATCTTCAAATGGAATAGATGAAATCAAGGAGATGATGCAATCTATGGTGTTGAACATAGATAAAAGATTGTAGGGCCATGAGAAGAACATAGATAAAAGATTACAGGGCCAAGAGAAGAAGCTAGATGATAGCTTCTCTATGATGAAGAAAGTAAGCAATAAAGTGGTGAATTTAGAGAGACAAAAAGCTCAAGGTGGTAAGGCTCATCAATTGCAATATCAAACTCGAAATAGTGGTAGGCATCCAAATCATAATTATGGGAACAATTATTTTGATTAGAATAAGCAGAATAGCCATGTTTCAACCTCAAATGTAGACCAAAGTAGGGCTATAGTCCCTCAAAACAACATGGCCCAAGATCAAGATTTTTGTCCCTCCTGCAACTACTCCTATGCCCATTGCATGTGTCAAAAGGTTTAATCTTATTTGGCTTTGACCATCTAAGAGCCTACAATAGGACAATCATACAAGGAGGACCAATTTAAAGAGGCCTTGTATATGCAAGGACAAGGTGATTTCTCCTTTATGAACCATCAGGTGGAGGAACATTGTAATGCAAACTAGGATTCCATTGCTTGCAACACTAGGAGAAAAAGAAGAGCTATTGAAGATGATACCCCTCCTCCTCCCAATTAGGCCTCAACTTCAAATGCACTACCTCATGAACAAGTAGTAAATGATCAACCAACTATGTTTTAGAAGAAAAGGCAAAATAATGGCAGAAAGGATGTAAGTAATCCTCAAGTTGTTCCATCTCAACCTCCTACAAATGAAGCTCCCAAGGCTTCTACCAAAGTACCTACTATGCCATTTAGTGTTGTAGAATAGATGAAGAAGACAAATGTGAATATTTCCATGTGGGATGTTTTTTCTACTATACCCATGTAAAGGAGGTTGTTGCAGTAAGAATTGGAAAGTATTGAACCAAAGGATCAGAAAATAAGCATGGAAAGTGCCACAAGCCTAGTATAGCCATCAAAGGAGATAGAAACAAGTAAAAAGGTTAGACCCCTTCCATCTTATGTTTCCCTAATTATAGGGGATAAACTAGTCCACAATTGCATGATTGATTCAGGGGCTAGTAGTTCAGTGATCCCTAGGTGCATTGTTGATGCTTTGGAAATGAAATATGAGCCCATTATTAGGGATGTATTATACTTGGATGGTAGTACTATCAAGACTATAGGGATCCTTAGGAATGTGGAAATGGCCCTACATGCATGCCCTAGTTGTACTATAACTCAAGATATATCCATTGCTGAAGTCAAGCCACAGTTTTTCATTTGTCTGTCAAGAGACTTCAATGCCCAAATAGGTGGTTACATATCTTTTGATTGGTCATATATGTATTTTAGAACAAGATATGGGGCCAAAGATTCAATCAAAGTACAGCCTCAAGCCCTCCATAATACTGAACCCTACACCCTTAATCTCATCAACATGAATTGCACTATCCTAGCAATGTATGAGAATGACATAATGAATGAGCCTACCACTTCCCTAGCAGAGATACCTAATTTTCTCTTAGATGAATGGGCTAATTTATATCAATTTTATTCTATGTCAGAGACCCTTGAGACAGGCCTCAGTACATATTGTATATTAGAGAAGGATGCTCTAGTTCCCAATCTTGTGGAGACTAAAGAAGATGTGAGTGCGATATGGAGTATGTACTTTGATGGATCAAGGAATAAGAATGGGTCAGGGGCTAGTGTGATGTTGATTTCTCTTGCACAAGTAAGGTACTAGTTCTCCTTTGGGCTCCAATTTAGTTGACTAACAATGTGGCTGAGTATGAATCCTTGATTTAGGATCTCCTACTTGCTTAGAAAAGAGGAATTGAAGCCTTAAGTGTATATGGAGATAGTGAGTTGGTGGTTAATCAAGTGAGAAATTAGAATATCACCAAGCACGATTTGATCAAGTCTTATAAACATAGGATATGGGATTTTCTTAAGGGTTTGAATGCATTTAATATTCAAAGTATCCCTAGAAAAGAAAATAGAGATGCTGATAGACTTGTAGCAATAGGTGCATCTCATGATGTGCCAAGGAATCTTGAGGAGAAGAAGAAGCAAAAAATCAAAAGGGTAGTAAGGCATGCCATCACTGACAATAACATCCATTGGCAAGTGTTTGAATTTGATGAACAAATTGTAAGCTTCTTGCAGAATGAAGTAGAATTTTTAGATAGAAACCAATCGAGACTGTAGGATCAATATGGTGATCAAATCATCAATCTCAGTTCCAAAAAATTTCCTAAGGGTCTCATTACCTTAGAGAGTGTTTTCAATCCTGATGACCAAGCAAGAGGCAGAGTCATGAACCTAGTTGCTGACAAAGACGATCACACCCAAGTCACGGTTGCTAATGGAAAATCCTTAAACATGGGGAAGGTATGTTCTAAGCTTGAGTGTGAAAGTTTTATTCATCTATGTCAAGAATTTAATGATTTATTTTCTTGGATGTATGATGATTTAAAGGTTTTTGACCAAAGGTTCTTTCAACATACCATAGATGTAATTGATGATGTCAAACTAGTAAGACAAAAATAGAGGCCAGTGAATCCCAAAATTTAACCTTTAATGAGAAAATAGCTATCCAAATTGATTGAGGCCAATATAATTATCCCCATCAAAAACTCATCATGGGTAGCAAACCTTGTCCCTGTTAGGAAGAAGAATAGAGAAATTAGAATGTGTGTGAACTTTAGGGACCTTAACCAAGCTTCCCTTAAAGATCACCACCCTCTCCCTTCCATGGAGAAAATTTTTTCCAAGGTTAGTGGTTCAAAGAGGTTTTCATTTCTTGATGGATTTTCTAGCTATAATCAAGTGCTAGTCAAAGAGTCTGATAGGTACAAGACTGCATTTACCACCAAATGGGGTACCTATGCTTATTGTAAGATGCCATTTCGGCTAACCAATGCAGGTGCTACATTTCAGAAGGCAATAGAGATGGCATCCAAAAATGTGATTGAAAAGTTTGTATTAGTTTATCTTGATGATATCATAGTGTATTCAAGTGTAGAAGATCATTTTGATCATTTAAGAGTAGTGTTCTCAAGGTGTAGAGAGTTTGGGATATCCCTTAACCAAAGCAACTGTGTCTTTGCTACTAATCAAGGAAAATTATTAGGACACATTGTATCTGAGGATTGTTTAACCATTGATCTGAAAAGAACAAAAGCAATACTTTCTCTCCCTCTTCCCAAACATAAGAAAGGGTTGCAAAGTTTCCTTGGCAGGATAAATTTTGTGAGAAGATTTATCCCTAATCTTGCTAGCATGGTAAAACCCCTTACAGTTATACTCAAGAAAAGTATGGTCTTTGCATGGACCAAGGAAGGGAAGGAAATTTTTGAAGAGATCAAGGTAGCCATAGCCTCAACCCCTACTCTCATTAATCCAAAATTTGAAAAGGAATTCATCCTTTATACCCTAGGTGGTGAGCCAAGCATTTCTACTATCTTGAATCAAAAAAATGATAAAGATGAAGAGCAGCCCATAGCCTTCTTTAGTGAAGGGCTTAAAGATTATGAAGAAAAATATAGCTATATAGAGAAGAAAGCCCTTGTAGTCATTAGAGCTTTAAAGAAATTTAGACACCTCTCATCTCATAATAAAATTCATCTGTTAGTACCCTATGTGAGTGTGAAGGATTTCCTTTTGAGAAAAGATATTAGTGAGAACAAAGCTGGTAGGATTACTAAAGTAATGGAATATGATGTTGACATCTAGATCACCAAGCTGGTAAGAGGGAAAGGGTTGTGTAAAGAGATGATATTATTTTAGGAATCAGATGAGGAATTCACCATGATACTAATAGAACAACAAGAGACAATAAATGATGACCCAAGGAGTTGGATGGATGATATGAAAAATTTCTTATTAGGAAATGGATGTTCTCAAGGATTAGATAGAACTAAAAGGAGATAGTATAGATCATAGTCAATTCCTTATGTCATAGTTGATGGTATCCTTTTCAGGAAAGATTTTAATGGAGCCCTATTAAGATGCATGGCATAGACTAAGTTGAAAGAATGATCAAAGAGCTTCATGATGATCTTGATGGTGGTCACTTCTTAGCAAGGAAAATTGCAATAAAGATCATGAGGGCTGATTACTACTAGCCATCCCTATTCCATGATTGTCATAGGTATGTGAGGAAGTGTGAAAAATGTGCCTTCTTCTCTTGTAAGAAAAAGAATTCAGCTCTTCCTCCTCATCCCATTCAAGTGGACCATCCTTTTACTCAATGGGGATTGGATTTCATAAGCCCTATCACTCCTTCTAGTTTTGGTCACAAATGGATTTTAGCTACTACAAATTACTTCACCAGATGGACAGAGGTAGTTGTATTGAAGGATGCCACCAAATCTTTAGTTGTTGAGTTCCTTGACAAAATTATGACCAGGTTTGGTGCCCCTTCAACCATTATTTTAGATAATGCAAAATATTTTGTAGGAGCTCAGATTTGTGCATGGGTAGTTGACCATAATATCTACTTGAGCACATCCTCAAACTACTATCCTCAAGGAAATGGTTTAGCTAAGTCATCCAACAAAAACCTGATTAGGATTATGAAAATAACTATAGAGGATAACCAAAGGTGTTGGCATCAAAAGTTGAGGACTACACTATGGGCTAATAGAATAACACCTAAGAGGTCAATAGGAAATTCACTATTTATGTTGGTATATGGTAGAGAAGCAAGGCTTTTAATTTCATTAGAATTCCCATCCCTAGAACTAGCTCATCAGCTAGAGCTAATTGAAGATGATGCCATGATAGTGTGAATGGAAGAGTTGATGGAGCTGGAAGAGAAAAGAAGTCAGGCCATGTAGACCCTAGAAACACATCAACAACAAGTGAAAGGGAGCTTTGAAAAGAAGGCTAGGGTCAGAATCTTTAGAGAGGCTGATTTGGTTTTGAAATGGGATGCAGAAAAAGAAAAACTAGGGAGACACTCAAAATTTGATGCATTATGGAGTGGTCCCTATGTGATTGCCAGTTGAAAGTAGGCCAATGCTTTTCAATTAAGCAAGCCTGGTGGTGAAGTTTTGCCTATCCCAGTCAATGGGATCTATCTCAAACTATGTTTCTGATAGGGGTTGAGGTTTCATGTACATAGGTAGCTTAGTTTTCTTTCTCTTGGTTTCATGCTTTCTAAGAAGTGTATGAGCACATGTGTTTTGCTGAGGTTGCAAAGTTGTAGAGGGTAGGTTTTTCAATGTTTTTTCTCCCATAGAGGTAGGGTTAGGGTTTTGTAGTACATTGATCCAAATCTTTTGTGACTCTATAGCCCAATGGATGCATAAGGTCACTGGTCATATGCATAGCTGGCTTGCATCCCCTCTGAGTCACCAGAAATGTTAACCATTTTGCCTCCCACCAAAAATTTGAATTCAAAGACTTGAGCCCACCCAACAACCACTTCCCATCTGTAGTATTATTTAAATGCCTTGAAATACAAAAAAATAAAATGATTTAACCTTATTGTATTTATTTTGTTCCCTAAGTTTATTTTCGCTGGCCTGTAACTTTTCACACCATTAGATCTTGCATAGATCTATGATGGGCGCTTCCCTGCTTTCTCAAAACAAACTACCTTTATGAAATGTGGGGAAGCCCCTTCATGACACATGGTAGGTGGGTCTATCTTCTTGTGTGGGTCACAAAGTTGGCAAGCTACGAGGTGAGCTGGCAATTCGATTGGCACCCACTTTCTCGCATTCTAGTTTTGTCAGACTTTCTAACAATGTGGGAAAGCACCATCGCAATGCATGGATTAGTGGGTCATTTCATCTTTGTGGGCCACAAAAGGAAGAGAAAGAATTTTTAGTGTGCCTTGTGCACATTTTGAATTTCCTATGATGACATTGGTTGGTTTTAACACTCTACAATTCAAGCATTGTGATCGTTGATTTGGTAAGGATCAATGGCTGGCACTTTCTCACAATATGAAGATGCAAGGATATTAAACAATGTAGGCAAGTGCCTTGTTGCCGCATGTCCTTATGGGGTCAGGTTTTTTCCATATGCCATAGGGTGATGCCAGATGGTGCTGGGTTAGGCTGAGTGAGATGTTGAGTGTTCGTGGGCCTAGAAAATTTAAAGGGTAGATGTAGTATGGTAAGATCTTTTGCGATTGTTGATCTCATGGAGATCAACAATTGGTGCTTTCCCACAATATGAAGATGTGAGGAAATTAATTGATGCAAGAAAGTGCCTAAAGGACATGTGTCCTTGCGTGCTGGGGGAGATAATGCTACAATTAGCATTGGCAGTTAAGGCTAGTGGTTATGTAATATCATGGTCAAGGCTTTGAAAGGTGGCTAGGTTAGTTGATTAGATGTGGTCAACCATGTGGAGACCTTGTGAGGTGGCAAAAAAATGAAAGGCTATTGGCCCACATGGCTCATCCTAGTGGCAAAGTTCGATTGACTTGCTGACTTTGCTGATTCATGAGCTAGAAACGAACGAAATTGAGTTTTGTTGCATGATTTGATCCTCATGATCAATGGAAACCACTCTTGAATGAATGTTCAACCTAGTGAGTATAGGAGAACACTCCACCACCCCAGTTTATCCATCTACTTTGTCAGAATGGTTTAATGACATCACTTTTGTCAGGGCCCTATTTTAACTCTAGATCAGATATCATTACATTTGAATCTATGCCCAGATCAGATTTTCTCTAGATCTCTATCAAGACTTAATGGCAGTGGTTGTGGAGTAACTTTAGTTAGAAAATATCCCAATTATGCCTAAGTTATAAAGGCAATTTTTGTAGATTTTGTTCTGGTTGACCCTTCTCTATTTTCTCTGATATTGCTCTGTAATTTCACTGTAAATTCCCTTTGCCTCTAAATTGTATGATATTCTACCTTATCTCCTTTTTCCATTGATGTAAAGTGTAAGAAACATTTGTCTCTCATTGCTGTATTGTGGATATCTTCAATCTTGCATGACTGTATCTCTTTTGGCCTATGAATAGTATATAAGTGAATCCTCTCTTTCCTTGTGTCATTCATTTGGGTTTTCTGATCTACATGTGATTGTTAGGTTAAAGAAAGTATCAATGTGTATATCTTTTGGTGTCATGATGGCTCAATAATGCATGTATGCGCAAAGATTAGTTTGAACACTCTATTTTGGTGCATCACCCCCCTTAGGTTAGAGTAGGTAGATTTGCTTCTATGCATTCCTTCTCCCTTTTCCTCTCCAAGAGTAGTTAGGTGCACCCTGATAGTAAAATAAGCTGACCTTCTCTAGAGACTCAACCTCATAGCTCAGGTCCCACAACTTGGAGGTTGTTTCCATGTTTCACAAGGTTGTCCTTAGGTTAAAACTTTGGATAAGGGTGCAAACTTTTGTGAGAAAAAAAATCTAATAAAAAGACTTAGAATTATAAGCTATCTTATTTTATCATGGAGTTCCTATGAAGGTTTAATGTTGAATTTTCAAGTATATTCCATGTGATTTGCATATTAAAATACATAATGTAATTAATGGTAATGCAATAATAGTATTAAATTCAATCCTAGAATACAAACTATAAATATTGAACATCCCCACCTATAAAATACACCGATAAAATTTTCCCAAGTGGAGAAATAGTCAAAATATTATTGGAAAACCTATGTAAATTACCTTCCAAAATATCCTCAAAATTGTAAAAACATCCACCTATAGGATGTTTTTGAATTAAAAAGAAGCTTAATAAGGGGTTTGTCCCTTTCAACAAAAAAAATGGCCAACAACCAGTAGATTACCACCAAACAAAATTACCTCCTACTATTGTCAATCCAGAGACAACATCCAAAGTAACATAATAAAATTTTTACTAGGCATCATATTAGTATTGCTTGAAATAATACGACTTAAACTAAAAGAGTTTATCAACAAAGGTAGAAACACCTTAAACCAAAAAATTTCCATAACCATAAAACCATAAAACAAAGAGAACTGATGGGGTAGGCCCTAATTGGACTTCTTCTCATCCTTCCTCTTGAGGAGGATGTTGGCCCAGTCCTCTGCCAAGAAATCAAACAACATCCTGGAGTCTTCAAATTGATCAAGTCCCCCCTCCTGACAGTGCTTCAAAAAGTGTAGAGTAGTGGATGTCGCATGTGTCACTTTGATGGTAAAATTTTCCAAAAGTCTTACTCTTTCATCTAGGCATGCACACACTCTCTCTTAGTTCATTGTCAACTAGCTTGCAAGTCTCCTTGGGGACCTCCTTCACACCACTTGGAATGTCATCCACCATGCTCTTGCCAATTTCCTCAAAACCAAGGGGTTAGTGGTAAACATTTATTTAGGTAAAACATTAGTAGGTGAAGACACCATCATGGGGGAGGGAGCTCTTTCCACTATTTTAGGGAACTAGTCCTATGTGAGGTCTACACACCCTATAGTAATTGAGGTAGAGACATGGGTCATCTCTTTCCTTCCCTTAGTCACACCTCCCAAGATAAATATGGAAGAGTTTGAGACTTCCACCTCCTTCTCCTCTTCATTCCCTAAACCAAAGTTCAAAGTTTTCTATTTGATTCTCTATTTAGGGTGGGTCATCTCCTTAGACTCTGAATCCTCCTCTTGCAACATCATGGAACTCAACTGCCTTTTGGCATTAGTTTTTG